>JAUDYJ010000008.1:23152645-23617645 GCA_030761175.1 Masticophis lateralis
CACAGGGGTGAAATGCTCCCAGTTTGGACCGGATCGCTTGATCCGGTAGCGATGGTGGTGGGTGGTTCGGAGAACCGTTAGCAAAAATCCCTGCCCCCCCCTCCATGTCCAGCTGAGCCGCGCGATCATCAGAGGCTTATTTTATTTTTAAAAGCATTTTTTTCTACAACCTCTTCAGCCAAAAAAGTGCTTTTAAAAGTATTTTAAAAAGCCTCTAATGATCACACAGCTCAGCTGGGATTGTCAGAGGCTTTTAAAAGCATTTTTTCCTACAACCTCTTCGGCCGAAGAAGTTGTAGAAACAATGGTTTTAAAAGGGTTTTTTTTTTTAAAAAGTTGGCCACGCCCACTCTGTCACATTACCCCCACCACCAAGCCACGCCCACAGAGCTGGTAATAACAAATTTTACATTTCACCACTGGATTTACAGCACAGTTCTTCTCTCAAAAAGATATTGAGACTCTAGAAAAAGTGCAGAGAAGAGCAACCAGGATGATGAGGGGACTGGAGGCTAAAACATACGATGAATGGTTGCAGGAACTGGGCATGGCTAGTCTAGTGAAGAGAAGGACCAGGGGAGACATGAGAGCATTCTTCCAATATTTGAGGGGCTGCCACAGAGAGGAGGGGGTCAAGCTATTTCCCAAGGCACCTGAAGGCCAGACAAAGAATAACAGATGGAAACTGACCAAGGAGAGATTCAACCTAGAAATAAGAACTTTCTGACAGTGAGAACAACCAACCAGTGGAACAGAAGTTGCCTTCGGAAGTTGTGGGAACTTCATCCCTGGAAGCATTCAAGAAGAGATTGGACTGCCATTTGTCAGAAATGGTCTCCTGCTTGGGCAGGGGGTTGGACTAGATGACCCCCAAGGTCCCTTCCAACTCTGTTCATCTGTTAATACATCTTCTACCTAAAAATTGGGTTGTCTGATGATGAGCTATTGAAACAAAGCTCTGAAGACCAAATAGATTCCATTGTAGCGAAGGTCGAGGCAACAGGTTGAGTCAAACTGGTAGCCTATAAATAATTAAACCAAGATCAGTCCCAGTAGAACACTTTACGTCTTGTTGCAACAGAATTATAATTCAACCAGAATAGAGCTGGACCTTGGAGGTCTTCTGGTCCAACCCCTGCTCAAACAGGAGATCCTATACCGATTCAGACAAGTGGCTGTCCTGTCTCTTCTTAAAGCCCTCCAGTGTAGGAGCACCTACAACTTCTAGTGGCAAGCTGTTCCACTGGTTTAATTGTCCTCACTCTTAGGAAGTTTCTCCTTAATTCCAGGTTGCTTCTCTCCATGATTAGTTTCCATCCATGGTTTCTTGTCCTGCCCTCTGGTGCTTTGGAAAATAAACTGACACCCCCCCTCTTCTTTGTGGCAGCCCATCAAAATACTGGAATACTGCTATCATGTCCCCCCTAGTCCTTCTTTTCTCTAGACCGGCCATCCTCAATTCCTTCAGCCATTCTTCATATGTTTTTATCTCCTTCATCATTCTAGTTGCTCTTCTTCGCACTTTTTCCAAAGTCTCAACATCTTTTTTGTAATGTGGTGACCAAAACTAGATGCATTCCTGGTGTGGTTTTCCTAAGGATTTGTAAATTGGTACTAATACTACATGTGATTTTGATTCTATGCCTCTGTTTCTACAACTAAGGATTGTATTTGTTATGTCCTTATAAGGACATCCACCGGGGATTGGCCGAAATCCACCGGTGGGAAATTCAAACCGCTGTCTATGGGCGGTGCGACTGCCGGAGCGAATATAAGGAGAGCTGCAGCAGCACAGCGCCAGTCTAGTTCTCACTTAATAAAGGTGCTGAATGGACCTGAGCTGGTCGCGTCTTTTATTCCTGCACCTGATCTAACAATGGCGACAAAGGAGAAGAACCAGAGCAATGACTGCGTGGCACGATTGCCAACTGACTAAGAGCTGACCTTTTGAGCTGAAGTCACTCACCTCCGGCAGACTGAAGCATGGCATCGCCGCAAGCTCCGATCGCATCACTGGCCCCATTCAATCCCGGACGGGAGAAATGGAGGTCCTACATGGTCCAGTTTCGCCAGTTCCTGCGAGGGGAACGGCTACCAGGACCTGGACGACGATCGGAAGAGAGCCCTCTTCTTGGCGCATTGTGGCTCCGAAGTCCTGGAGATGGCCATCGACCTCGTAGCGCCCAGGGATATTGAAGAGATGTCCTGGGCCGACCTTCAGGAAGTCCTGCAGGAACACTATGCACCCACAGGCACTCCAATTGCAAACAGGTTCACCTTCCACCAAAGGAACCAGCGGGAGGGTGAACCCATCAAGGATTTCGTGGCTTCCCTCCGTCAAATTGCAGCAAATTGCGAATTTGACAACGTCAACAACGCCATCCATGACCGCATCGTCTTCGGAAGGAGGGATGTGGCCCTCTAGAAGCGCCTGATCTAACAGTATTAGGTTTTTTTGGCTACTGCCGCTCACTTCTGGCTCATGTTTAAGTGATTTAGGACTCCAAACTCCCTCTCACGGTTACTGGTTTTGAGCCAGGTTTTGTCCAATCTGTACCTTTGATTTTTTCTGCTCAGGTGTAAAACCTTGCTTTTCTCCACATTAAATTTCATGTTCTTGGATAGGGCCCATTGTTCAAGTCTGTCAAGATCTTTTTGGATCCTGAGCTTGTCTTCTGGAGTGTCAGCTATTCCGCCAGTTTCGTGTCACCTGCAGATTCAATGATTCCACCTTCTATTCCCTCATCTAAATCATTTATGAAGATATTGAAGAGTACTGGACCTAAAATGGAACCTTGTGGTATCCCACTGCTTACTTCCCTCCACGTAGACGTAGTACCAGGAATAATTCTGGTGATTAGCCAAACATGTCAATTATGAAATCACATATTTTAGACTTCTTGGAACAAATAAGTATAAAATAAACAGAACAAACATTTTAATTGGTTTTGAAAGAAATAAGTTATCCACTCTGGAACAGGCCAAGGGCATCTTAATGCAGCTATTTATTTTTCACAATGACCAAACAGATGTCTCTAGGAGATGAAGATATATCCATCTTTATTTATTTATTTATTTATTCAACTTATATATCTTCTTCCAGTGATCCCATTTAACTCATATTTGGAGGCAAAATTCACCAAATCAGAAGTAATATTGGCTGTAGTCTAATAGCTGGTGGTGATAGATCTGTTCTCTGTGAGCCAGAGGTGGGTTTCAACAGATTCTGACCAGTTCTGGAGAACCGGTAGTGGAAATTTTGAGTAGTCTGGAGAACTGGTAGTAAAAATTCTGACTGGCCCCGCTCCCATCTATTCTCTGCCTCCCAGGTCCCAGCTGATCGGGAGGAAATGGGGATTTTGCAGTAATCTTCCCCTGGATTGTGGGGGGCACGCCACATCTACCAAGCCACACCCACGGAACCAGTAGTAAAAAAATTTGAAACCTACCACTGCTATGAATGTCTCTAATTCCTTTTTGGCCACATCATACAGTAATGTATTTTCCAACTAAATTTTGTGCTGTGTGAAAAAGTATTTTCTTTCATTGGTTCTAGATTATCTTTCACGTGATGAACCTTTATTCTAATTCTGATGTTTTGACAGGGGGGAAAAAAGGAAAAATTTCAATTTCCTCGACATTCTCCATACCATTTTCTCCATTTCCTCTTTTATTTTCTCTCCAATCCAATGTTTGTCTTCCCAATGTTGTATGTAAAGTGACTTGGGACCTCTGTTTGTGTTTTCTTTCATCAGTAAGATTATTCTCAAAAACCAGCTGAAATGAGACCAATTTTTTTAGTAGGGTGAGATTTTTAGGGTGAGATGCTGGCAAAGAAAGATTGGATCCAGCTAGGACAGGGGTCTGCAACTTTAAACACTCAAAGAGCCATTTGGACCCATTTCCCACAGAAAAGAAAACACCGGGAGCCACAAAACCCTTCCCGTGCCTGACTATTTCTTGAGCGGCCACAAAACTAGCATAGGTAGTTGAATTAAACATTCTGTTTCCTTCTGAAACTTTTTTCTTGGATTTATCCATGGTTGGCCTACCAGGGGTTGAAAAGCTCAATAAATCACATGCCGGCGGGCGTCGCACATTGGCAGTTATGACACATATTTTGAGTGACAGGGAGCCACAGCAGAGGGGCAAAAGAGCCACATGCAGCTTCAGAGCCGCAGGTTGCTGACCTCTGAGCTAGGAGAAAAACATTACAGGAAAAAAATCTCTCATGGTTTCCTATGGGAGAGACAATTGAGCAGTGACTCTGAATACTGTCCAATTTTAAACCCCCCTGACTCCTGATCATATGATGAGAACCGGAGCAAATACAGCCCAACCTGTATTTCCTGGGATACCTGTGTTGTGACTCCAACCCTCGAGCCTGTATTATCAGAGGGAGAAGACTCCAAAAGTGAAGGAGAAGAGTTGGCAAGGCCTCCCACTCCAGGACCCTCCTCTCTGGGAATGCCTCAGGTATCCTCTGAAGGCCAAGAGACAGGCCAGGGGCCAGGCACTTCAAAGCAGCTGCAGTTGGACAGTGAGGAAGATGAGTCTTGGCTGGACTCCCGACAGCGTCGCAGAGATAAGTGCATGCAGCAGAGGAAGAGGCGTGCGAAAGATTAAGTTGAGTCACTGGACCACACCCCACAGGGGATAACAGGAAGTGTGGTGGCCACTTAAGCTCTGTGACGGACAAAACCAAAAAGTTAGCAAGTCATTCTGCGTTTCTGGAACTTTGTTATATGCCCTGCTTGGATTGGTTTTTTGGACTGGACTTGACTATTTTTTGGCTTTTGTGAACTTACTTTGATGTTTTAGACGGAGGAGAAAAACCTCCCTTTGTAAGTAAAGACTTCCTGTTCTCAAAGGAATTCTTGTCTGCTGGTTTATTTAACTCTTGACCGACTGTTGGTGTGCGTGTGAGAGATGGGGACAGAACACGGTTGTTAACTTTCTGAGGAGTTTGGCAAACTGGTTGTTGGAAGAAATCATTAGGGCAGAGAACCGGTTGTTAAATTACTTGAATCCCACCACTGAGTACACCATAAATAAAAACACAATGAAGGAAGAACAGAATCAGATACAGGTAAGTCCGCAACTTACGGCCCACAATTGAACCCCAAATTTCCATTGCTAAGCAAGACAGTTGTCCAGTGAGTTTTATCTCGTGTTACGATCTTTCTTGCCTCAGTTATTAAGTGAATTGCTGCCGTTGTTAAATTAGGTACACGGCGGTTACATGAATCTGACTTCCACGTCGACTTGGCGCTTCAGAAGTTCGCAAAAGGGGATCACATGATCCCAGGCCATTGCAACCATCAGAAATATGAGCCACTGTCCAAATGCTGAACATGGGGATAGACGACAGTTGTAAGGGTGGAAAATGGTCATAAGTCACTTTTTTCAGTGCCTTTGTGTGTTCGAACTAAATGAGTTGTTGTATGTCAAGGAATACCTGTACAGGGCAGTGGTGGGTTGCCCCCGGTTTGGTAGTAAAACCGGTGGGAGACTTCACCCACTGACCCGGATGTCATCATAGGTGATCTGTGAAAAAGAGTGAGCGCAGGGGTGATGTGAATCGGTAGTAAAGGTAAGTAGAACTCACCTGTGGTTCAAGAAAAAGTAATATATTATTTTGTTAACAGAAAAGTTCTATACATTCTGCCTATAAAGGGATAGGGAAGCATTCCAGAATTTGTATAAATACACAAAACTATGAAGGCTATTGCTTAACGCATTGTAAGCCACCCTGAGTCTCCGGAGAAAGGCGGCATATAAATCAAATTTAAAAAAACAACAACAAGGTAAATACACTATAGACTCTGACCAATTATCTGTCCATGAGCAGAGTATGGCTCCTGGAACTGTACATACCAATGGTGGGATTCAATTTTTTTTATTACTAGTTCTGTGGGCGTGGCATGGCTTGGTGGGCGTGGCATGGCATGGCATGACTTGCTGGGTGTGGCATGGCTTGCTGGGTGTGGCAGGGGAAGGATACTGTAAAATCTCCATTCCCTCCCCACTCCAGGAGAAGGTTACTGCAAAATCCCCATTTCCTCCCAATCAGCTGGGACTCGGGAGGCAGAGAATAGATAGGGGCGGGGCCAGTCAGAGGTGGTATTGACCGGTTCTCCGAACTACTCAAAATTTATGCTACCAGTTCTCCAGAACTGGTCAGAACCTGCTGAAACTCATCTATGGTACATACATTTCCAGGTACAAATATGCCATAAATTTTCATTAAAGTTATTAACCGTTTTGGCATTTCCTGGGATGAGATTTGTCTTTTTTCAACTTCATTCAATTATCTGCTATGATTGCTTTTTCCTTTTTTTCCTAGTTAGGATCTGGGAATTGAAAACCGCTGAAAATTTTACTTTTGAATGACTTGTTTTGTTTAAATGTATTTTTTAAACAATACAATCTCAACGGATGAAGGATGTCTTAATACATTTTAAGAAACTTCAAAACACTTAAAGATAAACTTACAGTGGATGCAAAGAAGGAAATAGAAAAGAAATAGACATACAACACTAGCTTAAAACAAAGATAGTTAATTAAAAAATGTTAATTGTTTCAACCTCTATAATTCAAAAGTCGTAATATTAAATTTCCTGGTCATTTGTACAATCTGTGCTTCTCACTTTAGGCACGTACAGTATTTTATTTTAACCTCCTCCCGTGATGCATGGTGAAAATCACATAATTTGTGTGTTGGCCAAAAGCCAATATTAAACCAAGCCAGAAATGGCAAACTCCTTAGAAAAGTAAATATTCATGTCTAAATGTTACTCTATTCTCTGTCTGTCTGTCTGTCTGTCTGTCTTTAAGTGTTGTACCATATGATTCTTGATGAATGTATCGTGTCTTTTTATGTACACTGAGAGCCTATGCACCAAAGACAAATTCCTTGTGTGTCCAATCCCACTTGGCCAATGAAGAATTCTATTCTATTCTATTCTATTCTATTCTATTCTATTCTATTCTATTCTATTCTATTCTATTCTATTCTATTCTATTCTATTCTACCTCACATTTTATTTAACAGCATTAATGTTAGTTGAATGAAATATTTGCCTGAACCAATGGAAAGAATCAAAGTGGGGAAGACATAAAACCCTGGCATTGTAATTCTCCTTCTCTCTCATTACTCATTTAATTCTTAAGGAGATCAGTCTTCAACTACTGGCCATCCACTATAAATTGGTATTTAAAGTTCTAGACAGCATTACACAAAAGTTGTTGTAAGTAAGGACCTCTGAAAATAGCCTGTTGTACAGAAATGCTTTTTAAATAACTTTTTTGTTGTTTTTGGTAGTTATCCCTTCACTTCTTATATATTATATAAATGTCGATTAACAATTTATTTGTGTCTGTGTTAACTGTATACCATGGAAGCCATGTGTAAACTCGTTAAGGCTCTCTAAAAACTGTTTTATTCATTGGCAGCTCAGATGAAATATTTGGTACAGCAGTTGCTATTAAACCTAGAATTTTTAGACAGTTGGATGTCATGTTTTTCCTTCTTACTGATTTTCTAAATTAGAGTTAGAATTTTCATCCCACATATATTTTAGCACTTGGTGAATAAGAATGAAATGCCTAATATCCACAAGCTTATTGGGATTAGGCCCATTGAGTTAAGTAACGTTCATTAAAGAGGAAAGAAATTTAGTTCGGATTTTAAAAAATAAACTTTTATCCACTCCTTTATTTTAAAACATTTGGCTAGCAATTTAATTAAAATTAAAATACAATCAGCATTTAAACACAATATACATTTAAAACGTATGCATCTGAAACACCAATAAAAAGTGAGGAACAAACTGAAAAAGCCAGAGGGAAAAAACATCCAGGTCCTCACTTTAGCCCTGAAAATGCAAAAAGCTGAGATTGGATGATTATCAGGCTGTACAGAAGCCTGTGAAATTGGACTGGCCATTGGAAATACCCACTTTTATATTGGTATTAACCTGACTTCAACTTGGAAAGAGCCATTTGAAACTAGGTACCGTATTTTTTGCGCTATAAAATGCACCTTTTCCCCCGCTAAAAAGGGATGAAAATTTAGGTGAGTCTTATACACAGAATGTAGCCCCACCCACCCACCCACTGGCCCCCACCTTTTGGCCTCTGTCCCCCAGCAGTTATCTCCTTGCAAGCAAACAGCTCACAGTTGTCATATGGCCTGGTCCCATCTCTGCCTCCGACGCAGAGCCGTCATCAGAGCCTTCTCCAGACTCCAGGACTGTCCTATGTTCCTCCCCAACCTCCTCACTGTCCAAATCTGTTGCCAGCTCCACTGGCTGCTGGCGGGCCACAACAGAAGGACCGGCCTGCAGTGCCTCTGCCAGTGAAAACAGAACTCGGGAGGGCTGCGTGTGGCACTCCCGAGCTCCGTTTTCATTGGTAGAGGGTTGCAAGAGGCCGTCACAGTCGAAATGGAGCTTGGGAGCCCATTTTCGCTGGCAAAGTGCTCAGGCCATTATGCCCACCCTGGCCACGCCCACCCCAGCCCCCGAAGGTCAAACACAACCTTGATGCTGATAAGGTGCATCTCTTCCTGACAGACTGGATTGTGTTAATCCATCTTTCAAGGAATGATCCCTGAAATTAATCTGAAAATTATAGTTAGAGCAGGTCTGTCAAACTCCCACCCCACGGGCTGGATGCGTCACCCGCTGGCCACACCCACACCCGATCTAGCAAAGGGGAAAAAGGTTCCGATACGTCACGTGACGATGTGAGTTTGACATCCCTGAGTTATGGTAGTGATGGCTAACCTTTTTGCTGTAGCGTGCCAAAAGCGGGGGGAGTGCAGGGGATCACACACGCAGGTGCCCACAGCCATAGTTCAATGACCCCCATGCCCAAACCCCCACGCATGCATGCACGACCCCCCCCCCGTGCTCCTCTGAGCATGCACACATGGACCATTTTCTGACTTCCAATGGTCCAGGAAGGCCCATTTTTCACCCTCCCCAGGCTCCAGAGGCTTTTCTCGAGCCTGGGGAGGGTGAAAACGGTCTTCCCTACCCCTCAGAGGCCCTCTGGAAGCCGAAAATGCCCTCCCAGAGCCTCTGCGCGAGCCCTGTACTTACCTGGCATAGAAAACAGTGTGGAGACTCTTGGGAGGGGTGGGGCGGCATGGGCGAGGCCAGCTGAAAATCAGCTGGCTGGTGCACGCATGCACGCTGGAGCTGAGCTAGGGCAACGGCTCGCGTGCCCACAGATATGGCTCCGCGTGCCACCCGTGGCACTCATGCCATAGGTTTGCCATCATGGAGTTAGGGCATCCATCTAGAATCCATCTTGCCTTATAACTATATATTTCTATCTGAAGCGTGAAGCCGAGGAAGCATAATGAGGAAAGAGTTTGCAGAAGAAAAGTAGATCACAAAATAGAATGGCCAGTCATTCTGAGTCATGCGCAGGCTCCTCAAGCAAATTAATCAAGCAAATGAATAGATGAAATTGTAGAATGATCTAAGGTGAAAGCACATATTTCAGGAGTCACAGGATACAAGAAACAGAGGGAGACATACTGTAAATAGCAAACAGAAAGCCTGAGCTTCAGTTGCTGCTTCAGTTTGCTGAGTGTCTCATCCCAGATGTTTGATTAATCAGCCAGGACAATCCTCTTCCTGTCACTCTGAGCCTTATTTGCTCATTACTCTAGCCCTGCAATCTGAGAAGTTTCTTTTCCCTTGGGCCAGCAAGTGGAGATTCTGTTCTCTGACTTCTGCTATTTCTGCTTCTGAAGACATATTTATCTCTGGCATCTCCCAGACAAACGGCTATGATTCCAGACTCCCACAGGCGATCTTGAATAGGTATCACCTCCTCCAGGGGTGGGTTCTAAAATTTTTTACTACCGGCTCTGTGGGCATGGCTTATTTTGTGGGCGTGGTTTGATGGTCATGTGACAATTCTCTAGGGTTTAGCAGACATACTGGTGTACCAGACTTTTAACTGCTTGCACAGCTGTACCAGTCTACCCATTTGTTCTTGGAGCATTCCGCTCTACCCATTTGTTTTTGGAGGCACCGTCTACCCATTTGTTTTTGGAGGCACCGGTCTACCCATTTGTTTTTGGAGGCACCGTCTATCCATTTGTTTTTGGAGGCACCGTCTATCCATTTGTTTTTGGAGGCACCGGTCTACTCATTTGTTTTTGGAGGCACCGCTCTACCCATTTGTTTTTGGAGGTACCGTCTACCCATTTGTTTTTGGAGGCACCGTCTATCCATTTGTTTTTGGAGGCACCGTCTACCCATTTGTTTTTGGAGGCACCGTCTACCCATTTGTTTTTGGAGGCACCGGTCTACCCATTTGTTTTTGGAGGCACCGTCTACCCATTTGTTTTTGGAGGCACCGTCTATCCATTTGTTTTTGGAGGCACCGGTCTATCCATTTGTTTTTGGAGGCACCGTCTACCCATTTGTTTTTGGAGGCACCGGTCTATCCATTTGTTTTTGGAGGCACCGTCTACCCATTTGTTTTTGGAGGCACCGTCTACCCATTTGTTTTTGGAGGCACCGGTCTATCCATTTGTTTTTGGAGGCACCGTCTATCCATTTATTTTTGGAGGCACTGGTCTACCCATTTGTTTTTCGAGCGCCCTGGTCTACCACCACACTGCCTTTTAACACTGATTAGCTGTAGGGTGGCCCTTTGAAGCCCTGCGGCAAGAGTTTAAACAGTTTTTTTCCTTCTAGCCGATCAGCTGGGACTGGGGAGGCAGTGAATATGTTGGGGGCGGGGCCAAATAAAAGTTAAGAATAACGCGGGGGGGGGGGCAGCTCCGGAACAAAGAGAATTGATTCGGTGATGTCATATTGTCACCGTTACCGGCTCGGCCGAACCGGGAGGAACTCGTCACTGACCTCCTCCTTGTCAGAAATCTCTTCAGAAGCCAATCCTGACCATAAGTGGTGAGTGAGGTCTCTTGAAGGTCTCATACAACTTTCAAGTTGAAACAGCCTTACTGGTTGCCCGTTGCATTCTGATGATCATGATTATTCATGATTCATTATTATCATGGTGGTCTTTAAAGTTGTACGCCTATTCTACATTCTACCCTATACTTTTATGTCACCAACAGGGCACGTTCCATGGGACCCACGCTGAATATGATTGACATCAAAAATTAATTCTGGTTTCTACTGGGACCAGTGTGATGGATCAAAGTGTCACCAGTGTTGAAGCGAGTTCACTTCTCATTACAATTCAAAGCACAGATCATCAAATCAGAATGACCAAAATCTTCTGTTAGTTCCAAATATTAATTTTCTTTTTTTTTTAATCTGTGAGATAGCTTGAATTTAGATACTATATGTATCAACAGCAAGAAATGTCTATTTCTTTGGTTCTGTGAGAACTGTCTTTTTGTAAATTGCTACCGCTGCAGGAAAAGGAGAACGGAAAGCCTGTTGTCATAGATGACTAGATGAATAATAGGTGTTTTGTTTAGAAGGTTTCCTTTGTTTCAACTCCTACCCTCAAAACGATGCTGTAGAGCACTGCACACCAGAACCACTAGACACAAGAACATTTTTTTTCCCAAACACCATCACTCTGCTAAACAAATATTTCCCTCAACACTGTCAAACTATTTACTAAGTCTGCACTACTATTAATCTTCTCATCGTTCCCATCACCCATCTCCTCCCACTTGTGACTGTATGACTGTAACCTTGTTGCTGGTAGCCTTAAGTTTTATATTGACTGTTCCCCTATGACCATCATTAAGCGTTGTACTTTATGATTCTTGACAAATGTATCTTTTCTTTTATGTACTCCGAAAACGTATGCACCAAGACAAATTCCTTGTGTGTCCAATCACACTTGGCCAATAAAGAATTCTATTCTATTCTATTCTATTCTATTCTATTCTATTCTATTCTATTCTATTCTATTCTATTCTATTCTATTCTATTCTATTCTATTCTATTCTATTCTATTCTATTCTATTCTAATCTAATCTAATCCCATTCTATTCTGTTCTGTTCTGTTCTGTTCTATTCTACTCTATTCTTAATCCTCTTCTCTTCTCTCCTCTCCTCTCCTCTCCTCTCCTCTCCTCTTCTCTTCTATTCACTTGCTAAATAACAAAATTCTTAAGACCGATTTTCATATATTATTTTACAGAATAAGAAGTATATTCTCATCATGGTTGATCCAGATGCTCCTAGCAGATCTAATCCAATCTATAGCTTCTGGAGACATTGGGCTGTGACTGACATCAGCGTGAGTACCGTGAATATTTGATACTTCTTTCTTGATATGTTTATTACATATTTTGTGAGATTAATGGCTGTTTTCTACTCCGCATTTTAATCCCTCTCACATGAGTGATTCCTTTGGTTCAAAGTGTCAGGCTCTTCCTGTCAGACACAGCTTGAGTAAATTATTACTGTAACTCAAGAACAGTCCTTATAAAACATTTGACGCCTCTGAGCAGTTAGGATTCCTCCTGGTTCAAATGAACTGCCATCTGTTCTGCCTTCGTACAGTAGAATTTTCTGACTTTCATTTTCGGTCTTTGCTTGTTAATGGCAGCTGAGTGTTTATATTCTCCACAGTCCTATACTCTCCTTTAGCACTTGAAGAAATAGGCTTTGAGGATTTCTATGCTGATGCCTTGATGCTTGGTGTATCAGGGGAGGGACGGGGGAGCGGAACCCACTTTCAATTTCTCACAACTGTGATTGGAAACAAGTAGGTTTGAGCAGTGGTGGGTTTCACTTACTTTTGTAACTGGTTTGCACGGGCGCTACTTCTGCATACGCGCAGAGCGTATTTGATGACATCTGGGAGAGTGGGTGGAGCTTCTCACCACTGCTGCTACTGGTTCGCCCGATTAAGCATGCAAATTAAAACGTACTATATGTATTTATATTAGGGTGAAATCCTACCAGTTCGGACCGGTTCAGGCGAAACGGTAGTAAAAAATGCTATCAGTTGGGGCGAACCAGTATTTCTGATGATCAGCTGTGACGCACGATAAGCTGTGATGTGCAATTGATATTAGCTAAAATCATCAGATTTCCAGCTTTCTAGTTAATCTAAATCACGTGGCACCATGGATTCCCGCTCCCCTCACTGTTCTACTTACCTTTGCAAACTCGGAAGGCTTCAAAATGTTCCTTTTTTAGCGCTGTGCATGCGCACGCTTGGTAGCAGACTCACAGAACCGGTAGCAGACTTCAGAGGAGTTCACCGCTGATTTATATAATGCTGGGGTATACATAGGGATATTCTTTCGGTAACATATTGCTAGCTTCTCAGCTGATCAACATATATTCAGGGCTGTGGAATCGGGAGATAAATGTTCCAACTCTGACTCTGACTCCGACTCCTCAGTTTTTTGTACTTCCGACTCCGACTCTGACTCCGACTCCAGGTACCCCAAATTTCCTCCGACTCCGACTCCTCGACTCCGGCTCCGACTCCGACTCCACAGCACTGCATATATTTAAGGCATAAAGGCATTGCATTAAAATTTCAGGTACTGTATAACTTATTATGTGTTCTGTGTATGTTTGCCTGCAGTTTTTCTCAATGGAAGTATATATGCTCATGGGAACAATAAAGTCTCATTCTCTTCACATTTTGATAATATTATAGATTATAATATATTATAGTATAATGAACGCATAGTTTGTTCGTCTTACAAATATGCTTAGCAGTGTTGAAATCCAAATTTTTTTACTACTGATTCTGTGGGCTTGGGTTGGTGGGTGTGGTGTGGCTTGATGGGTGTGGCTTGGTGGGCGTGGCAGGGGAAGGGTACTGCAAAATCTCCATTCCCACCCCACTCCAGGGGAAGGATATTGTAAAATCCCCAATCCCTCCCCATTCCGGGAAAGGATACTGCAAAATACTCCAACCTTCGTTTTGTGGCAAAGGTTGTTGAGAGTGTGGTGGCGCAGCAACTCCCGCAGTACTTGGATGAAACTGTCTATTTAGATCCGTTCCAGTCCGGCTTCAGGCCTGGTTACAGCACTGAAACGGCATTGGTCGCATTGGTTGATGATCTCTGGAGAGCTCGAGATAGGGGTTGTTCCTCTATCCTGGTTTTATTAGATCTCTCAGCGGCTTTTGACACCATTGACCATGGTATCTTGCTGCGCCGGCTGGAAGGGCTAGGAGTGGGAGGCACTGTTCTACGGTGGTTCTCTTCCTATCTCTCTGACCGGTCACAGTCTGTGTTGGCAGGAGGACAGAGGTCGACTTCAAGACACCTTATTTGTGGGGTGCCACAGGGGTCGGTCCTCTCACCTCTTTTGTTCAACATTTATGTGAAGCCGCTGGGTGAGCTCATCCGTGGTTTGGGAGTGCAATGCCATCTTTACGCTGATGATACTCAGCTTTACATCTCCACCCCAGACCACCCCAATGATGCCCTTGCAGTGATGTCCCAGTGCCTCGAAGCCGTGCGGATCTGGATGGGGAAGAACAGGCTCCAACTCAACCCTTCCAAGACTGAATGGCTATGGATGCCGGCGTCCCGATATAGCCAGCTGATACCATCGCTGACTATTGGTGGCGAGTGATTAGCCCCCACAGAGAGGGCTCGCAACTTAGGTGTCCTCCTGGACACACGGTTGTCTTTAGAAGAGCATATGACAGCCGTGGCCAGGGGTGCTTTTTATCGGGTTCGCCTGATTCGCCAGTTGCGACCCTTTCTAGATCGGGACTCCTTACGCACAGTCACTCATGCCCTCATCACTTCCCGTCTGGACTATTGTAATGCTCTCTACATGGGGTTCCCCTTGAAGTGCACACGGAAGCTCCAACTGGTCCAGAATGCAGCTGCGCGGGTGATATTGGGAGTGACATAGCGCTCACATGTGACACCACTCCTACGCGAGCTGCACTGGCTTCCAGTGGTCTTCCGGGTGCGCTTCAAGGTGTTGGTTCTTACCTTCAAACTCCTCCATGGCTTAGGACCTGGGTATCTACGAGACCACCTTCTGCAACCGATAACCTCCCACCAACCAGTACGCTCCCACAGGGTAGGCCTTCTCAGGGTGCCATCACTAAAGCAATGCCGACTAGTGGCTCCTAGAGAAAGAGCCTTTTCTGTTGGGGCACCTACCCTTTGGAACAGGTTACCCCCAGGGATACGAATGATCCCAGATCTTCGTACTTTCCGTCGTGCACTTAAGACCTTTCTTTTTCACCAAGCCGATCTGGCATAAATCTTTTCTAATTTTGTAAATCTTTATGCTGAAGATTCTTAACTGTCGAGCCAAACTGGCTTAATTATTTATATTCACATTCTATATGTATGTCATTTTAACTGTTCACCGCCCTGAGTCCTTCGGGAGAAGGGCGGTATAGAAATTGAATAAATAAATAAATAAATAAAAATAAAATCCCCATTCCCTCCCCATTCCGGGAAAGGATACTGCAAAATCCCCATTCCCTCCCCACTCCAGGGGAAGGATACTGCAAAATCCCCATTCCCTCCCCATTCCAGGGAAAGGATACTGCAAAATCCCCATTCCCTCCCCACTCCTAGGGGAAGGATATTGTAAAATCTCCATTCCCACCCCACCCTGGGGCCAGCCAGAGGTGGTATTTGCCGGTTCTCCAAACTACTCAAAATTTCCACTACCGGTTCTCTGAACTACTCAAAAATTCCGCTACCGATTCTCCAGAACCTGTCAGAAGCTGTTGGATTTCACCCCTGATGCTTAGTAAATTAATATAGCAATCCTATAAAGTCACGTTTTCATCAATGTATAGTGAGGAGTGAGGTTCAGGCAGTGATGCCTAGAATGAGAATTAATGGTTTCAAATTTGTCAATTGTTTAATGTATGTAAATATGTTGTATGTAAAAATGAAATATATTCACTTCAAAAGATTTCTGCTGAAGAAGCGGTAATTTCATAATAGGACCACTGTGATCTTTTGCCCCTTACGCTATCAAAATAGAAGTTGCAAGTTTTACGATGCTTCAAAGAGCTCTACGATGTATTTGACCTGAGACAAGTATGGAAGTAAAATGACTACGAAAGTCAGGAGTAACGTACCATCCAATGCAGGGGTGGATTCCACTTACCTTTACTACCAGTTCGCAATGGGAGCGCGGGCGCTTCTGCGAATGCACAGATACTCAGTGATGATGTTGGGGCAGGTGGGTGGAGCCTCCTGTGCCATTACTATTGGTTTGCAAGAACCAGACTAAATCGGGAACAACTCACCGCTGTTCCAATGGACTAGGATCACCTTTGACTTCCAATGTTTGTTAGTAGTCCAAAAATGAGTTAGCGTAGTTCTTTAGTAGACTGGAGTAGTTAGACCTGTAATTCAATACACTTCCTTAAATGCCTGGAAATTAAGAAATTAAAGAAAGAAAGTACAGGTTGGCTACTACTATTTATTTCCACTAAATCTATTACATTGTCTCTGACCTTCCTTTTCATGAATTACAAGTTTTAAATAAAACTATTTAGAATAGTTTATTTTTCTTTATGCCTCGGTTTAACTTTACTGTATGTTTAAAAAAATTAGATGTTCCCAACTATGATTTGATCTTAGTACTAAAGTCTAATTAAGATATCAATTAATAAAGCAGCCTGCATTTAAAGAAATACTATCTAGTTGTTCTCTATTATTCTCTAAAATTACAGCCAAATTTCCCCATTTTCTTTTTTCATATACATACCTTAATTAAACTTTTTTTATTGTTAATGGCACTACAGAGCAAATTAAAATTAGATATTAATACTTTTCACAATTTTCATAATTGGCTGAAAAGAGTAAAGCATTCAGAATAATTGTAGCAGCTTGTGTATCATTTTACTCCTATACAAATTCTTTCACAGGAATCTTTTACACATTTGTTAACAATAGGGTCTTGAAAGTCTCTCATTAATTTTAATATTTATTAATCAAGGAAAAAAGCTGGAACTAGCATTCCTTTTCTGTAGTCAGTTCCTTCTGGTATATTAACTGTTGCTAATTATTGTAATTAAAAATAACTTTAAGGAAGGTTTTTTTAAAAAATCTCAAATGGTATAATTTTCTTCTGGAAAAAAACCTGCTTATGTTCCTAATGGCATGATATTGTATATTCTTGTAACACATTGGTAATTCTTGTTTTCTTCATAACTGGAAGTTTATTGATGAAAAGTAGAAACTTTGCATTATGTATATAGCAGATTCTCTTCAGATTGTATAGATAGATCTTTTATTTTTAATCTAATTTTTTTTAAAAAAATAGGAAGTCAGGAGGATAAAGGAACTAGAATATACAGGTAGTACGGAACTTACAAACACAGTTTAGCCCAAAATGTATGTTGTTAAGCAAGACAGTTGTTAAATGAGTTTTGCCCCATTTTACAATTTTTCTTCTTGCCACTGTTGTTAAGCAAATCACTATAGATATTAAGTTAGTAACCCGGTTGTTAAGTGAAAATGCAAATGTCTATGAACAATGAAGAAATGGAACAAATGTTTTCCTCCTGGGAAATCAATAATACCAAGGATATGCATTGGCCACAGATTTGATTAAATAATATTTTTTTAAAAAAACCCACTAAAAACCCACTAAAAAAACCCCATCCTTTCTTAGAAATGGGCTGGGCCATTTAAGAAAAACAGAAGAATAAAGAATGGCAAGGGGTTAACTAAAGGAGTTTAGTTAACCCCTTGCCATTTTCAGTGACCTGCAGGGTTTAGGAATTCCATGTTTTTGAATCCTGAAATGTGTATCCTGAGATATTTGTATTTCCTCACTTGCTTGATAACTTGGCCCTAGGTCTGCTATTTATGTCGAACTAGGTTTTGCAATAGAGCACAGTTTTGGTTCTAGAATAATTTAACAACAACCTTCTTTACAATACATTGCGAAAGAACTAAATGCATAATCCCACCCCAGGGGGAAAAAAATTATTGTCATCAGCATAAAATAAGAAACTAGGGAGGGTCTTTTCCAGGAGTGGGCTGCTGAGGGGTCACAGGGGTTCGGGAGAACCTCTAGCTAAGATTATGTGCAGTTTGGAGAACCCCCAAATCCCACTCCTAGCTGGCCCCACCCACCCCGCCCCTCCCTTCCCAAGAATCCCCACGCGGCCCATTTTTGATGCAGGTAAATGCAGCATAGAGGCTCGGGGAGGGTGAAAAACAGGCCTATCGGAAATTCAGGAAGGCCAGAAATGGGGCCGTTTCCAGTCTCCAGAGAGCCTCCGGAGCCTGGAAAGCCATTTTCACCCTCCTGGAGGCTCAAGAAAAGCCTCCAGAGCCCGGGGAGGGCAAAAACACCCTCCCCCCTGCTGTAGTGCAGGAGGCTGACTAGGCCACATCCACTATGGCCACTCCCACCCAACAATCGGGCAGAGAACCCCTTGCTAAAATTTTTGATGCCCATCCCTGGTCTCGTCTGAGATGTTTGCTATTTCCCCATCCCTTTGGCAATCTCTGCAACTCTTTCTCTTTATCTCCCCTGGTTATTCCTACGTACGATACATCTGAAAAGTTTTAAATCAGGATGTCTTGAATGTAGATTGCTGATTCTACCTAGGAAATGAGTGGGTTGATAATTTTCGGGGTTTCTGCAAGAGCTTTTTTCTTTTCTTTTCTTTTCTTTTCTTTTCTTTTCTTTTCTTTTCTTTTCTTTTCTTTTCTTTTAACAAACAGGAACAATAATTGACAAGGACCAGTGTTTTGCGATTCCTAGAGAAGAATCGGTGGCAGGAAAAAGGACTGTTAAAATTGAAGTCCAGAAATCAATATATTAGGTTTTTGTTGTTGTTGTTGTTTTTAAAAATGCAATGGAATTATAATTGCATTCCACTGCTTTGTATGCTTTAGCCTGCACTACTAATAATTTCTTAACTTCTGTTGTAGCAATCAGAGGCCAGGCTGGGAGAGTGAGGTATGCAGGGCCATTGAATGAGATCAGTGGTGGGGATTCAGCCGGTTTGTGCCAGTTGAACCAGTTGTTAAATTGCTGGCTCCCCTCCCCGCCTGTTCCAATTGCTGGCTCCCCTCCCTGCCTGTTCCAAAAACAGCCCGTTTTTGCTCCCAGAGGGGTACAGGAGGCCAAATGCTGCATGTCACACATCCTGGCCATGCCCATCGAGCCGGTCATTAGGGTTGTTAAATTATTTGAATCCCACTACTGGATGAGATGCATTTGTATCAGAGGTGGGTTTCAGCAGGTTCTGACCAGTTCTGGAGAACCGGTAGTGGAAATTTTGAGTAGTTTGGAAAACCGGTAGTAAAAATTTTGACTGGCCCCATCCCCATCTATTCTCTGCCTCCTGAGTCCCAGCTGATCAGGAGGAAATGGGGATTTTGCAGTAACCATCCCCAGGATTGGGGAGGGAATGGAGATTTTGCAGTATTCTTCCCCTGCCACACCTACCAAGCCACACCCACCAAGCCATGCCCTGCCCACCAAGCCACACCCACAGAACCGGTAGTAAAAAAGTTTGAAACTCACCGCTGATTTGTATCTAAACTCTGAAGAAAAGTTGCAAACACATATCCACTTCACTGTCGAAGTAAGGCAAGTTAGCCAGAGATTATCACTTTTCATCTGTTTTAGCGTATAATCTAATTTCTCATTTGGCCTCGTGGCTTTGTGTGCCCACATAACAAGGAAATGCATAATGAATGATTTATTACAATAGAAATCGCTTTGATAAAACTATTCAGAAAAGGCAACTGGCCTTTTCTGGTCTCAAATAAAGGCTGTTTCTCTTCCTGCCAGAATTCTACTCTTTTCAGATGCTCCTTGTTCCATTTGCAAATGGGAAAAGGAAACCAAGAGAAGATATAAGGGTACAGTGTCATTTTGTGGGCAATCATAATCATAAGTTTATTTGTCAAGCATATATGAGATAACAGGTAAAAGTATAAACATAATTTGAATACATGAAAAGAGTAAGTAAAAAGGAATATTAGGACAGGGACGGTAGGCACGCTGGTGAGCTTATGCTCGCCCCTTACAGACCCCTTAGGAATGGGGTGAGGTCAACAGTAGACAATCTAAAATTAAAGTTTGGGGAGTTTGGGGAAGAAACCACAGAGTCAGGTAGTGCATTCCAGGCATTGACCACTCTGTTGCTGAAGTCGTATTTTCTGCAGTTGAGTTTGGAACAGTTTACTTTGAGTATGTATCTACTATTTGCTCATGTATTGTTGTGGTTGAAGCTGAAGTAGTCATTGACAGGAAGGACATTGTGGCAGATAATTTTATGTACTATGCTTAGGTCAGACTGAAGTTGGCGTAGTTCTAAGTTGTCTAAGCCCAAAATTTGAAGTCTGGTGGCATAATGTATTTTATTACGGTTAGAGGAATGGAGGACTCTGCTCGTAAAATATCTCCATATTATTTTGTAAGACCATGCTACAAATTAGATATTATTTTCTAATACCCTTCGTGGTGAATTCAGTCTTATTGTAAGCTTTTGGCAGAACCTTTGACCCATTTTGATGAAAAATTCAGTACCCTAATCTGAAAAACAAATGGTTAGAAAAATCACCATTCACTACTTACCATTGATGATTATAGTGTTATTTTAAATTTCAGAAGGTACACGATTTAACTTAGATTCAAAATACAGCACACACTAAAAATGCTTCTGTAAAGTGAAATAATACCTGTTGATGACTGTTTTTAAGGCCCTTTAAGTTTTCATGGTAATTTGCAGTTTAAAATTACTTAAGCGATAAGAACCAAATTAGCTCTTAAAGCTAAGAGGTCAATATGTCCCGTTATCCATACAAGAAGTGTTTAAATATAATCAGCCTTTACTCCAATGCAGCATAATTGTTCATTTGAAGTAGCTTTCTTCCTTCATTCAATGAATCATTAAAATATTTAAAGGATAATGCAGTGAATTAGAAATAAATTTATCATATTATCCTGGATACATTGAGGAGTATCACATAACTAGGTCGAGGCTGAACTAGTTTACAAAGCCATCCAATAAAACATTATTTTAAATACTTTAATATAGGGAAGGAATATATTATACTGCCACATTCTGTTTGCTGTTTTTTTAATCATGGGCAACAATGGAGAGAAGCAAAATGAATGTTCTTCGAAGTTTTCCTGATCTAAGATTTCTTTCTTGTGGAATAATTATTTAGAATTAAAAAGCCTGAACTGTTTGTAACTAATCAGGAAAAGATGTTGGGATCATGGTGGATAACTTAATGGTTGGTGACTCAGTGTGTGTGGTAGCTGGGAAAGAAACAAATTCCGTATTAATGATCGTTGGAAAGGGTTTGAAAATACCACTATAAATGTTCTAATAAAGGTAAAGGTTCCCCTCGCAGATATGTGCTAGTTGTTCCTGACTCTAGGGGGCAGTTCTCATCTCCGTTTCAAAGCCGAAGAGCCAGCGATGTCCAAAGACGTCTCCGTGGTCATGTGGCCGGCATGATTCAACGCCAAAGGCACACGGAACGCTGTTACCTTCCCACCAAAGGGGGTCCCTATTTTTCTACTTGCATTTTTTCATATGCTTTCGAACTGCTACGTTGGCAGAAGCTGGGACAAGTCACGGGAGCTCACCCCATTACACGGTGCTAGAGATTCGAACCGCTGAACTGCCGACCTTTCGATCGACAAGCTCAGTGTACAAATCTAGGGCATGTCTGTGTTTGGAATTCCATTCTGGTGGCTACAGTTGAAAAAGAACATAATAGAGAAAGTGCAGAAGAGGACACCGAAGTGATCAGGAGGCTTAAGCAACTTTATTAATGAAGGAAGACTAGAGTTTTTGAAATTCTATGGCTTTAAAAAGATTGGTTCTGAATGGAGTGGGGACAGGATTAAGACATGTAAAGTAATGAGAATTGGAACCAGGGAAAAGTTTTTCTTCGTCTCCCAAAATGCCGTGACCAGTTCTCATTGACTAAATTGATCAGAAAACTGATCAGAAGAAAAGACAAAGTACTTTTTCACACTGTATATAATTACCTTATGGAATTCATTACCACAAAACATGCTGATGGCCATTAACTTGTGTACGTTTTAAAAGGGAACTGGATATATTCTTGGAGAACAGATCTACCAAGAGTTCCTAATCCTGAAGAGCAGCGTTCTTCAGATACTAACAGCAGAGGAATGAGAATGGAAGGCTAAATTTTTTATCTTCTTAATCAAGAAAGCTGGATTAAGATGGGCCTTCTGTTGGTCTAGTGAGACTATTTATATGTTCTTCTGTTCATTGTCAAAACATCTTCCTACAGGAAAAGATTTGTGGATATATTTTTTCACTTGGTGAGGAGAAAGTTCCTAAATTGAATTACCTATATGCAGTGAGCACCAATTTTAGGAATACACCTTCAGAGTTGGTGATTGACTTATACTTTACACATTTGATATTTTTAAAAGCTAGAGGTGTACAAGTACATACTTGGATAGTTGAACATATAACCAAAGACAAATTTCCTTATGTGTCCAATCACACTTGGCCAATAAAGAATTCTATTCTATTCTATTCTATTCTATTCTATTCTATTCTATTCTATTCTATTCTATTCTATTCCATTCCATTCCATTCCATTCCATTCCATTCCACTGATTGTCTTGTTCTGTTCTATTCTATTCTATTCTATTCTATTCTATTCTATTCTATTCTATTCTATTCTATTCTATTCTATTCTATTCTATTCCATTCCATTCCATTCCATTCCATTCCACTCCACTCCACTCCACTCCACTCCACTCCACTCCACTGATTGTCCTATTCTATTCTATTCTATTCTATTCTATTCTATTCTATTCTATTCTATTCTATTCTATTCTACTCTACTCTACTCTACTCTACTCTACTCTACTCTACTCTACTCTACTCTATATACTTTAGTGAATCCCAAAAGTGAACTCTGTGTCACTTTTCCCTTTCTTCTGTTGTACCTCCATCAGCTCCTTGGACAAGCACTTTAAGAGATACAGTTTTCTTTGACACATCCACTGTGAAAGGAAGTCTCAAACATGCCCACCCTAAGCAGCAAACACAAGCAGCCCTATCTCTCCAGGCTCCAGGTGTGCTCATTAAGGATGCTTTGATGCCTGAGGTGAAGCAGCAGGGACGGTGAAGAAAACAATCTGTTCAGTGACGAACACGGTATAGAGACAGCTGTTCCTTCTGTGCAGTACAGTAGCAGTGTGTGAAAAGCATATCTCACTAGTATATGAAGCTAGAAAGCTGCTTCTGTGACATGAAGAGCAAGGCTGTTTTCATCAGCAATGAACTCTTAATCATCTCTGTGTATAATCCTCTGCCTTGAACAAGTGCAGAAGGAAGGACAGAGAGTAGCATACTTCTGGGAAAGGACGGGGTCCCTCTTCTCTCGAGGATTCGGCAATTGGCTTCAATTGACTTCGTCGGTGCATTTTTTTTTCCTTACAGGCTGATGGAGAGGTTCTGGGTTGCAAAGTGTCACCATAGAAACAGGTGCTTAACTAAAGAAATCAAAAGCTTTATCGATTTTAACAGCTGAATGTTTGAAACAGAGTTGTGGCATGGTGATGGCAAAGTTGGGTTAAGACCATGGTTCTTTGTGGAGAGCTGGTGTGAAGGAGAAGGAGAAATATTTCTGAGCATGAACTTAAGTAGAATGTTGAGCATTCAGATTGATTGTTCTAGTCTGAATAAAGAGTAGGCATTTCTATTTATTTTCTTAAATTGCCTTTTGTTTGCTTGTTGATTAATTCTGAATCCGATTGTCAAGAAATGGCAACTTTATTTTCTGTTGCCTTAGGATTTCTCAGCCTGAAACCCGTGTTAAGAAATAAAAGATGGTAGTTATTTCATGTTCTCGGCCTATCACCATTTAAGGACATCTTGGTTCATGCATACTTGTTGTACTTCTTACATATTTACTTGGTGCAGTGGTGGGTTGCCCCCAGTTCGCACCAGTTCTATAGAACCGGTGGGAGGCTCCTCCCACTGACCCCAATGTCATCAGAATGCTTCTATGCATGCATAGAAGAGTGCGTGTGTTCGCGAGCGAAGCGAGTAATAAAGGTAAGTAGTAGTAAAGGTAAGGTAGAACCCATCCCTGACTTGGTGGTAATGGAGTAAAACATGTCAGTGTACATAGATGGGATTATAACACACATCAGGTTTTGAACCTTTCTTGTGCTTTATATGCCATGTGAATACTATAGAATAAGGTGTCAAACTGGCGGCCTGTAGGCCAGATGCTGTGAAGTTTCCGAAAAATGCCCTAATTAATTCATGAGCCATGAGCCAAACTTCAAAAGAAATACAGTCATTTATTAGGAGCGCCCTTTCGGCAATATTCGGATGTAGTTAAAACTAATCCCACAAAGATTTACGTTCCCCTATGACCCTGTCTCTCCCCCTCCTCCCTGGCCATGTCATAAATCACATTCTCCAATTAACCACTTTGGCTGGCTGTGAATTTCAACACCCTCCTACTGATTGCGGTAAGAAAGCATCTATGGAATGCAGCTTCAGTTATGGAAATCAATCAGCTCTATCAGTTCTCCCTCCCTCCTGCTCATGGCAACTTGAAAGCTTTGCAAGTTGACAGATGCATCACGTGCAGGCCACACCCACCCCAGCTCCGTGAATGGGAAAACGGTTGTGAAATGTCACGTGATGGCAATGTAACATGATGTTTGACACCCGTGCTATAGAAAATGTATGTATGTATGTATGTATGTATGTATGTATGTAATTATAGGACTTATATGGCCACCTATCTCACATAATAATTCTAGGTGGCTGACAACAATCCATCAAAATACAGATTAAAATTGGAAATACCCTTCTCTTCGGGTACCAGACCAAACAGCCTCCCAGCTGAACTACCATCCTAGCTCAGTGCTTGAATGAAGAACCATATTATTATTGTTGTTGTTGTTGTTGTTGTTATTTAAATTTTTATACTGCCCTTCTCCCGAAGGACTCAGGGCTGTGTACAGCCACAATAAAACAAAATGAAATACAAAATTTAAAAGCAATTTAAAAACAAATTAAATACATTCTGGCCCCCCAGTTAAAAACCCAAAAATTAAAACACCCAATCCAAATTCTTATTAAGCCAGTCCAGCCTGTTGGAATAGTAGAGTCTTAAAGGCACGGCGGGTGGGTGGGTGCCCCTACAGAGAAGGCTCTCCCTCTGGGGGTCGCCAGTTGACATTGTTTGACTGATGGCACCCTGAGGAGTCCCTCTCTGTGGGAGCGTGTTAGTCAGTGGGAGGCCATTGGTGGCAGAAGGCGATCCTGTAAGTTTCCAGGTCCTAAGCCATGGAGTGCTTTAAAGATGGTAACCAGCACCTTGAATCGCACCTGGAAGACCACTGGGAGCCAGTGCAGCTCTTACGACCCTCCAAACTCTAAAGCGGTAGAGTTTTAGCTAGTACAAATGTTACCTTTAGAATTAGAATTAGAATTCTTTATTGACCAAGTGTGATCATTAGACACACAAGGAATTTGTCTTTGGTATATATGCTCTCAGTGTACATAAGGAGAATAAAATACATTCATCAAGAATAAAAAGATTCAACAGTTAGTTAGTCAAGGTTACTAATCAAATTGTACTAGGAAACAAGTAAAAACAATATAAATTGAAAGATACAAGCACATGGTTATAGTAATAAGTGGTAAGAGATAATACTAGTAAGGAAGAGAGTAATAATAGTAATACAGTCTTAGTAAATTATTTGATGGTGTTGTGGGAATAAGTTGTTTAGCAGAGTGATGGCATTTGGGAAAAAAACTGTCCTTGTGTCTAGTTGTTCTGGTGTGCAAGCATTGTTTTGAGGGTAGGAGTTGAAACAATTTATGTCCAGGATGCAAGGGGTCTGTAGATATTTTCACAACCCTCTTTTTGACTCATGCAGGAGACAGGTCCTCAATGGAAGGCAGGTTGGTAGCCATTGTTTTTTCTGCAGTTCTAATTATCCTCTGAAGTCTGTGTCTGTCTTGTTGGGTTGCAGAGCCAAACCAGACAGTTATGGAGGTGCAGATGACAGACTCAATCATTCCTCTGTAGAACTGGATCAGCAGCTCCTTGGGCAGTTTGAGCTTTCTGAGTAGGCACAGAAAGAACATTCTTTGTTGAGTTTTTTTGATAGCGTTTTTGATGTTAGGTGTCCATTTTAAGTCAATTTTAAATTAAGTCAATGTAAGTCATTTTAAAATCAATCTTCCTTTTTCTCCTCCTCCTCCTCCACTGCAGGAGCCTACAAAGCAGTAAACAGCAGGTCAAACATACAATACAAAGCAATATACAGCTAATAAAAATACAGTAGTACCAATAAAAATAATGTAAAACTTTAAAAACAGTAATAAAGTGACTGAGATCAATTTAAAATGCCACTTTAAGAACATATCTTAAAACTTTAAAAAAAAAAGAAATAGTGAGGGGCCCATCATAACTTTGACAGGAATGCGTTTCACATTTCACAGAACTGACATGGGATAATAAAGCCACTTTTTCTAGATCTCTACCAGTAGCAGGCTCCTAAAAAGAACATTTCTGCAGATTTGAATAATTGGACAGATTTAGGTAAAGGAACTTTTGATACCTGTAAACAGCTCATGTCACTAATAGCTAAAACCAACACTTTGCAGGTCTTTATTTGCCTTATTAATAGCAGCCTAATAGTTTATTTCTGTCCATGTGGTAAAAATATGCTACTGGTTTACCATAACCTTCTCCTGTGCAGTATGAATTGATGCTACAAATGATTTAGGTTATTTACTTAGGTTCATTATGCAAAGACCTGGTCTGATTTTTTGTGAGCCAATGGGTTGTGATTTTTGTTGTTGTGTAGTGGGGTGCCTGTTCTTCGTTTTAAATGCTACCTTCGGGATCGTGGTTGATACAGTTGTTTAGTTCTCAACAAATATATATCCACATATAATACAACATCCAAAAGAACATGGTGCTAAATATGAGTTCACGATCACCCACTAAAAGATTGCAGTTATGGAATCACATGGATCACTGTTATCATTTCTTGCATTTCTGCTCCTGTGATAGTTAAGGTTTATTATATAGAGTGGGGGTCCCCAAACCCCTGTCCACAGACCGCTACCAAGCTGTAGCTCATCAGCAACCAGGCCATGGCAGCAGACAAACATGGGAAGCTCCATTTGCACAAGTGGCGTGCACACACCCAAAACCAGAAAGGTTTCACGGAGCCAGAGAAGTTCAGGATCACTGATATAGAGCAAAGGGCCTTGCAACATTCAATGGACTTCAAAATCCACAAATTATTAAAATTCAGGGTGATATTGGATCTGTCTGTATTTTATCTATCCCAGCATTAACCTACTCAGTCATGAATTCATTCTGTCAGAGATGAACATTCTGCAATTAAACAAAATTACACAAAATCTGCATTTGTTTTTATATACAACTTTGCTACGATGGAAAATTACTGTAGGCTTCCAATTGGCAATTACATTACGAAATTTCATCGTGAAGTTTCATTAACTCTTTATATTTTTTGATAACAACCTTAATAATTTCGTGATTAAATCATCAGAAAGGTTAACCCTATTTTATTTTAGGTCCTCTGAATAGAGAAATACTCCGACACATATTCCATTAAATCTCCATTCCCTGTTAATTTCAATTTTATGTACCTTAATGTACTATTGCTCATTCCTGAGTGAGTATGTACATCTATCTTAGCTTGTCCCAGATCTCTTTTCTTTGAATTAATTTGTTGATTTCAACCCCAGAATTACTTCAGATTTCAGCAATCAACCTTTTTCATCCATAATATTTTTGCTTAGGACTTTCTTTGAAATGACATCTCCAAGATGCCCGATTTTTCACGTGTGCATGCGTGCACACTAGCCTCAAAAGTGTGGGAAAAAAAATAAATGCTCCTCAATTGGGACATTTTTGTGATTGAACTGCTCAGAGTTTAGTTCTGACTCCCTGCTTGACCCATTTCCATTGTGTTGAAAAAATGACAGTAGATAATTTCCAGTTTAGTTTTATCCTTCACACATTCAGTCAATCCCTGAATCAAGATTAGAGTACGAATATAGGCTCTCAGTTAAATTTTGCTTGGCCAAAAACAGTCTTCAGAGTGAAATGGACAACATAGAAAATAGATGATTGATAGATAGATGATAGATAGATAGATAGATAGATAGATAGATAGATAGATAGATAGATAGATAGATAATGAGATAGATGATAGATAGATAGATAGATAGATAGATAGATAGATAGATAGATAGATAGATAGATTGAGTGAGTGAGATAAATAGATAAATAGTGAGAGATAGATAATGAGATAGATAATGATAGATGATAGATAGATAGATAGATAGATAGATAGATAGATAGATAGATAGATAGATAGATTGAGTGAGTGAGATAAATAGATAAATAGTGAGAGATAGATAATGAGATAGATAATGATAGATGATAGATAGATAGATAGATAGATAGATAGATAGATAGATAGATGAGAGATGATAGATAGATAGATAGATAGATAGATAGATAGATAGATAGATAGATAGATGAGAGATGAGAGATATAGATAATGAGATAGATGATAGATAGATAGATAGATAGATAGATAGATAGATAGATAGATAGATAGGTGATAAAAAAGGGAAAAAGACATTTACATTATTTAAAAAAACCATTTGGTGGTTGGGGGGATGATATATCCAATATGTCAAAATATATACCTGCATTTATATATGTGCACATTTTCTGCTGTTACATTTTAAAATGGAAGTTAATGGACTTCATCAATCATTCTATTTTGAATCTATATGAACCACTTCATTTAAAAAATGAATTTAGATACTAAGGAAAAAGTAGTACATTTGTCTATGGACATACTAAGACCTTAAAGGATTGTATGGGTCATACAACATATGGAAAGTATGGGCTTTGTTAGATTAAGCTCACCTACAAGGGATTTGCTATATGTTACATCTAGGAATGTTTTTAAGGAAGTTTTTTGTAGAACTGAAAAGCTATTCACATTGAAGGAAAGATCCCATTCCTTCCCTTCTCCAGTTCTTTTATGAATTTTTATTTACCCATCTATAGAAATCTCTGAAAATTCAGACAGGTTGACATAGTTAATATTAATATGTGTTTTGTTGCAAAAACTTTTTTTACAGTTTAATAATATGTGATATATGCAAACTTTTTTTGGGGAGAGAGGAGAGAAATAACAGCCTGACCCGATTCACCCAAATGCTAAGCCATCATTATTGAATAACTTACAA
Source organism: Masticophis lateralis (assembly GCA_030761175.1). Lineage (NCBI taxonomy): Eukaryota > Metazoa > Chordata > Lepidosauria > Squamata > Colubridae > Masticophis > Masticophis lateralis. The sequence continues at coordinate 23,181,881 of JAUDYJ010000008.1, forward strand.
TTGACCAGGTTTATAGAAAAATGCCAAGCCAAAAGTCGTGATTTACAAATCACAGTGGGTGAGTTCACTAAGCCAACATCGTTAGTGTTTAGGGTTACCCACACACAGTGTGTGTGTGAATTTTAACCTTCATGATGCAAAACAAAAATGTTTGGAACAGCTACTCGGGAATTGCTTTCGTTGCCAGTATTTCAATTTCTGTATGAGTTTTGGAGGGAAAGATATTGCTGAGAACTGTACTGCCTAATAATATCTCGATCAATTTAGGTTGGAGTCCCACAGCAAAGAAACAAACCATAGCTTTCATGCTGAAGCCCCAGCTCCATGACAGAGTTCAGCCTGACACGTTATTGCTGCCACAAGTTTTATGTTTAATAGGTTTTTCCATGCATTATGTTAGAAGTTGAGTGTCAACTGTTATTATTTGTGCCCTGAAAACAGATAGGATTTAATTGCTGTATCTGTCAGCCTAGCGGGAAATATCACAAGGAAAAAAGCTGGAGTTTGGGGCTAATTGTTTTCAAGTTGAGAAAAGATGTATAGAAGTTATTGATTAAATGTATTTGAAAGATCAAACTTGTTTGTATGACCTACTGCATTTAAATATAGTTTTTAGTCAAAAGTGTTAAGATCAGTGAATGGCTGAAAGATACAATGCCACCCTATGGCCTCAGTTGAAGAAACAATATGACAGCAGTAACTCGGTATTGATGCCGGGGGTAGTGGTGGAAAATATACTAGGGTAGCATAGTAGAATAATAGAACTGTTAATCTTGGTAATTTCATCAGCACCATTAAGGCAAAATGCTGCTTTTACAGAGCTTTGAGGAGAACAAGATACTATAGATAGATCTGCACAGGCACTGATAATTAAAAGACTCCTATGTTGGGTAAGGAGAGTTTTTATGGCTTCCTTTCACTTCCTAAGCAAGGGAAGAGCTGACAATAAATAAATGTAATACAATAAGGTAGTTTATTAATTTATAATACCATAAATGTGGTACCTGGCTCAATAGTAGTAACTGTGAGAGGGATCTTGGGGTCCGATTGGACAACCACTTAAATATGAGCCAGCCGTGTGCAGCAGCTGCCAAAAAAGCCAACACAGTTCTGGGCTGCAGCAACAAAGGGATGGAATCAAGATCACATGAAGTGTTAATACCACTTTATAAGGCCTTGGTGAGGCCACACTTGGAATCCTGCATTCAGTTTTGGTCACCACAATATAAAAAAGATGTGGAGACTCTAGAAAGAGTTCAGAGAAGAGCAACAAAGATGATGAGGGGACTGGAGGCTCAAACATACGAAGAACGGTTGCAGGAACTGGGTAGGTCTAGTTTAATGAAAAGAAGGACTCGGGGAGACATGATAGCAGTGTTCCAATATCTCAGGGGCTGCCCCAAAGAAGAGGGAGTCAAGCTATTCTTCAAAGCACCTGAAGACAGGACAAGAAGCAATGGGTGGAAACTCATCAAGGAGAGAAGCAACTTAGAACTAAGGAGAAATTTCCTGACAGTGAGAACAATTAACCTGCAGAACAACTTGCCTGCAGAACTTGTGAATGCCCCAACACTGGAAATTTTTAAGAAGTTGTTGGATAATCTTTTGTCTGAAGTGGTGTAGGGTTTCCTGCCTAAACAGGGGGTTGGACTAGAAGACCTCCAAGGTCCCTTCCAACTCTGTTATTCTATTCTATTCTAAATTAAGTGTGAGAATGAGAAGATATAAATAAATAAAGTATTAATGATTGTACATTGTTCTGTAACAACAATGTACAATTATTAATACTTTATTTATTTATGGATGTATGAGTCACAAGGTTTGTTTTTTAAAAAAAACAATACGGCTCTAATTACGCAACATTCACATGCCCATCGGAGAGAAAATTTCTACCCACCATGATTCTTAAGGGGCAGATCACAATAAGTCTATATTTTAAGTGTGGGAAACCAATGGGGAAAGATGTAGAGAGGGCAAAATGACAAGACAAAGGTAACACAAATAATAACTAGGACTGAAAATATATGCTTGTATCAAACATTGTGGATATAAGAGCCTGGATAGCTCAGCAGACTAAAGCATTGTGATTAACTCCAGCTGTCTGCAATTACTGTAAGTTTGAATCTCACCAGGCTCAAGGTTGACTCAGCCTTCCATCCTTTCTAAGGTAGGTCAATTGAGGACCCAGTTTGTGGGGGCAATAAGCTGACTTTGTATAAATATACAAAAGTATGAAGGCTATTGCTTAACGCATTGTAAGCTGCTCTGAGTCTCCGGAGAAGGGCGGCATATAAATCAAATTTTAAAAAAAAATATCTGAGGAACTTTGTTCTGGAGAAATGAGAGAATTTTTTTTTTATTTTTCTACCACTAAGAATGCAGAAATAGTTCGATATTGTCCGTTGCATTTTGAATTGTTTTAGATTTTTTCAAACAGAGATGATACAAACCTGAATAGCAGAATGCTTATGACCAAACAATAACAGGAAAAAAAATTGCTAGAAATCTGCTTCTCTGTAAAAATATATTACTCACAAGCCCTTTTAGAATTAATTTGGGTATGAATATGCACACAGGTTTCAGAAATGTCTGGTACATTTCCAATATATCTTGCTTTGATAACTGGGTTTTTTTGAGTCCGCATGCATATATAAGCTCATATTTATTACAATTCTGGGCAATTCATGCTTTATCTGATATCCGCTCTCTTATACCTGTGAACAAGAAATTTCAATTCATTATAAATGCAAAACCTCATTCTTGTCACCTGGTGTATATATATATATAACAAGAGGGTAAATTGATTAACCTAATATTTACTGCAAAGCCGAGGGACTCTGTTTGATTCAGTAACTGGGCCAAGTCTGTTACTAAACTCCCACGAAGGTGTATTATTTTCTGAATTGTAATTAATGCTGTCAGATAATTACATCTAAAGCACAATTGCAACACAGTCCTTCCTAAGCAGACCTTGTTTTCGTGTAAAAAAACAACAGCGGCGGCTAATATAATGCATAAATGAATGGCAGGGATTTGGGTTATCAAAGTATTTCCTGCTGTTATTTATTTCCATAAATAAATATGAAAAAAAAAACCTTTCTGTAATGATTTTAAATGAATACTAGTGATTCCCCTTCCCCCCTAGATAGGTTAAACTTCTGCAAGTTACATTTCTGTTGTGGTCAGCCAGCAGCCTGCCAACCTGGCAGCAGAGTCGGACAGTGAGGAGGCTGGGAAGGACAATGGGCCAGTCCTGGAGTCAGGAGAAGGCCCAGACGAGGCTCTGACTCATCGGAGGCAGAGATGGGGCCTCTGACTCATCGGAGGCAGAGATGGGGCCAGGGTCATCTGGTAGCAATGCGCGGACTCCGGAGCCTCCAGAGTCGGACAGCAGAGAGGCAGAGGAACAGGAGGAGCCTGTTCCTAGTGCAGGCATGCGAAGAGCTGCCAGAAAGCAAGAGCAGCTGAAGCAAAAAGGACGACTCAGGAGTAAGGCCAGGAGATGATTGGCCACTCCCATAAGGCTTAAAAGAGCAGCAACAAGCCATTGGGTTGTTTGTAGAAAAATAATGTTGATTCCAGTGCTTCTTGTCAGCGTCTCTTGAACTTTGTGGGGGGTTTGCCAAGAAAAGCCTTTGACAGGTTGCCAAAGACATCAAAGTTTGGCAGTAAGGCCAACGGATTGGTTATGAAGAATTTGTTTTGGACTAAGCTGAGAATGAATAATAAAATAAGTTTGCTGAGGACTGAATTGTGTTTGGTAATCACTACATGGGCCTCAGTCACAACAATTTCTGCAGTCATTCTCAACAAAAATAAATTATGAAAGCAGCCGATTTTGAACAATATTCTGATGGAGGCTTTCATGGTCTGCATCAATCAAATGGTGATCGGTTTTCAAGCTAAATCACATGGTCTTCATTTTCTAGTATCCCGATGTTGGCATTTTCAGATGCAAAGCGATCTGCTCAATAGCACATTTCTTGAGCAAGTCACGAGCAACTGAGCAGGGAGTCTTTAAAGTATTGTATTTATAGTTGAGCAATCTGGATTACGAATGCTGAGTGGGTGTGGCCATGGTGGGCGTGGCCTAGTCGGCCTCCTGCATCATGGAGTGGGGGCATTTTCACCCTCCCTAGGCTCTAGAGGCTTTCCTTGAGCCTCCGAGAGGGCGAAAATGGCCTTCCCAGGTTCCGGAGGCCCTCTAGAGGCCGGAAACGGCCTACCTAAACTTCCAGTAGGCCCATTTTTCACCCTCCCCGAGCCTCTGTACGTACACTGCACTTACCTGCATCCAAAACAGGCCGTGTGGGGACTCCGGGGAGGGGAGGGGTGGGCGGTGCCAGCCAGGAGTGGGATATGGGGGTTCTCCGAACTGCACAGAATCTTAGCTAGAGGTTCTCCCGAACCCCTGCGAACCCCCAGCAGCCCACCCCTGCCAGAAAATCAGACTGTGGCCACTTAGCCCAGAAATTCATCCCCACGTGAATGTTGTGACACTTCTATATGTTTCTACCTGTGTAGATTTAAAAAGAGAGAAGGAACAGCAAAATTTCCAGAAAGTACTTAAAGACAAGCATTAAGTCTTGGCATATGGGGAGAAACCTAGCTCTGTTTCGTTTTAAAACACCTCCATAAAGAGTCAGAACTAGCATTGTGTTACTTACGACAGCTCCAAACACAAAGACAAAAGGACCGTGTGTGTGACCTTGCATGGTTGATTTTCTAAGGGTTCTTATTCGTGGTTCTCTTCTTATTCGTAGTTGTCACCTGGTAGGAGTTACAAGAAAGAGCAGAGTAGAAAGCCATGTCTTGGCTTCCCCTGAAGTGTAGGAAACTGCTGAGATCATTAAAATCAGATCATCAAACCCCAAATTCTCCTCCACTGTTGGGAGTTGTTCCTTGGCAGGTGTATCTTGTGTCAGCTCTCCCCAAGCAAGAGAAAGAATTCACTCGCAGTAATTGTCATGCCATCCAATCTGCGTTTAACCAGCTTGCTATTCATAATGTCATGGGATACTTGGTCAGGTTTTGCTGAAATCATGTAAAATTACATCTTAGAGCATTCTCTCACAATGCGCTAAATTACCCAGTGAAACAATTAATCTGGCAAAACATTGATTTCTCGTAATTGTCACATTATTTTAAAGGTGCTTGTTTTCTGCCCTAAGTGACTTCTGCTCTTCTATATGTCATTCCAGTCTTTTCGATCTAACCCCCTATAGCCCCTAAGTCCATGATGGCGAACAGGTGGCACGCAAGCCATATCAGTGGGACTTCTGGAAGTTGGCAGATGAGACGTTTTCAGCCTCTGGGGGGTGGGGAAGGCCGTTTTCACCCTCCCCAGGTTCCTAGAGAGGCTCAGGAGCCTGGGGAGAGCAAAAAAAGGGCCTTCCACTCCCACCGGAAGTTGGCAAATGGGCCATTTTCAGCCTCTAAAGGGCCTCCGGGTGGTGGGAAAGGCTGTTTTCACCCTCCCCAGGCTCCAGAGCATCTCTAGAGCAAAAAATAGACCTACCATCATGTGTCAAAAGCAGGGGGAGCATGGAAGGGTCACACGCGCATGCGTGGGAGGGCAGGGCACATAGAATTATGCATGTGGGCACGCATATGTGTGACCCCTTGCCATGTTCCCCTCGCTTTTGGCACGCAATGGCAAAAAGGTTAGCCATCACTGCCATAGGTTATATCTAACCGCAGCACCAGTTGTATTAGTCCTGTGAATGGTTGATGATTGGCCCCTCCCATAAGGCTTAAAAGAGCAGCCACGAGCCATTGGGTTCTTTGTAGAAGAGTAATGTTGATTCCAGTGCTTCTTGTCAGCATCTCTTGAACTTTGTGGGGGGTTTTGCCAAGAAAAGCCTTTGGCAGGTTGCTTTTTTAGGCTGTTGGTTTGAGCTCTGAGCTCGGCAATTTGATTGCAAACATTTCATCACCATTCGAAGAGACATCGCCAGTGCATTTTGAGTCGTGCTCATCTGTCCTGATGATGAGCACAACTCAAAACGCGCTGGCGATGTCTCCGCGAATGGTAATGAAATGTTTGCAATCAAATCGCCAAGCTCAAACCAACAGCCTAACTACCAACCTGAGCTACTAATATTCAAACACATTTCAACCTGGCTTTTTTCTTAGGCATTTGGGGACAGAGACTTTTGGTTGCTTTGATTACAACGCTGGTTACAAATTCATGTCACGTCCATCTTGGACTACTGCAATGCTCTCTACATGGGGCTCCCCTTGACGAGCACCCGGAGGCTCCAACTGGTCCAGAATGCAGCCGCGCGGGTGGTTATGGGGGCAACTCGGCGCTCCCATGTAACACCTCTCTTGCGCGAGCTGCACTGGCTCCCAGTGGTCTTCCGGGTGCGCTTCAAGGTACTGGTTACCACCTTTAGAGCGCTCCATGGCTTAGGACCCGGGTACTTACAAGACCGCCTTCTGCCACCAGTAGCCTCCCACCGACCAGTACACTCCCACAGAGAGGGCCTCCTCAGGGTGTCGTCGGCCAAACAATGCTGGCTGGCGACCCCCAGGGAGGGAACTTTCTCGGTGGGGACACCTACCCTCTGGAACAAGTTGCCCCAGGAGATACGGCGGATCCCTGATCTTCGCACTTTCCGAACTGCCCTAAAGACGTTTTTGTTTCATCAAGCCGGGCTGGCCTGACCTACTCTTTTAAATTGTTTTTAACTTAAATTGCTAAAATTATGTGTTTTAATATAGGGGTTTTAACTATGGACCAAATTGATTTAATTTGATTTTAATACTATTTTAAATTTTGTATTTTGTGTATTTTATTTGCTGGCTATTTACCGCCTCGAATCCTTCGGGAGAAGGGCGGTATATAAATATAATAAACATAAACATAAACATGTTCTTTATTCTTTTTATTTCTATATTGTGCATGTTTTAGCATCATATGGTTCTGTTCGGTTTGTTTACGGTTTGTTTATGAGTCGCGTTTTTGAGTTGTGGCGGCCTTTGTAAATCCAGGAAATAAATAAATAATTCCTTTTTTTTCAAATTCTTTTAATGAACTGGAAGAATGGATGAAAACATAATCTTTAAAATCCACGATAATGAGAATGTAGTTGCTCCAATCAGTAATATTTGTCCTAACGAAGATTAGCAGGAGGAGATATTTGTCAACAAATCTTGATAAATCTTGGAAGTTGCTCTGTCATATCCCGAGTCTGTGATCTTGGCAGGCAGCACACCTCACAAATCAAAGAGTTGTCAACACATTTTTGTTTCTGTTGCTCATTGGAATGAATTGCTCTCTACTACAACTCTTATCTTAGACTTCTTACAGGGTATAGTACCATCCACTCTTTGTGGATCCCATGTCCTCTCTCCTATTCAGCAATGCTTTTCTTTCTTTGAAGGGTCAGTATCTTATTTTCTTTTGCACAACTGTTACAATTGTGCAGAATATCTTCCATATTTCTTAGTTCTCGTTTTCATTCTTGTCCATTGGGCTTCCCTCTTGTTTAAATATCGCTTATTGTATATGACGAACCAACACTTAACATGATGCCAGTTCAATTCAGATCTTTATATTATAGATTAATAAACAGGTTTATGACTTCCAGAAGTCTGATGATTTAAGAAACAGTTTATTAACTAAATTTTTAAACTGATAGTATCCTGAAAATAGACAGCTTAAAATATATGGAACCTCTGGTCCCGACCATAATTCGTCTGGATAGCTCAGCAGACTAATGCATTGTAATTTAACTCCAGCTGTCTGCAATTAGTAAGTTCGAATCTCACCAGGCTCAAGGTTGACTCAGCCTTCCATCCTTTCTAAGGTAGGTAAATTGAGGACCCAGTTTGTGGGGGCAATAAACTGACTTTGTATAAATATATAAAGTATGAAGGCTATTGCTTAACGCATTGTAATCCGCCCTGAGTCTTTGGAGAAGGGTGGCATATAAATCAAATTAAAAAAAATTATTCATCCCATAACTTTGGTCACAAACTGATTTGGTCATGGGCCAAACCTAATTTTGGAAATTTGGCACTTAGAAAAAAAATGGCGCGGAACGGGAAGTCAGCTGTGGGGGGGGGGGGAGAGAATGTGAATTTTTATTGACCAAGTGCCCAAACTACAACCCAAAACCCAAAGTGCCAACTGAACAATGAGGTTTTACTACCTAAAATAATGATAAACAACATAGAGTTCAGCTAATTGTTCTAAGAAAAACGTGATAAATGCATTTTTATTGGACTAAGATGAGAATGAATGAATTCTCAGCTGTTTTAATAACATAAGTTTGTTCACAACTGAATTGTGTTTGGTAATCAGTACGTGGGCCTCGGTCACAACAGGGTGTATCTTTTGGCATTTCCTCTGGGCAACCTCAGTTATGGATGGAGGTGAGAAAAAGAAGTGAGGAAATAGACAAAAAGTTGATGAAGTCTAAGACCAGAAGGAGACAAAAAGGGGGAAAAATGTTGGACCAGTCGATGGGATTAGTTCAACAGTTTACCTTCTTGCCTGACAAAAGGGTTGCAGAAAGATTGATGGCCTTAATATGGTTTTCCAAACACCTTTTGATTTCCAAAAGAAACTTCCCCCCCAAAAAAGAGTGGAATAGTTATTTTAAAACTGATGCCTCCTGCTCTGACTTACATTAAGGGTGACTCGGGATGAATTCATGGCAAGCAACATTATTTTATTGAGCCATTATTTTTGCTAGTCCTATCATTCTGTATAAGGATATCAGCTTTGACTGGAAAGCAGCACTGTTTCCTGCAATCTGTTAAATCACTCCTTTTTTTTTTTTTATGAGTTGAAGTGTGGCTGCTTGCTGCTCCAAACCTCTGACTTTTCCTTCAAGCATCACTACAAAATGTACTTAATGCAAATATACACCAAGTTATTTTTAGGCAGGAAAATAAACCTGCCATAAGCATGGCAGTCAGGACTGCAAAGTTTTGATTATTCATGCCCACTGTTACAGCATATTCATATATTTTAGCAGAGGACTACTAAAAGATTTCTGCTACTTTTTCAGGGCCGTATCCAGTGGTGAAATCCATTTTTTTTTTACTACCTGTTCCGTGGGTGTGGCTTGGTGGGCGTGGCAGGGGAAGGATACTGCAAAATCTCCATTCCCACCCACTCCAGGGGAAAGGATACTGCAAAATCCCCATTCCCTCCCCACTTTGGGGCCAGCCAGAGGTGGTATTTGCTGGTTCTCCGAACTGCTCAAAATTTCCGCTACCGGTTCTACACAACCTGTCAGAGCCTGTTGGATTTCACCCCTGGCTATATCCTTTTCTTTAAAGGAGACCTAACAGACGTTGGACCCAGCGTTCCCATTCATAGACAAGACGGTTTTCAAATAGCTGCATTGGATTTCTTGTAGGAATTCTAAAAGAAAGAATTTACAATATATACAATGTATATTGTATATACAATATACAGTATATACAATATATTGACTCAGCCTTCCATCCTTTCGAGGTAGGTAAAATGAGGACCCGGATTGTGGGGGCAATAAGCTGACTTTGTATAAAAAAAAGAACACCGCTTGGGGGGGGGGGGCGAAAGCCCTACTAAGCAGGTATATACAAAAGTATGAAGGCTATTGCTTAATGCATTGTAAGCTGCCCTGAGTCTCTGGAGAAGGGCGGCATATAAATCGAACCAATTAATAAATAAATAAATAAATAAATTCCTCTGCTTGAATGTTTTCAGAGTTGGCATGTGTGTATTCACATATATACCCTTAAACAACATACTATTGTTATTCTTTCTTCACCCTTGGCAGTATGGACAATACAGAAGTTAAATGTCATGTGAAAATATAATTGCTTCTTTCTGATTTTTGCCCTTTCTTTCTTGTCAGCAACCTGTTAGAAATGACAAAGGTTTCACTGTTAGAATATTGGGACAAAATAAAACTGTTCTACCGAAATAGAAAACATAGCATTTAATGTTATAGTTAATTCCTTAATTGTTAGCATGCCTCCAAATATCTCCTTTGAAAATTATATTCAGCATTTATTTATCCAATTTCTATATTTATTCAGTTTTCTGGTTAATATTGCTACACCTAAGTAAAAAAAAGAAGTAAAAAAGAATTAAGGGAAGGGAAGGAAAATTCTGGTACTTAGTGCCAGTTTCCTACCAGGAAACTCAATGGGAAAGCCAACAGAAATTGGAAATTGCTCCCACTCCCACATGCTTTTTTTAAATCTCCAACCCATGGTCATTGTGTTTCTTTCCATAGGTAAGTATCAGTAAATATCTCTGAAGCAAATACCCAATCGGTCACAGATTATCTACTGAACATACAGTCAGCACACTGAAACTGATGTTGAAATGGTTTTAAATCAGGGATGAAATCTACTTACCTTCCCTACCGGTTCGGAAGTGCACGCATTGTGTGCACTTTCTCACTTTGCTCATGCACGCGACATCGTCACATCCAATTTTTGACCCTCTGTGCCTGCACAAAGCCTTCTGTGCATCCGCAGAGGGTCAAAAATGGGTTAAAACCAGGAAGTAATGATGTCTGGGCAGGTGGGCGGAGCCTCGCACTGTTGCCGCTACCAGTTCGTCGACCCTTCCATCGCCGCTACCAGTTCGTGTGAGCTGGACAGAACCAGCAGGATTTCATCACTGTTTTAAATCTACAAGTGTTTTTAATGATACTGTGCTGGTCTTTTATTGTACTATCATTTTTACCGCTATGATAATTTTTATGGACATTAGATTTCATTTTTATTATATTTTTAAAAATAATGTGGAAAATACATAATAGAAGCACACGCCTAAAAGAATATAGAGAAAAAATAATCCTATAAGGTATTTATGGGTTTTGTAAACTTGTTTTTATACATTGCATTTTAACTCCTAAAGCTATCTGTTTGTACGCTGAAGTTCGGCAAAGTGTTGCATTATATCACAACAATTTTTGAACCAATGTAGCTAAGATCTCCTAATTTAAAGAACGTATAGAAAATCTTATTACTTCTGTGGCATTAAAATTTCCACAAAGTTCAGATCAGTTGTATTTGCACAGTTTGTGGCCATTGCAGTATCCTATGATCATGTGCTCGTGATTTCTGTTGTTCCCTGCCAGCTTCCCACAAGCAAAGTCAAGCTGACAGAAAGTTGGCAGTCACTCCTGCCCCTACTGCTTTTTTTGCCCGCCTGTGGTCCTTTGGCTTGACTTTTTAGATGGTTGACTTGTTAAAGTTTATTTGCATCTGCAATTATTTTTCTATGTGTGATATATACTCTTCTCAGATGAACAAAGGACTGGCCAGCTTTAGAGTTTAAAAAAATTGTAATATAAAACCCAGTCTAAAATTTAATATTCTTTCTGGTTATAACACACTGCACCATCTTTCTCTCAATCTGATGCATCTGATAGATCACATAGCAACAGCAATAGCATTTAGACTTATATACTGCTTTACGGTGCTTTACAGCGCTCTCTAAGCACTTTTACAGAATCAGCCAATTGGCCCCCAACAATCTGGGTCCTCATTTTATCCACCTTGGAAGGATGGAAGGCTGAGTCAACCTTGAGCTTGCTAAGATTCGAACTGCCAAATTGCAGTCAGCCGGCAATCAGCAGAAGTAGCCTGCAGTACTGCACTCTAACCACTGCGTCACTGTGGCTGATCGACATGGTTGTCTATTACCAGACTGTCTTATCAGGTCAATTCTATAAATACTACAAATGTTTAGCATGCTTCATTTTGATTTGTATTATATACAGAGTTCATCATAAATAACCCTGCACAGAATATAGAGGTCTGGCCCCAGTACGATCTGCTTTTTTTACTACAGGGGACATTTACATTTGAAATGAAAGCTATTTGCTTAGATTCTGGCATTTCCTGCAAAAGTGCAAGTCACAGTCAAATAGAGAAGACTTTGGATCTCTTCCAAATTCCCTAGAGTCTAAATGCGCGGAACTTCAGTTCCTATGGAAGCTCTGGGAAAAAAATTAAAATAGAATGAAATCGTTTATTAACATTTGTTTTTCCAAAGATGTGACAGGTAGAACCCAACATGACCTTGAGAGTAATAGTAAAGTGTTTCTTGCTATCTGTGTCCCCCACTTCATGCTCCTCCCTCCCCCATCTAAGAAATAAATCTGAAGCATCACATTATTGATGAGATTCTGGACTAATAGGTTGTGGTCTAATTATTTGTGGTATCCTGGCATTTTGCCAGCAGTTGTGGTTGGCACCTTCAGACGAGCAAGTGAAAGTTGTAGCACAGTTTTTCTTCTCAACTCATAGGCAACTGAGCAGGAACTGACTGAGCTCTTCCCTTTGTAACAGAACTAATCTCTAATTGACCTCTCCATCATCATCATCATCATCTTTTAAGGACCTCATAATCCCCAGGGTGGTCAGTTTTGTAGCCGAGGTGGCACAGTGGTTAGAGTGCAGCACTGCAGGCTACTTCAGCTGACTGCTAGCTGCAGTTCGGCAGTTCAAATCTCACTGGCTCAAGGTTGACTCAGCCTCCCATCCTTCTGAAGTCAGTAAAATGAGGACCCAGATTGTTGGGGGCAATAGGCTGACTCTGTAAACTGCTTAGAGAGGGCTGTAAAGCACTATGAAGCAGTATATAAATCTAAATGCTATTCCTTTCTTCCTTCCTTCCTTCCTTCCTAATGTCAACTTGCAAAGCTTTCAAGTTGACATGAGCAGGAGGAAGGGAGAACTGATAGAGCTGATTGATTTCCATAACTGAAGCTGCATTCCATAGATGCTTTCTTACCACAATCAGTAGAAGGGTGTTGGGTTTCACAGCCAGCCAAAGTGGTTAATTGGAGAATGTGATTTATGATATGGCCAAGGAGGAGGGGAGAGATAGGGTCATAGGAGAACGTAAATCTACGTGGGATTAGTTCTAACTGCATCCAAATATTGCCGAAAGGGTGCTCCTAACAAATGACTGTATTTCTTTTGAAATACAGGCTCATGAATTAATTAGGGCATCTTTCAGACACTTCACACCTTCCTTCCTTCCTTCCTTCCTTCCTTTTTTCCTCCCTCTCTCCCTCCCTCTCAGTGGTTAGAGTGGTGCATTGCAGGCTAACTCTGTCCCTTGCCAGTAGTTCGATCATGACCAGCTCAAGGTTGACTCAGCCTTCCATCCTTCCAAGGTGAGTAAAATGAGGACCCAGATTGTTGGGGGCAACAGGATGACTCTGTAAACTGCTTAGAGAGTGCTGCAAGAGCACTGTGAAGCGGTATGTAAAGTGCTAAGTATTTCTTTCCCTTAGCAGTATTATTTAAGCATTTTTTTACTCCTTAACCTGATATTAAACTGCTATACTCAGATCTGCAACCATGTGTTGCTTCCCACATCCTAATTTTGTTAAGGCTTAAACAATGCTTTCCTTACTATTTTTTTTTTATCAAATTGTTTCCTTTTTGTTTTCTAAACTTTCCACTTTGACTTTCATTTGTTTCATCTCTCCACTCAGTTGTGCTTCAGATTCTTCAAAAGGGCTTTGATATATGTGGGTTGTATATCTATCAACATGTACTGTGTAAGAAATTAAAACTGAAAAAATATTTATGTGTTAAAATATTTATGTGGCTTGGTGGAACTTGCTAAATGGGTCTCGGGGACCTCCAGACTAAACTTTGAGAACAATCGTTGCCAGAAAAAATATGTGGCTCTATCCATGAAGTCATGAGCTGAATTCCACTCATTGGAGATTTTATTTTCCTTACTCATTTTATGGTAATTTAGAAACTAAATTACCGTAAAATGAGTAAGGAAATTCTAAATGTAGCAAAACCCTCTTAGAAACACAAAAACAGGGAGTCATATTTTTAAAATTATTAAAGAAGTGTTCAGAGTTGGAGAAGATTCATGTGAGAAAATAACATTTTAATAAATGCCCTGGTTGGAGCTATGAGTGGAAAATAAACAAATACAGTATTGAATAAGAGGAAGAAATCTAAGGGACCACTTGCCTAAACAATCATTGTTTTACAAAAACACCTGCCTTTGTTTTATCAATTCATTCTGGAAGGTTAAGTTGTTGTTGTTAGTCGCGAAGTCGTGTCCGACCCATTGCAACCCCATGGACAACATTCCTCCAGGCCTTCCTTTCCTCTACTATCCCCCAGAGTCCATTTAAGCTCACACCAATTGCTTCAGTGACTCCATCCAGCCACCTCATTCTCTGTCGTCCCGTTCACTGTGAAAGTTGGACCATAAGAAAGGCTGAGCACCAAAGAATGGAGGCCTTTGAACTCTAGTGCTGGAGAAGACTCCTGCGAGTCCCTTGGACTGCAAGGCGATCCAACCAATCAGTCCTAGAGGAGATCAACCCTGACTGCTCTTGAGAAGGCCAGATCCTGAAGAGGAAACTCAAATACTTTGGCCACCGAATGAGAAGGAAGGAGTCCCTAGAGAAGAGCCTAATGCTGGGAAAGATTGAGGAAGGTTAGGTAGATTCCTTCATATAACCCTCAGGAATTCAATCAGCTTCAAGATGTAATTCCAAATCAGAATTTTGGAATTACTTCTTTCACCAATTTTATTGAATCAACCAATTTGCAAAGGATAGTTTTATGAAGATAAGAACAGACACACTTCCTGGGTTTCCTGGAGAAAAGTGGAATGTTAGATGTAATAAAAAGCTATAAGAATTATTTATTATGTTTGATACTCCATTGCCCTCCGGCGAACTCGGGCTGTCTTCCATAGAGTTTCCTGGAATTTGGATCCACACAGGCTTCTAAAGCCAGATTTTTTTTTTTATTTTCAACCATCTAAACGGTGTTGTATAACTTCAACACTGCTCACATGATTAATGCTCCATTCAGATTCCAAAAGTCCCAGGGTCCAATTTTGTGTGACATTAACTCCCACCTGAATGGTAAGGAGGTGGCTGTGAATGACTTAGAGTGGCATTTTGATTCCCAGATTTACCTTGTGGAAGAGACTTTCTAATCGGTGATTAATCAGGCATATGTATCTGTGTGGGAGAATTGTGTTGGAGGAGGGAACTCCTACAGCACCCTGGTCATGAATCATTTGAAAAGCAAATTCATTTGGTTACCAAGGGAACTATAAGAAAGGAAGGGACTTCCCTCGCCAGGATGACTCGATCTCTGATGCTGCTGAGAAAATCACTCCATATTTTTAAAAAAGAGTAAAACCTGTGACTAAGCAACAGAAGTTATGTAAAGTGCAGGGGATGGCTTGCTAAATCTTATCTTAGGGAGAACACATGGGGCGCCTTCCACCTACGGGGCAAAAGACAACTGTTGTGGCTTCTTTACTCAGAGGGAATATAAGCCCTTTATTATATAATTAGGAAAAAGAAAGTTTAAGTCATGATTGGATAAAGGAAGGCACTCCGAAGGGATTCTCCTTTCTAGAATCTGACCTGGGCGTTTTATTCGGCGGGTGATAAATATGTGTTATCTATGATGGATGACTGGCAGTTTAAAGCCCAGTCAATTTTAAGCTACTTTCAAAAGACAGGAATGTCTTGTTTAAAGATCTCTCTTTCTCTGTGGTTTTTTTTAAAAAAAAAACGTTGATTCATTGTAAGAAATGGATCATTTCAAATGTGCATATACATAAATATTAAGATGGGTTTATACAACATGCTAAACTAAAAGGTGATTAGCAGGTTTTTGATTCTCTGTGTTCTGTGAGGTGCGATTAGTTTATGACTTAGTATCTTGGTGAAATTTAGGTAAGTTGTTAACTAGTTCAGTTTTCTCCTCAAGTCCTTCTGTGCCACCTCATTGGGATTTTATTTTATTTATTTATTTTATTAAATTTATATACCGCCCTACTCTCAAAGGACTCAGGGCGGTGAACAGCCTTAGATAAAATACATCATACAAAAGTTAAAAGACTATTAAAAATACATTAAATAATTTAGGCTTAAGTCAAATTTAAAACATCCCAATTTATATAAAACTTAAAAGCCAATTTAAAAGGGAGAGTCAGGCCAGACCAGCCTGCTGGAATAAAAATGTTTTGAGGGCGCAGCGGAAAGTGTGTAGATCTGGGATCCTCCATATCTCTGGGGGGAGCTCATTCCAGTTGGCAGGTGCCCCCACAGAGAAGGCTCTCCCCTGGGGGCCACCAGTCGACACTGTTTGGCCGACGGCACCCTGAGGAGCCCCTCTCTATGGGAGCATAGTGGTCGGTGAGAGGCTACTGGTGCAGAAGGTGGTCTCTTAAGTACCCAGGTCCTAAGCCATGGAGCTCTCTGAAGGTGGTAACCAAGACCTTGAAGCACACCCGGAAGACCACCGGGAGCCAGTGCAGCTCACGCAGGAGGGGGTCACATGGGAGCACCACGTTGCTCCCATAACCACCCGCGCGGCCGCATTCTGGACCAGCTGGAGCCTCTGGGGGTTCCTCAAGGGGAGCCCCATGTAGAGAGCATTGCAGTAGTCCAGGCGTGAGGTGACGAGGGCATGAGTGACCGTAAGTAATGAGTCCCGATCCAGAAAGGGACGCAACTGGCGAATCAGGTGGACCTGATAAAAAGTCCTCCCGGCCACAGCCGTCAAATGCCCTTCTAAGGACAGCCTTGAGTCCATTAGGACACCCAAGTTGCGAACCCTATCCGTGAGGGTCAACGATTCGCCCCCAATAGTCAGTGATGGCACCAACTGATTATATCAGACGTCGGAAACCACAGCCACTCGGTCTTGGATGGGTTGAGTCTGCGTCTGAGTCTGTTTCTCCCCATCTAGATCTGCATGGCCTCCAGGCACCGGGACATCACTTCAAGGGCATCGTTGGGGTGATCCGGGGTGGAGATGTACAGCTGAGTGTCATCAGGGATAGTTGGAGTGAAAGGAGAAGCATTGGGAATGTCCTGTATGCTATGAGTTTATACTTTCAGTACAGTCGTCCAAGGTAGAAGGTCATCCCAGCTGCTCAGCTAAAATGAACAGGAACTTGTGTCGAACTGTAGTGAATATATCAAAATGCAGGAGGTGGATAATCACTTTAGTTACAAAAGCAACAGTGGTGGGTTGCTACCGGTTCGCACTGGTTCGGGAGGCGCGCTCGTGCATGCATGAGCGAACTGGTAGCGGAAGGATTTGGAATCTGCCCCTGAATAGCAAAATTATCCTTTTGTACTTGCATGGGAGAAGACAGTAGTAAACCATTCCTGTCTTTTACCAAGAATCAAAATTAAGTGATGGGCAGTACAGCTCTAGCTAGTGAGGTGTAATAGAGCAGAGGTGTCCTCAGAAAAGGTATGAGGTGTAGTTACTAAAATATGAACGTAGCCTGGGAAAACAAGAAAACATAAACTGAAATTGCCTCTTTGGTATAAGACCGAGGGAAGGGGAAATGCTAATATATTGTTATAGCTAATCTCATCAAGCTCTTATCATTTCCCCAAAGAGCTGATATGAGGTTAGAAGGCATTTGACATGTTAGTGAGGAGGAGCGAGGATCTTTCAAAGTACTAATGTGTTTATAACCACAGCTGGATTCAACAAGTTATCTAAGTCCTGACGTTGCCATGAATGAAAGAAATAAAGGCAGAAATATCGCGGGAATGTGGAATAGGAGAAACATGAACAAGCACAACAGGGCAAAATTAAATGAATTGACCACCTAGTAACATGTAGGGCAGAGGTGGGCTTCAGCAGGTTCTGACCAGTTCTGGAGAGCCGGTAGTGGAAATTTTGAGTAGTTCGGTGAACCGGTAAATACCACTTCTGATTGGCCCCGCCCCCATCTAATCTTTGCCTCCCGTGTCCCAGCTGATCAGGAGGAAATGGAGAAATGGAAAATCCAGAAAACCCCTTCCTCTGGAGTGGGGAGGAAATGGGGATTTTACAATATCCTTCCCCTGGAGTGGGGTGGGAATGGAGATTTTACAGTATCCGTCCCCTGCCATGCTCACCAAGTCACGCCCACCAAGCCACGCCCACAGAACCGGTAGTAAAAATTTTGAATCCCACCACTGCTGCAGGGCATCAAGAAAAGGAAATGGCATGAAATTGGAAACTTTCAGTCAGAAGATTATATTGTTTATTGTTCAGGACATGAAAAATGGAGGAACAGCATTGCTTTTCCTAGTCAGGATGACTGTAGCAAAGTCCATGAACAGCAAAATAATATCAATTAAACTTGAAGGCAGATCTTTAATATAACATCTTAATTTATGCTTGCTTCTGGTTGGAAACTGGAATACCAAAGTTCAAAATGATACAGATGAAAAGATAGTTGGGCTTGAGAAGAGAAGAGGAGGGGAGGGAAGGGGAGGGGAGGAGAGGAGAGGAGAGGAGAAGAGAAGAGAAGAGAAGAGAAGAGAAGATGGGATGGGGGAGAGGGGAGGGGAGGGGAAGGGAAGGGAAGGGAAGGGAAGGGAAGGGAAGGGAAGGGAAGGGAAGAGAAGAGAAGAGAAGAGAAGAGAAGAGAAGAGAAGAGAAGAGAAGAGAAGAGAAGAGAAGAGAATTTTTTATTGGGCAAGTGTGATTGGACACACAAGGAATTTGTCTTGGGTGCATATGCTCTCAGTGTATGATGTTTATGAAGATGAAGGAGGAGAATATCTTCTCAGTTCTTGCCTAACCAATCATTTCTTCATTTGCTGACACAGTTGTCAAGCAACGAAAACAAAATGCCTGTACACATGAACATCGCCAGATGGAGTGCACTGAAATCATATTGATTATTATTGGTACAAGGAATTGGAAGACCTCAAAAGATATGTAGATCAGATCATGTATTACATCGAGCAAAAGCAGCAGACAAAAGATATTTCAGTTTCCATGTTCCAGTTTTCTAGATTACCCAACCACCTTTTACAAAAGAACATTAAGAATCACTTTGAGCTCTTGAAACTCATAGACAGAGAACCAAAGGATTTGTGGAGTGAAATCAAAGAAGCTGTTAAGGCTGAAAGCAAAAGGAGACTGCCAAACATCAGTAAACAGAAGACAGCAAACTAGATGTCAGTACAAAAGACTCAAATTGCCAAGAAGAGAGGGTATAGCCAAAAAAAAGACAGGGAGTTTAATAAAGAATTTCAGAAGTTCAACTTGGTTTTAGACATGGCTAAGCAATGAGGGAAATTATTGCTCATGTGCATCAGATAATTGAGAAGGCAAAAGAAAGAAAAGAAAGAGAGAGAGAGAGAGAGAAAGAAAGAAAGAAAGAAAGAAAGAAAGAAAGAAAGAAAGAAAGAAAGAAAGCAATTTGTGCATTATTGACCATATAAGACATTTGTTAGTGCCCAACATGTTAAGCTTTGAAATGTCTTTGAATCCCAGAACATCTCATTGTCCTTATGTAAAATATATGAATGGCATAAGGAGTCTGTGTGTATGTGTGTGTACCCGCGTGAACACACATGTGTACACGTACATGCATACACCCATTTATCCGACCTATGTTCTGAATATATATTGAAGGAAAGTGGATTGGAAGAAGATTAACTTGATTTTAAAAATGGAGTCAGGAACCTCAAAAATTTGTGCTTTGCTGCTGATACTATATTGATGGCTGAAAATGCAAATGACTTGCAACATTTAGTAGTGAAAGTTAAGGAGCACAATGAAAGAATAGGACTTGGCTCAAATTCACCATATTTTGGACTCATTATGACCTTTCCTTTCCTTTCCTTTCCTTTCCTTTCCTTTCCTGATCTTTCCTTTGCTGGTCTTTTAGAAAGTTGTTAAGATCCAGCTGTTCTCTTGGGCATAGGGGTCAAATGGTTTGATGAGTCTATGAATTACTGTTATTAATGTTGGTGGTCTTGGCCACTATATTTTATTTTACTGTATTCTTTAGTTTATGATTAGGCTGATGTTTTTAAATCCTTGTTAGCTTCTCAGCGTTGTTGGGTGAGATGGGTGGCAGAAAGAAAGAATAATTGTTAGCAATTATGGCTACTCCATTTCTTTTATAATTAAATATATAATGTTATACAATATATATTTTTTAATAATTTTCTTCTTTGCAGTTCCACTGACATGGAGAGATATGATGATAATTGACAGAAGTGTGCTTACATACATTTCTGTAATATACATAGCCTGCAAAATATTAGCATTTGGTGTTTTATTTGCCCTTGAACAGACGTGGTATCCAGCAGGTTCTGACCAGTTCTAGAGAACTGGTAGGGGAAATTTTGAGTAGTTCGGAGAACCGGTAAATGCCACCTCAGACTGGC
Organism: Masticophis lateralis; assembly: GCA_030761175.1. NCBI lineage: Eukaryota > Metazoa > Chordata > Lepidosauria > Squamata > Colubridae > Masticophis > Masticophis lateralis. Next base: position 23,202,055 of record JAUDYJ010000008.1, read on the forward strand.
CCCACCTCCATTTACTCTCTGCCTTCCAAGTCCCAGCTGATCGGGAGGAAATGGGGGATTTTGCAGTAACCTCCCTCTGGAGTGGGGAGGGAATGGAGATTTTACAGTATCCTTCCCTTGCCACACCCACCAAGCCATGCTCACCAAGCCATGCCATGCCACGCCCACCAAGCCACGCCCACAGAACTCATATTAAAAAAAAATTGAATCCCACCACTGCCCCTGAAGTCTATGAAAGAATGATACAACAGATCTGTGAGAGTATTGAGGGAATTATGCATTATGATGATATATAATAGATGCAGAGAAAGAAAATTGAAGCTACATACAAGAAATATAAATTTATAAATAATATTTTTTTTTAGAAATGGTTATTTATTTGGCAAAATAGCAGCTTAAGTGGTATTAAAGTGGCACCAGCTGCCTGCAATTACTGCAAGTTCGAATCTCACCAGGCTCAAGGTTGACTCGGCCTTCCATCCTTTCAAGGTAAGTAAAATGAGGACCCGGATTGTGGGGGCAATAAACTGACTTTGTATAAAAAAAAGAACACCGCTTTGGGGTGGGCAAAAGCCCTACTAAGCAGGTATATACAAAAGTATGAAGTCTATTGCTTAACGCATTGTAAGCCGCCCTGAGTCTCCGGAGAAGGGCGGCATATAAATTAAATTTTAAAAAAAGTATTTTCACAGTTACCATTCTTTCTAAGAGCTGTTGCAGAATGTTGGTATCTAATATCTATATTAGATATAGATGAGACAGTATTTGCAGAGATACTATGATATTGATAGTGGGTGCAGTTTCTGTTGATATTAGTGTGACAGGCTTGGGAGCAGTATCGCTTGATGAAGTTGTAAGTTGCTGTCAGTTTAGTTTAAAAGAATTTATCGGTTTAGAAAGGAATGGGGTTTACATTCAAATCTTTATTATGCTCAGTTCAAGCAATACAAATGGTAAAAGGGCTTTTAAATATGAAAGTTAATTATATCTTCTTTTTTTTGGCCTATAGAAATACTTCATCAGTTGATAAGAAATCATCAGCCAAACTTTTAATAGGTAGATGTTTATAGCCAAGACAACCCTCAACAAGAATTTTGTTACATCCTCATGGTTGTCGTGTAAATGAGACAACTGATGCAAGGAAAACAAAAATAATATTAGGATACAGTAATGGGATAAAAAAGTATGATCACTTTTGGAAGTGGACAATATGGTGAATATTCAGCCAAATGTTTGATGGAAATCTGTTTAAGTGAAACAAAAATACAAAACATCTAAGTCAGTGGTGGATTCCTCCCGGTTCGGCCCAGTTTGTCCGAGCTGGTAGCGGTGACAATATGACATCACCGAACCAGTTCTTCCCCACCCCTGCCTCCCCACCCCCTGCATTATTCTTACCTTTTATTTGGCCCCACCCCCAATCTATTGCTGCCTCCTGAGTCCCAGCTGATGACTAGAGGAAAAAAACTGTTTAAACTCTTGCCGCGGGTCTTCAAAAGGCCGCCCTACAGCTGATCAATGTTAAAAGAAAACAAACGAGTAGACCAGTGCCGCAAAAATAAATGGGTAGACCAGTGCCTGCAAAAATACATGAGTAGACGGGTACAGCTCTGCAAGCAGTTAAAAGCCTGGTAGACCAGTACCTCTACCTGGTTTAGCTCTGCAGACTAAAGCACCGTAATTAACATCCAGCTGTCTGCATTTACACCAGTTCGATTCTCACCAGGCTCAAGGTTGACTCAGCCTTCCATCCTTTCTAAGGTAGGTAAATTGAGGACCCGGTTTGTGGGGGCAATAAGCTGACTTTGTATATATATACAAGGCTATTGCTTAACACATTGTAAGACGCCCTGAGACTTCGGAGAAGGGCGGCATATAAATCAATTTTTTTAAAAAAATCGTAAAGAATTGTCACATGATCAAGCCACACCCACAAAATAAGCCACACCCACAGAACCAGTAGTAAAAAAATTTAGAACCCACCCCTGATCTAAGTAGTCTATGATGCAGACTGTGGGTTTGTGTTTTTTGTAGGAACACGAAAAACCTACAACAAAGTACAGAACTAATGGTATCTTTTGGACAAAAACTAGAATCAAAAACATTGGCACTACAGCAAAATTTTCTACTGATACTAGGAAATTTATTAACATCTTGTGAAAAAGAAATTGGAAAAGTGAAAATGCATTAATAGTAAAAATACAACTGTAACTACGGCTAATTACACATAAAAGGGGAGAAGTAGTGGATAACTTTTGAATAATGATTTACTTAAGTGTAATGTTCGTGGTGGCTCAGTGGCTAAGATGCTGAACTTGTCGATTGGAAGGTTGGCAGTTCAGCGGTTCGAATCCCGAGTGCCACTACACTCGGGATTCGAGCTCCCGTTCCTTGTCCCAGCTTCTGCCAACCTAGCAGTTCGAAAGCAGGTAAAAAAGGCAAGTAGAAAAATAGGGACCACCTTTGGTGGGAAGGTCACAGCATTCTGTGCACCTTTGGTGTTGAGTCATGCCGGCCACATCACCACGGAGACGTCTTCGGACAGCGCTGGCTCTTTGGCTTTGAAATGGAGTTGAGCACCTTAGAGTCTGGAATGATTAGCACATATGTGCGAGGGGAACCTTTACCTTTACCTTAATGTTCTATAGCCAGTGTAAGTAACAACAGCATGTCTTTAAAGGCAAACCTTCAGACAGCTACGTTATTAACAAAGAGATTTTGTTGTCAAACAAAGAATAAAGCTCTTCGTATTATTCCTTAAGTCTGTCTTTTTAACATTCATCTAAATACAGATTTAACAGTTGATAGCCAAGATGTTCTGGCACTTTTACCAACCGGAATTGTTGATGTTCCTGAAGGCATGCCAGGCATTAGGTCCAGCAGTCCAGGAAATATCATGCATGTCACACTTGTCTAACATATAAACATACAAGGGAGTATGAGATCTTTTGCACCTTTAAATCTGCTCCTTCAGCTTTGGTCATGGTATGTTCTGTGAGTAATCTACTCAGTAGAAATGCACTTGATCTGTGGAAGTCAGCCTTTTGGGCAGTACTGTAAACTGGTCTGGTTTTGATCAATCAGACATAAATAGATTCTACATTCGAGGGCAGTGAATAATCTCAACAGCTGCTCATTTTGTATCTTGACTCAACCTTCCATCTTTCCGAGGTGGGTCAAATGTGGACCCAGATTGTTGGGGGCAAGAGGCTGACTCTGTAACCCGCTTAGAGAGGGCTGTAAAAGCACTGTGAAGTGATATATAAGTCCAAGTGCTATTGCTATTTTCCTTCCTTCCTTCCTTCCTTCCTTCCTTCCTTCCTTCCTTCCTTCCTTCCTTCCCTCCCTCCCTCCCTCCCTCCCTCCCTCTCTCTGCCCACTGCCAGCAGTTCAATCCTGACTGGCTCAAGGTTGACTCAGCCTTCCATCCTTCCAAGTAGGTCAAATGAGGACGCAGATTGTTGGGGGCAAGAGGCTGCCTCTGTAAACAGCTTAGAGAGGGCTGTAAAAGCACTGTGAAGCAGTATATAAGTCTAAGTGCTATTGCTATTTTCCTTCCTTCCTTCCTTCCTTCCTTCCTTCCTTCCTTCCTTCCTTCCTTCCTTCCTTCCTTCCTTCCCTCTGCCCACTGCCAGCAGTTCAGTCCTGACAGGCTCAAGGTTGACTCAGCCTTCCATCCTTCCAAGGGGGGTGAAATGAGGGCCCAGATTGTTGGGGGCAAGAGGCTGACTCTGTAAACTGCTTAGAGGTTTCTCCCACTATTATGTCTGGTTCAGCAGGTTTTTAATCAGTTTCCTAGCTCACCTATACTTATTGTCAGGGGTGGGCTGCTGGGGGTTTGGGAGAACCTCTAGCTAAGATTCTGTGCAGTTCGGACAACCCCCAAATCCCACTCCTGGCTGGCCCCGTCCACCTCTCCCCTCCCAGGAGTCCCCATGTGGCCCGTTTTGGATGCAGGTAAGTGCAGGGCGCATGCGGAGGCTCAGGGAGGGTGAAAAATGGGCCTATAGGAAGTTCAGGAAGGCCGGAAACAGGATCATTTCCGGCCTCCAGAGGGCCTCCGGAGCCTGGGGAGGCTGTTTTTGCCCTCCCTGAGGCTCGAGAAAAGCCTCCAGAGCCTGGGGAGGATGCTGAGTGGGCCACGCCCACCCAGCAGCTGGGCAGAGAACCCCTTGCTAAAATATTTGAAGCCCACCTCTGCTTGTTGTCCGTCCCTCAAGGACATGTTTAGGTTTCTAACACTGATTTCTTCTTTCTCAGAGTCCCATCTTCCCGTAGATTCAACTAAACGTGATCTTAAACTGATTTGCAGGGAAACTTTCAACCCAAACTTCCAACATCTTACTTTATTGAGAAAGAAGACTTTTTGAGTGTGAGACTGTCCATGCACGTCCTAGTTTTTCTGTTAAACTTAAAACATTGTAGTTGGGATGAATATGTTATAATTATTTCAATATTCCATTTCCAGGTTATGAGTCAGATTCTCCTTCCCCCTCCCCCTCTTAACCGATTCAATAAATATTTAACTCAGCGTTTTACTCATTGGTATTTCTGTTCACACAGATTTAGAATATTCTTTAATTCTGAACATGCCAATAGCAAAGTCATTTGTACCAATGGCATCTGCTTCTCTCTCTTAATTTTCATGGCAGAGTGAATTTTTAGTAGTTAACATATAACCATGTTGTTATGTCATTCTGGCAAACTATAGGCACACTTGTTCTGGCTATGAATCATATAGTTCTCTGGCCAGATTTTTCTACCAAAATCTGTTTCAGAGTTTCCTCTGAGACAAGATACTGTTTTTAACAAATTTTTTTCTCTGATTGTTTAACACTGATGGAGGACTCTTTACATACTCAGCTCCCTAGGTGGCTCAGTGGCTAAGATGCCGGGCTCCTCAATCAGAAAGGTCAGCGGTTCGAATCCCTAGCATAGATTTCCTGTGTGAGCAGGGAGTTGGACTAGATGACCTCCAATGTCCCTTCCAACTCTGGTACTGGTACTGGTACTCCTGATGACTGTTTATCACTAGTCCTTTATTTATACAGAACTTCGGTATTCAGAATGGACTAATCCAGGGGTGAAATCCAGCAGGTTCTAACAGGTTCTGGAGAACCGGTAGCGGAAATTTTGAGTAGTTCGGGGAACTGGCAAATACCACCTCTGGCTGACCCCAGAATGGGGTGGGAATGGGGATTTTGCAATATCCTTCCCCCAGGAGTGGGGAGGGAATGGGGATTTTGCAGTATCCTTCCCCTGGAGTGGGGTGGGAATGGATGTTTTGCAGCATCCTTCCCCCAGGAGTGGGGAGGGAATGGGGATTTTGCAGTATCCTTCCCCTGGAGTGGGGTGGGAATGGATATTTTGCAGTATTCTTCCCCCAGGAGTGTGGAGGGAATGGGCATTTTGAAATATCCTTTCCTTGCCATGCCCGCCACAGAACCGGTAGGGAAAATTTTTGAATTTCACCCCTGGACTAATCACTGTTGTTCTCTAAATCCACCTAACATTTCATTTATTTCTTCAAACGAACTGTGTGTCAGTTATGTGTCAGCCAAGCCACAATCTCTGCAGCGGATTTGAAAGCTTTCTTCAAAAAGAATTGTGATTTTTGAAAGTTTCCTTTCCAGTCTCCCTCTACCAGAACACCAACCATTCAAGCTGGTGTATGTGCCAGAGGGACATTCTTTGAGCCTAATATTTATATGTTTATTTACCAATATCGCCCAGAACACAGTTCTCAGAATGGTGCAAAGTTTAATACAGCATCTTTTTCTCTTGATACCGCAGGAACAATGTCCCTCTTCTACGCAAAAGCCAAACTACCTACTCATACTGCATATGTGAAATACAAAAGAAGAAATGGTTACGGACCTCTATTGGTTTTTGAACAGTTATCTGTAAATTCATATAAATCTCCATCCCTACCATGGTGGGAGATGACATCGCTGCTCCTTTCAGTCTGAGTGGTTTATTGCATTATTGTCAAATTTGATCAATGGCAGCCACATCTACGTTCATATGATGTGCTCAGAGAGCGTAAAGATTCTAGAAGATTCCAAGTAAGATTCTAGGGCAGTGATGGCTAAACTTTTTGCCGTCGCATACCAAAAGTGGGGGGAGCACAGGGGGTCTCGCACAGGCATGCCTACACCCATAATTCAATGCACCCTACCTCCCGTGCATGCACACGTGACCCTCCCCTGCTTTTGGCACGTGATGACACTTTGGGCCCGGTAGGCCTGTTTTTTCACCCTCCCCAGGCTCCAGGGCCTTTCTGGGGAGGGCAAAAACGGCCTTCTCCATCCCTCTGGAGGCCCTCCAGAGGCTGGAAACAGCCCGTTTCCCGACTTCCAGTAGGCCCAAAAATCAACTGGCAGCACTGGAGCTGGGCTAGGGCAAAGCTCATGCGCCCACATATAAGGCTTCAGGTGCCATAGATTCGCCATCATGGTTCTAGGGAAACCCTAAATCATGTGTAAATGCACAGCTGATCTTTTGAGGAATTTCAGTTACAGGCAAAGAGCCACTTCATTCTGTAAAAGTTGCTATGCACATTCAGAACAATCATCAACATTCCAGGTTCAAAGACAGTTGGGTTCGTGTTTCTTTTCGACTGAGATCAAGGAAACATAACTGATTTAAAGATGTGTGAATAAAGTGTTGTAGATTACTAATATAACTGATGTTTGAAATTAAATCATTTGCTCAAGATTCTACATCTTTTTTTAAAAAAAAATGCAGAATATATCATGTTGGTGATCAAAGTACCAGAATGCAAGTTAGAATAACAGAGTTGAAAAGGGACCTTGGAGGTCTTCTAGTCCAACCCCCTGCTTAGGCAGGAAATCATACACCACTTCAAAAAAATGGTTGTCCAATCTCTTCTTAAAAACTTCCAATGATGGAGCATTCACAACTTCTGGAGGCAAGTCGTTCCACAGATTAATTGTGCTAACTGTCAGGAAATTTCTCCTTAGTTCTAAATTGCTTCTCTCCTTGCTTAGTTTCCGCTCATTGCTTCTTGTCCTGCCCTCGGGTGCTTTGGAGAATAGCTTGACTCTCTCTTCTTTGTGGCAGCCCCTGAGATCCTGGAACACTGCTATCATTCTTCCCTAATCCTTCTTTTCATCAAACTAGACATATCCAGTTCCTGCAACCGTTCTTCATATGTTTTTGCCTCCAGTCCCCTAATCATCTTTGTTGCTTTTCTCTGCATTCTTTCTAGAGTCTCCACATCTTTTTTTTACATCGTGGTGACCAAAATTGGATGCGGTATTCCACGCATGGCCTTACCAAGTTGTTGCTTGCTGAAATGTAATGCCAGTCTGAATTCTGATTTGTTTTGTAACAGAATAGAGAAAAATAGAGGGAAATATTCCTACACAGTTATATCGGGTATCTTTATATTCCTATTTCTGAAATTTTACTATGGAGAATTCTGGGAGTTGAAGTCCACAAGTCTTTAAGGTATGCTGGCAGGAGAATTCTGGGAGTTGAACTCCACAAGTCTTAAACCTATGCTGGCTGGAGAATTCTGGGAGTTGAAGTCCACAAGTCTTAAAGCTATGCTGGCAGGAGAATTCTGGGAGTTGAACTCCACAAGTCTTAAAGCTATGCTGGCCGGAGAATTCTGGGAGTTGAAGTCCACAAGTCTTTAAGCTTTGCTGGCCGGAGAACTCTGGGAGTTGAAGTCCACAAGTCTTAAAGTTATGCTGGCCGGAGAATTCTGGAAGTTGAAGTCCACAAGTCTTAAAGTTATGCTGGCCGGAGAATTCTGGGAGTTGAAGTCCACAAATCTTAAAGCTATGCTGGCAGGAGAATTCTGGGAGTTGAAGTCCACAAGTCTTAAAGCTATGCTGGCCGGAGAATTCTGGGAGTTGAAGTCCACAAGTCTTAAAGTTGCCATGTTTGAGGACCTCTGCCCTAACATATGGGATAAGCTTTCTTATGTAGGAGCAGGGGCCGGAGTTAAACACAATATCAGTCACCTCCACCACTATGAACCTTCTGCTCTCCATGATTTGACATTTTAATCAGCTCGAGCAGCCAACAAGGCCCTTTTAAGCGTTGTTTTAGTAGCATAAAAAAAAAATGTAACCAAGATTGACACATAAGTTATCACCCATCAATTCTGAAAACGTTCTCTCTCTGCTGTGGATAATTCCAACAGTGGAGTGCAGAGAGCCCCCCGCCCCCCAACAACTTTCGTCGAGCAGATTTCCAAACTGTTACACATATTTGTGGTCTTTTGCCTCGCTGATGTGAAGCTTTGAAGGAAGTGTTAGAAATAAATTTGTGTGACACTACACTCATTCCCATGGCAACCCATGCTGCACTCAGCATTGGTATGCTTACTCTTCCTTTTAGTTGCCATTTAAGGATTGCCGGAGGAATTAAGAAAAGGATACAGCCAGGCTATTCCAAGTTTCAAACAATCCTCCATGTAATGAGGATTAAGGAAGCAGTTGAGGTTATTGTCCTACTATTTGGGCCACTAGAAAGAAAGAACATATGTAGTTTCTAGAATTCTTGGCTTATTTGATGAGTAGAATGATGCAGCCATGTTTTTTTTCCCCCATAGACCCCATCTAATAGAAAATCCTATGCAATGTTAAGCATTTTCTGAGTATTTTCTATGTTCAGTTAGTCCTGATGCCTTAGAAACAGCATAATTATGTTTCATAGGAATCTACAATATCTTTGCTTCTGCTTGCTGGGAAAAAAAACCCCCTCAGGTTTGTCATATCTATTAGTAAGCATGAGATCTAGAGACATATACTGATAAGTTTTCCTTAAAAGAACTCTCTATATAACATCTGGCTCATTTCTTTTAGTATATGGCTATTAGTTGGGGTTTTTTTTACACTCCAAAAATGTGAATACTTTATGCAAATGAAATAGTTTGCCTCAGTGGTGAAATCCAATTTTTTTTTACTACCAGTTCTGTGGGCGTGGCTTGGTGGGCGTGGTGTGGCTTGGTGGGTGCAGCAGGGCAAGGATACTGCAAAATCCCCATTCCCTATCCACTCCTGGGGGAAGGATATTGCAAAATCTCCTTTCCAATAGTGGGTTTCAAATTTTTTTACTACCGGTTCTGTGGGTGTGGCTTGGTGGGCGTGGCGTGGCTTGGTGGGTGTGGCTTGGTGGACGTGGCAGGACAAGGATACTGTAAAATCTTCATTCTGTCCCTAATCCAGGAGAAAGTTACTGCAAAATCCCCATTTCCTCCCGATCATCTGGGACTTGGGAGGCAGAGAATAGATGGGGGCGGGGCCAGTCAGAATTTTTACTACGGGTTCTCCGAACTACTTAAAATTTCCATTACCGGTTCTCCAGAACTGGTCAGAACCCACTGAAACCCACCTTTGCTCCATTCCCACCCCACTCTGGGGCCAGCCAGAGGTGGTATTTGCCGGTTCGCCAAACTGCTCAAAATGTCCGCTACCGGTTCGCCAGAACCTGTCAGAACCTGCTGGATTTCACACTGGTTTGCCTTCCCTTCAGTTGATTATATCTTACACCAAAAGCCATCATGCCAGGTGTCTGGCTCAAACCTGACTGGACCTTCCAAGAGACTTCATATGACATGGTTAGGAATGAGTTTTTATTCTAATTGTAAAATTAGAGCAAGAGTGCCTATGATATATATGGCAGTTGTTCCATCTTTTCCTCCTCATATAAACCTTGGTGGAGGGCTTGCCATGTTTCATGCTAACTTGCAATTTTTTGTTGCCATTCTAGGTATATCAGTCTTACCGCATATCTATCATAGGCCGAGACATCCTGTCTGTCTGTCTGCTTTACTATATGTCCTTATTTGTTAATTTGGATGGTTTCTTATTCAAAGGAGTTGGGTTTAACTTTGGCTCTGCTTGAAATTTTGCATATATCAAAACCTTCATGCTAGGCAGGGTTTGAATTGGAAGGGACCAATCAGAGGGACGCGGTGGCTCAGTGGCACTGAGCTTGTCGATCGAAAGGTTGGCAGTTCAGCTGTTCGAATCCCTACTGCCGCATAACAGGATGAGCTCCCGTGACTTGTCCCAGCTTCTGCCAACCTAGCAGTTCGAAAGCATGTAAAAAATGCAAATAGAAAAATAAGGACCACCTTCGGTGGGAAGGTAACAGCATTCCGTGCACCTTTGGCATTGAGTCATGCTGGCTACATGACCAGAGAGACGTCTTCGGACAGCGCTGGCTCTTTGGCTTTGAAACGGAGATGAGTACCACCCTCTAGAGTCAGGAACGACTAGCACATATGTGCGAGGGGAACCTTTACCTTTACCTTAATCACATCAGAAGTATAAGCCGCAGATTTCCAATGAGGAGACTGGTCCTTTTGATTTCATAGGCCTTATGAAACCTGAATAGAATATGAACAAAAATTTATTGGGACTCCAGATCTTACTTGTATTGAAGTCCTGCGATTCTAGATGTACCTGATAGCTTTAGTATTGTCTTCAGGAAATCTAGTGTCTCTTTCTATTCCACTTCAACAACGTGGTCAGCGTTCATAACAATGTCAGTCAAATTGTGCCGACTGGCGACTCCCAGGGGGAGGGCCTTCTCTGTAAGGGCTCCAACCCTTTGGAATGAACTGCCCCCTGATATACGAAACATCCCTAATCTCCGTGCTTTCCGCTGTGCCCTCAAGACCCTGATGTTCAATCAGGCGGGGCTAAGCACGTTAACTGGGAATGATTAAAATATTATATAATTCTGGGTTTTATTTATTTGGGCTAAACTATGCTATAATTTTAGTTATCAATTTTATGATGTTTATGTATCTTTTATTTTTTTCTTGACTGTACACCGCCTTGAGTCCTGCGGGAGAAAGGCGGTATAGAAATATAATAAATAGATAGATAGATAGATAGATAGATAGATAGATAGATAGATAGATAGATGATAGATAGATAGATAGATAGATAGATAGATAGATAGATAGATAGATAAATAAATAAATATCCCAACAATAAAAACAACTCTATTACTTAGGATCTTGAAAAGATGTCATTGACAGTAGTGTTATCTTTTTATTCAGAGTAATTATTATCTCTTGTGGATGTGCGTGACCTTCAGTAGATGAAATTTTTAAAAATCATAACTATGATGTAGCAAAGTGATGGTTGTTATGCTAACAACTTCTAGCCAGAATGAAGTTAGGGAAACCAGAACCTAATGGGCTTGTAAGGAAGGCCTAATTATAGAGCCACATTGTGTTCCTAGAGCTCTGCAGTTTGAATTAAAAAGAAAGGAATGTGTAAGTTGCTGTATTTTTTCCCTCATTCAGTGGATCCTTATAATCTACTGGGGTGGTGAATGTAACCTCTTAACAGTGTCAGAAATGTTTTTTTTTTTTTAAATTATATAAAAAGAAATGCAGGGGCAGCTGTACTCTGAGGAAAACCCTCTTCTTGTGCATCTACTCCGTGTAGTAGACAGTTGGTGTCTAAACGATTAGTCACTGCAATAAAGCTAACATTCTTTCCTTAATTGGAGTACCTCCCGCCTTTAGATGTACTGTAAAGTCTTAAATGAAATGACAGGATGATCAAAGCGTCACAATTGGAACCTGGAGCTCTAGGTTGCTATGGAGTTCCTAGCTTTTGGAATTAACTGCACATGCAAACATATATCATGGGTATAGTATATACATAATGAAATGGGAAAGAACTATAATCGCTTCAATATCAACATGCGGTCACTCTATGTCCGTGTTGGTGAACTTATGGCGGGAGTGGCACATGGAGCTATGTCGTCCGGCTTGCGTGGTGTTGCCCATTCTTCTTCCGGATTTCCAGAGCATGCATGCGCACCAGCCAGCTAGTCTGCTGGTTACTGGTGCCCATGTGCGTGTGACGATCATCTGGCCTTAATGTCTTAGTGTGTGTGCGCACCGGCCATGCCATCATACAGCCCCGGGACTTCACACTTCGCCAGCCAGGAGCGCTGCCGCCAGTCGCTCCCGTGCGCCCGGCTGCCTACCTGCCTCATCCCCGCCACCATGAGGAAAGGCCCCGAAGTTGCGCTGCCTGGGATCCACGTGGGCTGCCGCAGGGTGCATGCACGGGGTATCGTGTGCTGATGCGCATGTGGGAGGGTTCAGATTGCATTATGGGTGCTGGGATGCACACGAGCTGTTGCGCATGTACATACACACTTCCGGCATGCCACAAGAAAAAGGTTTGGCAACACTGCTCTATGTGCTCTGAAAAAAAATGAAATCTAAGTTCATCGATATAATTTGCATGTAACCCACAATATATTGCTAAGGAAACTAAGAAATGGTCAGGATAAATAAATCATTTTTTTCAAGTTCTTTATTCCAATTTCTTTTTCTATCAGTTATTTTTACCGCTGGCTTTGGTGTATTAGTAATTTGATAAATAAGATATACTCTGTGGTTTCTTCCCGAAACCCCCAAAACTTTAACCTTAGACTGTCTACTGTAGACCTCACCCCATTCCCAAGAGGTCTGTAAGGGGCGTGCATTAGTGCACCGGCGTGCCTACCGTCCCTGTCCTAATGTCTTCTTTTATTCGTATCCTTTTCATGTATTTATAATTATGTTTACACTTGTATCTGTCATAAAATACATGCTTGATGAAATAAATATATAAATAAAATAAAATGATAAAGTCTAAAAGAAGATGGACTCCCGCATTTTGCTTTCCGGAGAATATTAAAGAAATAGGCTGATTAACAATTTGCAAACATATATTTCATTATGGTACAGAAATCCGACAATCAGATATTCATTTTTCCTAAGAGTTGCCTCTTTGTTAGTATGTGAGGATGTTTACCTACCCTGGCTAATAGGCAGTCTCTTATGTTTATTTAGCAGAGTATCACTGCTTGGTGATGTGTAGGTGCACTTTGACACAGGAGTAACAATAATTGCTATAAGAGGGGGAGGGGGTTTCCCAATTCCTGTAACAGGAATCTCAATATTTATTGTTCTGCAATTTCTCTTGTGCACAACTCAGTACAGACCATCAATTTCATTTGTGAATGCCAGTCGTATTGAGGAAAAGAGTTCAGTCAATAAAGCTTTTGTTGCTGAGGGACATAGTTGATATTGTGTTTCCCCGAAAATAAGACCCTGTCTTATATTTTTTTGAACCCTGAAATAAGCGCTTGGCTTTATTGCCATCCACTCAAAAGCCCGATTGGGTTTATTATCAAGGGATGTCTTATTTGGGCGGAAAACAGGGTAGGATTACAGAAACTAATTCTCATTAAAAAAAAAAATCTTCATGCTATTGAATATCATGCTAACGAGATTGAAAGTGTTTACAAGAGCAATTAATTCAGTATAATCTATTAAAGCGTGACCATCGTTCTTCATTGATCAGGGCCCTGAGGATTTGAAATAGGGAGTTTTCTATGATCTACGAGTATGAATTGTAACAATTCTTAATGGTTAATTTTTCATATCTGGAATTATTATTTTTTTTAACCATACATTATCCCTCATTTCCCCCTGCCTAAATACCCTGTATATAATTCTGAATGCCAGCGTTCATAATAAATTAATTATTAATCCTTACCTGTTTAATAACCTACAGAGATATCGGATGCATGTCTTATTTTCAATTAAAATGATTATATCAAAAGCAGAGAGTTAAGGTATTCCTAGTCGGGACTAATGAAGCCTTAGAAGACCAGAAGGAGTCAAATGTCATCTCCATCTTCAAAAAGAAGAGAAAGTGGATGCCGAAAACTATAGACCAGTGATGGCTAACCTTTTTGCCATCGTGTGCCAAAAGCGTGAGGAGCGTGGGGGGGGGGTTGCGTGCACACGTGCCCACACCCATAATTCGATAGCCCGCACCCCTGCGCATGTGTACGCAACCCCTTCCGCTACCCCCACTTTTGGCACATGATGGCAAAAAGGTTAATGATGGGCCCAATAGGCCTAATAGGCCCATTATTTGCCCTCCCCAGACTCCAGAGGCTTTCTTGGAGCCTGGGGAGGATGAAAACAGCCTTCCCCACCCTCCCAGAGGCCCTCCGGAAGCTGGAAACGGCCCATTTCCTGACTTCCAGTGGGCCTGGAAGGCTGTCTGTTTGGGTGCGTGTGGGGGAGATGGGGACAGAACACAGTTGTCCTTCCAGGCCATTCACCCTAAGCCCCCTGCAGCTCTTCACACCCTGGTCCAGAATCATACAGTTCAGGGGTGGGTTCTACTTAACCTTTACTACCGGTTCTCAGTGGGGCCGTGCGCTCTTCTGCGTATGTGCAGCAGCGTGTTGATGATGTCGGGGTCGGTGGTCAGAGCCTCCCTCTGGTTTTACTACCGGTTCTATAGAACCGGTGTGAACTGGGAGGCAACCCACCACTGATACAATTGGTTTCATGATTACTTCTTCCCATTAATCCTTACGTTGGCTGGGTGTTCAGAAACACCACTAATTTAAATTGTTAGTACAGATCAGGGCATGCACACAGGAACAGCCAGTTATTCAAACAGTCAATTATGATTCATAATCCTATGTGCTTGGCTAATTCATGCAATCAGGGTCACATATTTTGTTCCTCGTGTCAGAATGATGACCTCACATTTGACAGTTTCTTCCCACATAGTTCCTATTCTTTGGAATCAGCTGCTCCTCTTGAACTCCAGAGGTTTAAAAATGCTGTTAAAATGCTTTGTGGGGTGGGAGGGAGGACTTTCTTTGCAGTGACAGTATTTGATAAGGATTTAAAATTATTGTTCGGCTAGGAGTAGGAAATGTTTTAAATTAATTATTATGTTGTACTGTTGATATTGATCCATTCTGTTTCATTGTATTTACCGTGTGTCCTGTGCTTAGATAGATAAACACACAAAAATCATACAATTAGTACTTGTTGCCTGTCTCAAGCAATACAGTTATTTAGTTCTGGGTTTTTACCAGGGGTGAAATCCAGCAGGTTCTGACAGGTTCTGGAGAACTGGTATCGGAAATTTTGAGTGGTTTGGAGAACTGGTAGTGGAAATTTTGAGTAGTTCGGGGAACTGGTAGTGGAAATTTTGAGTAGTTCGGAGAACTGGTAGTGGAAATTTTGAGTAGTTCGGAGAACCGGTAGCAGAAATTTTGAATAGTTCGGGGAACTGGTAGCAGAAATTTTGAGTAGTTCAGAGAACCGGGAGCGGAAATTTTGAGTAGTTTGGAGAACCGGTAGTGGCAATTTTGAGTAGTTTGGAGAACTGATAGCAGAAATTTTGAGTAGTTCGGGGAACTGGTAGCGGAAATTTTGAGTAGTTCGGAGAACCGATAGCAGAAATTTTGAGTAGTTTGGGGAACTGGTAGCGGAAATTTTGAGTAGTTTGGAGAACCGGTTGCAGAAATTTTGAGTAGTTTGGAGAACTGGTAGCGGAAATTTTGAGTAGTTCGGAGAACCGGTAGTGGAAATTTTGAGTAGTTCGGAGAATTGGGAGCGGAAATTTTGAGTAGTTCGGAGAACCAGTAGCAGAAATTTTGAGTAGTTCAGAGAACTGGCAAATACCACCTCTGGCTGGCCCCAGAGTGGGGTGGGAATGGAGATTTTGCAATATCCTTCCCCCAGGAGTGGGGAGGGACTGGAGATTTTACAGTATCCTTTCCCTTCCCTGCCCACCATGCCACCCCCCCCCCAAGCCACACCATGCCCCTCAAGCCACTCCCACAGAACCAGTAGTAAAAAAAATTAGAATTTCACCACTGGTTTTTACCTGCCACAGTCAAAGTCTTGGCGGGCTATAATATTAACAATCACTGCAGCACAGATATTACGTAACAGCCAACAACAAATCATAAATAAAATATAAAGTGATCAATCGAAACACAATGAAAATGGATTTATAACTTTTTTCCGTAAGGTGTATATATATTAGGGAGAAGGTCTCTAACTATATATGACTCCCAATTCTGTACGATTCATTGATTAATGGGAAATCTTATTCCTGTTTGAATTTTTTTTTTACCATACTCAAAGCATTCGTCTTGCCTAGAGGACAAATAATGGAAGATAATGCTCATGAAAACATGTAACAGAATTTTAATTTTGCATTCTTTTTGCACATGAAAGTTTTATTTTACATATGTACAAAACCCCTGGGCTGTAGGGGTTTGGGAGAACCTCCAGCTAAGATTCTGTGCACTTCAGAGAACCCCCAAATCCCACTCCTGGCTGGCCCCGCCCCTCCCCTTCCAGGAGTCCCCACGTGGGCCGTTTTGGATGCAGGGTGCGCACAGAGGCTCGGGAGGGTGAAAAATGTGCCTACCGGAGGTTCTGGAAGTTCTGGAGGCCCATTTCTGGCCTCCAGAGAGCCTCCAGAATCTGGGGAGGCCATTTTCGCCCTCCCGGAGGCTTGAGGAAAGACTCCGGAGTCTGGGAAGGGCAAAAACGCCTCCCTCCCCTCCCCGGCCTGGTGCAGGAGGCCAACTAGGCCACACCCACCATGGCCACGCCCACCCCTGGATGTACCAAGTATGAATTGAGTGGTGGAAGTAAAAGCTGCACTGTTGCCAGAGAAGCTTTAAACTTTGGATGGCCTGGAGCCAACCCTGACGTGGAGGCAGAATTAAAGTTAACTACAAGCTGTGCGTCTACTACAGGAAGCCAGAGTGGAGGCTGAAGAAAGCCTCCACTCCCTTCCCTTGAATAAATGAAGCTCCGTTTTCTTTGAGCGGCTAGCTCCATAGCTGAATGCGAGGCTTCCCTCCTTCGTAGCAAACCTTCTCCCACACAGACAAAAAGGCTGCATATTTAATTGGAATTCCTTACACCTACAGGGTAAAGCCTTGTCAGTAGAAATATAGACCATTGCCAGCATGAATCCCTGCACTCCACCCACCTTGTCTCTTAAAAAGAAATCCTTCCCACCCCCCTCCTCCCCCCAGCCCACATCCAGGAGTCTGTACAGACTCATCTCAAGGCAGTTTTGAATTTTGAGGAAAGCTGTACGAACTCGGGAAAGGTTACTCTCTTGAACTGATCTTGCTACTTCCCGTAGGACCAAATCAGGAGATGTGTGTGTCTGTTTTCTCAGAACAATTATCGGATCTGGGGTGCGCAGTACATGTGTGAGGCACATACATTATTCTACATCTCCAACAGGGGTGGGCTGCCGGGGGTTCGCAGGGGTTCGGGAGAACCTCTAGCTAAGAATCTGTGCAGTTCGGAGAACCCCCCAAATCCTATTCCTGGCTGTCCCTGCCTACCCCACCCCTCCCAGGAGTCTCCACGCGGCCCATTTTGGATGCAGGTAAGTGCAAGGCATGTGCGGAGGCTTGGGGAGGGTGAAAAATGGGCCTACCGGAGGCTCCAGCTGGTCCAGAATGCGGCTACGTGTGTGGTTACGGGAGCAACGTGGCGCTTCCATGTGACTCCCCTCCTGCGTGAGCTGCACTGTCTCCCAGTGGTCTTCCGGTTGATCTTCAAGGTTTTGGTTACCACCTTTAGAACGCTCCATGGCTTAGGACTGGAGTACCTACGAGACTTCCTTCTGCCACCAGTAGCCTCTCACCGACCAGTACACTCCCATAAAGAGGGTCTTCTAAGGGTGCTGTCGGTCAAACAATGTCAACTGGCAGCCCCCAGGGGGAGAGCCTTCTCTGTGGGGGCACCTGCCATCTGGAATGAGCTCCCCCCGGAGAAACGGAGGATCCTATATTTGCACACTTTCCGCTGTGCCCTCAAAACATTCTTATTCCAGCAGGCTGGTCTGGCCTAACCTCCCTTTTCAATTGCTTTCAAATTTGTTTTATAAATTGGGGTGTTTTAAATTTGTTTTGGGCCAAAGTATTTAATGTATTTTTAACTGATTTTTTAACGTTTGTACTATGTGTATTTTACCTTTTGGCTGTTCACCACCCTGAGTCCTTCGGGAGTAGGGTGGTATATAAATTTAATAAAATAAATAAATAAGTAAGTAAAAAATCCGGAAAGGCCAGAAACGGACCCGTTTCCAGCCTCCAGAGGCCCTCCAGAGCCTGGGGAGGCCATTTTCGCCCTCCAGGATGCTTGAGGAAAGCCTCTGAGCCTGGGAAGGGCAAAAATGCCTCCTCCCCTGCCATGGTGCAGGAGGCCGATTAGGCCACGCCCACCATGGCCACGCCCACCCAGCACCTGGGCAGAGAACCTCTTGCTAAAAAATTTTGAAGCCCACCCCTGATCGCCAATAAGTATATACTGAACAGTGTATCTCTGAAGAATATCTTTTCTGAGTTAACATTTTCCAACAGCAAGTTAGGAATATGTTCAGTGGCTATAAATAGCAGTTCTGAAACTTCCTAGGTATCTAAGCAGGTATGGCCCTGCTCTTAAACCAGCCAGCTTTGGCCTCTGTGCCTAAAACAAAGGATAGGGGTGAAAACCTTCTCATATTGCTTTTCCCTGACTGGCATGCAAGCAGTATCATTTAGTGTTTTGAGATTTAATTCCTGGTATAAGCATAAATTTATATTTCTATGTGACTCAAGCCAAGATTTTCTAACTTTGAACTCCCACATTGGGAGTTCTCAGGAATGATCCTATTAAGTGGAGATTCTTGAAGTCCGTCCAGTAAGAAAAAATCCAGTTTGACTTCTATATTTGTTGACAAAATTTCTTCCAGCCAGTTCTTTAGTAAATTCCAAAATTTTTGCCCTTTTGGGCACTCCCACCACATGTGGTAGTAATTCCCAACGGTCTCTCCACACTTCCAGCATATCAAGGATTTCCCCTTATTCATTTGTGCTAATCTTGTGTGTAGTGTTAGAACAAAAATATAGATGTTATTATAGATAAATGTATGTTTAAGAGATAAATAAATAAATAAATAAATAAACAAACAAACAAACAGAAATAAGGGGGAAAATATTAATATGTTTAAATAATGAACAAACCTTAAGGAGCCTGGATAGCTGAACAGACTAAAAGCCTGTTATTAGCATTCAACTGTCTGCAATTATTGCAAGTTCGAATCTCACCAGGCTCAAGGTTGACTCAGCCTTCCATCCTTTCTAAGGTAGGTAAATTGAGGACCCAGTTTGAGGGGGAAATAAGCTGACTTTGTATAAAATATACAAAAGTATGAAGGCTATTGCTTAATGCATTGTAAGCTGTCCTGAGTCTCCAGAGAAGGGCGGCATATAAATCTAATTTTTTAAAAAAACAAAAAAAAACCCTATATGTTTAGATGAGTACTAATATTATTGTAAAGTGAGGGAAGATGTTTGGAACCAGTGATGTCATATCTATGTCCAATGTTTTTTTTAAATTTTGTATTATTAATAAAAAACTTAATAAAATAAATAAATAAATAAATAAATAAATAAATAAATAAATAAATAAATAAATATCCAAACGATAAGAATAAGATAAGAAGAAATTTCCTAATACCATGTGTGACACAGTGGTTGAAAGAGAACTGGAGGGAAAGCAAGAACAATCATTCATTTGCCTATTAGGAAGACAGTTCTCATTGCAACAGCCTGTAACACAGGAAAATTCTTAATTCAGATTCTGGGCAGGTGTATGACTCATTAGTACATGTGATGCATTGAGAGGTATGCAAATAGTGTGGGCAAAGGAAGTTTTAATTGCCATTGACTAGCCCTAGGTATATATCAGGGGTGGGTTCTAATTTTTTTTACTACCGGTTCTATGGGTGTGGCTTATTTTGTGGGTGTGGCTTGATGGTCATGTGACAATTCTTTAGGATTTAGAGGAGGTATTGGTCTACCAGGCTTTTAGCTGCTTGCAGAGCTGTACCAATCTACCCATTTGTTCTTGGAGCATCCTGGTCTACACATTTGTTTTTGGAGGCACCGGTCTACCACCTCACTGCCTTTTAACACTGATCAGCTGTAGGGTGGCCCTTGAAGCCCTATACAAGAGTTTAAACAGTTTTTTTCCTTCTAGCCATCAGCTGGGACTCGGGAGGCAGCGAATAGATTGCTGCCTCCCGAGTCAAATAAAAGGTAAGAATAACGTGGGCGGGGTGGGAGGGCCCAGCTCCCAAACAAAGAGAACCAGTTTGGTGACATCGTATCGTCACCGCTACCGCTCGGCGGAACCGGGAGGAACCCAGCACTGGTATATATGATGTCAGAGATCACAATGAACATATTAAATCATCCCCATGAAACAGCTACGTTACTCTATACAGGTAGTCCTCGACTTACAACAGTTCATTTAGTGGCCATTCAAAGTTAGAACGGCACTGAAAAATGTGACGTGGGGCCATTTTGCACAGTTGCAACCTTGGCAGCATCCCCGTGATCATGTGATCAAAATTCAGACGCTCGACCACTGGTTCATAGTTATGACCATTGCTGTGTCCCAAGGTCAAGTGATCTCCTTTTGCGACCTTTTGACAAGCAAAGTCAATGGGGAAGCCGGATTCGCTTAACAACCGTGTCACTCACTTATCAGCTGCAGTTGATTCGTTGAACAACTGTGGCAAGAAAGTTTGTAAAATGGCGTAAAGCAAATGTCTCGCTTAACAACAAAAAAATTGGGCTCAGTTGTAGTTGCAAGTTGATGATGACTTATGATGAGTCATCATAAATTCCATAACATCTGAGGAAGAGCCGAGGACGATCTCTCAGATTAGCAATGGTGTTTATACCGCTAGATTAAAAGCCTTTGGGATGTCTAGTTGCTAATGTTGCCATTCAGGAAAATAAAATCCAAAGCTGCAAAGGCTTACAACGGGAACATGTAACACAAGAAGCAAGAATATAGGACAGCTTAACACTGTGAAAGATGAAATGAAACAACTATAAATTGACATCTTCTGAGGCATCAGTGAATTAAGATGGACTGATTAGACACTTTCAGTCAGGAAAATCACACTGTTTATTACTCAAGACATGAAAAACAAAGAAGGAATAGTGTTGCTTTTATATAGTTGGGAAGGGTGTAGCAAGAACAGAAGCTAGAAATGCCATCAATGGCCAAATAATATCAATTAGACTTCACAGAGAGTCCCAAGCAGTGGTCGTATTCAGCACGTTGTATTCACCTGCCTGGATGTCATCACGTCCAGTGGTGGGTTGCTCCCGGTTCACACCGGTTCACAAGAACTGGTAGTAATAAAATTTGGTAGTTCGGAGAACTGGTAATAACATTGGCTGGCCACGCCCCCGAACCGGTCCCCGGCCCGGTTGCTGGTCACTTACCCCGCCCACCTCATCAGAGGCTTTTTTTTATAATTATTATTTTTAAAAGCATTTTTTTACAACCTCTTCGGCTGAAAAAAATGCTTTTAAAAGTTAAAAAAAAAATCCTCTGACGATCGCGCGGCTCAGCTGGGATCTTCAGAGGCTTCTGAAAACATTTTTTCTGCATCCACTTCAGCCGAAGAGGTTGAAGGGGGGGAAAAAATCCCTTTAAAAGCCTCTGGTGATCCCAGCTGAGTTGCCTGATCGTCAGAAGCTTCTAAAAGCATTTTTTTCTGCAACCTCTTAAGGTTGTAGAAATAATGCTTTTAAAAGTAAAAAAAAAAAAAAAGTTGGCTACGCCCACCCATTCACATTACCCCCCCCCCAGCCACGCCCACAAAATAAGCCACATCCACAGAGCCGGTAGTAAAAAAAATTCGAACCCACCCGCGGACACAGGCCCTCGCATTTGCGAAGCGGTAGCAAAGGTCAGTGAATACCACCCAAAAGTCCCAAGGTACTTTTTCAAAAGGCAGCTTTTTCCTTGAAAACATTTCCCTTCTCATCCAAGACGCTTCTTCAGTTCTGACTGAATGGTGAAGGATGGAAAGGGTTTATAATCCTTGCAGTCATCTGGTTGTGAGAGTCGTTGAGGCCACTTGGATGTTTATCTGTGCCCTCAGGGTAACTGAATAGTACAAATTGTTGTGGACCTTCTTGGAACTGCTAAAAAGACTGTGTTGTAGACTGGAGATCGATGATGTTGTATCCCTCCCCTTTTGTTGAGAAGAGGATGTTCAATCTTAATGTAGATGGCCTCTTTGACCGCCTCTTTCAAACTAGCGGTTCTTCCTTGCCTAGAATGTGGACTTTGCTGTCTTCAAAAGAGTGAGTCCACATTTTGGACAGAGCGGATCTCTGGTTTGAAAGAGGGATCAAAGAAGGGAGAGAAAGTCCAGTTGCCTTTTGAAAAAGTACCTTGGGACCAGAGGTAGGATACACTTAGCTTCCCTACCGGTTTCCAAATGCGAGTGCTCACACCTTCTACACCTTCTCTTTGCTTGTACGCAACCCATCCGCACATGTACACAGCTTCCAAACCGTGGCTAAATAGGACGGCATTACATCCGGGAGGGTGGGGAGAGCCTACCGCAGTTAGCGCTACCGATTCACTCGAACCGGACCTAACCAGCTGAATCTCACCACTGCTTGGGACAAACATGACTCGATGACTGAGAATCTCCATAGACATTCACACACAGTTGTATAAGACGGCAATCCTCCAAGTGATGCGCCCAACCCATTGACGCAGACGAAGATGAGTTTTATGATAAACTTCAAATTGAAATCATGCAAGTAAGATGTGCTGTTGCTTCTGATTGGAGATTGGAATCTCAAAAGCTGGAAATATTAACAGGAAAACATTGATGACCTGTATGGCTTAGAGCAGGGGTGTCAAACTCGATTTTATTGAGGGCCGCATCAGGGTTGTGTTTGACTTCGTGGGGGGCCAGAGAGACCAGGGTGGGCATAGCCAGCTCGATGTCACTCGTGTCGGGGTAACCTGTGCAGGCCCAAACACTCTGCCAGTGAAAATGGGCTTCCGAGCTCCGTTTTCAGCTGCGAAGCCCTCCTGCAACCCTCTGCCAGTGAAAACGGAGCTTGGGAGGGCCATACACGGCCTTCCTGAGCTCCATTTTCACTGGCAGAGGCACTGCGGGCCAGTCCTTCACTGTTTCCAGGTCGGCCCCACCCCGCTGGCCAGATCTAAGTACCCTGCGGCCCAGATCCGGGCCCTGGGTTTTGAGTTTGACACTCCTGGCTTAGAAATACCAAAATGAAGCAGAAGATCAGTTTATGGCTTTCTTCATGGCTGACAAAACTGTGACTTGGAAGATCCCCTTCTTACATTTCTTAATCCAAAGAGTATGGCTTCAGTAATGTAAGAAGGGGGAACTAGATATGTTGTTTTGGGTGAAATTGAGAGAAAAGCAAAATTTGAAATGCAATCAGAGCTCGGTTTCCTTAAGTAGAAAGGCCTACATTTGTTACCAGCTGGGCGTACAGAGTGGCATCATGCAAAAAAATATTGAAACATATCCAAAAGCTATAATCTGACTTTCAAGAACAATTTAGATCTGTTACTGTGGGTTTGTCTTTTTTTTTTACTTTGGATCTAATCCACATCGTCCTAAAGGATCTGAGTGGACAGCAATGTTCGTAGCCTCAGAAACTAGTGCTAGCTTACACAAATTATTGCCATTAAACTACCAATACTGTTCTCATGCTTAGATTTCATCTGAAGTGAAGTGAATTGGTCTACGTTGCTCTGAATTCAACTATGGGGAGTGACTTCAGAGAGCCACAGAGGCACAGCTATGCATATTTTCCATGAAGAAAAAAATCGTACGGACGTACAAATCATCTTGCACCAAAACAAAAGAGCATAAATCAAATCTTTTTTTCTAAAAAAAAAAAAAAAAGCAGATTGTAAAGTCTGCTCTTCCAAAATCAGTCTAACAAACCTGCACTACTATGACTGAAATTTGGCAGAAATCATTCCCTCAGAAAATGTAATTATATATGCAAATTTCATCCAATTCTGCTTTTTAAAAAAACCCCAAGTTATTCATAGTTCCTTTAAAAGAAACAGCCAAGCTTAAAAAGCTACTTTTTCATAAGTTCCTCCATCTATGGCAGGGGTGTCAAACTTGCATCATCATGGCGTTGTCATGTGACGTAACAGGACTTTTTTCCCCTTCGCTAAACCGGGTGGGGGCGGAGCCAACATGTGACGCATCCAGCCCGCAGGCCACGAGTTTGATACCCCTGATCTATAGTATTTATTTGAAATGTTGAAACATTAACCATTTAAAATAATTGTACTTGCAAAAATCCCATTTTTATCAAACGAGGAAAAAGGGCTATACCAAGAAACTTTAAGACTCTGCTATTCCGAACAGGCTGGGCTGGCTTAATAAAAATTTAGATTGGGTGTTTTAATGTTTGGGTTTCACTTGCTATTGAGAAAGCCTCCCATTTCCTGAAGTGAGGTTTTGAACTGACTCAAGTCAGACAGTCTATGAAATCATCTGACTCCAAATCAGGGTTTTTCTTAATCAATTAAGTGAGGTTTAAAGTGAATGTTAACAGCTAGAGTATATTTCTAATTCAGGGTAACCACAAAGCCCCTGAAAAAGTGTGTCATCTTAATGGTAGAAGTGATAAATACAAATGTGATTTTTGTGCCTTGGGAAGGTCTTTGAATCGTCCTCTTCATGCAGATTTTTTTTCTTCTTTAGACACTAAAAAAAAAAAAAAGTAAATTTTTGACCACTTTGGGGTTTTATATATACTTTATTTCCAGACTGAAGAGAGTAGTCGACATTTTCCATTAATAGTCCTCTGCATGACCAGCAGCCACCAACTGGTGGTCCGTGGACCACTGGTGGTCTGCAAGGAAATTTTGGTGGTCCGCAGAAAAATTATTTGCATTTTTTATATTGCAGTAAATCAGGGGTCTTCAAACTACAACCCCTGGGCCAGATACGTGCAATGAACATTTGTGTTGTTGCAGAGAGTCTCCCCCTTTGGGGTCTTTTTGTGTGGGTCCAAAGTGGACAGAAATTCCAACTTCAGCCTCTGGTGTGGGGTTTTGGGCGAAGGCTGGAGGGAAGCACCGCTGGTGGCGAAGAGCTGGAGGGCCTTGTTCCAGTGGGACTGCCTCATGGCCTGGAACTGGCTGATCATCTCAGCCCGCTGAGCCTCCAGGCGTCGGTACCTGACCTTGCACTCCCTCAGGTCTTCCTTCTGCTTGAAAAGCCTATACTCCTAGTCCTCAGTGAGGTGCTCCTTCTGAGCCTCCTTCTCAGCCAGATCCAATTTGAACTGAGCTGTTTTGCCAACTCTTTCTCATGGTGGCTGCTTAGCTCCAAAAGTGCTTCCTGTTGGGGCCCTAAGGAGCCCTGGTGCGGAGGCGAGGAGTGGCTGGGAGAGGAGGGGCGAGTAAAGGCCGGCAAGGCACCCCTTAACATGAGTGACATCGAATTGGCCATGCCCATCCAGTCACATGACCACCTAGCCACGCCCACCCAGCCGGTCATTAGGCAGATCATATTAGTGGTTTGCGGGATTTAAAATTATGACTTTAGTGGTCCCTGAGGTCCGAAAGGTTGGTGAACTCTGATCTAGACTACGTTGTAGAGTATTTAACTTTCATTGGATCAAATTGGAAGAATAATTTGGGATTGAAGCAAAGTCATGCTTCCTAGGAATGATAAGAATTAAGCTACAGCACAACTGAAGGATGAGAGCAGCAGCTCTTAATGCAGAGGTGTCACTCAATTTCATTGAGGGCGGCATCAGCTTTGTGTTTTGACTTCGGGGGACCAGTGTGGGTGGGGCCAGGTTGGGCGTGGCCAGCTCGATGTCACTTGTATCGAGGGCGCTTGTGATGGCCCGAGCACTCTGCCAGCAAAAACAGGCTCCCAAGCTCTGTTTTCAGCTGTGATGGCCTCCTGCAACCTTCTGCCAGCTGCTTGCGGTCCACCTGAGCTCCATTTTTGCTGGAAGAAGCACCGTGGGCCGATCCTTTGCTGTTTCCAGGGCAGCCCTGCAGGCTAGATCTAAGCACTCCACGGGCCAGCTCCAGCCCCTGGGCTTTGAGTTGGACACCCCTGACTTAATGTAATTTAAAAATCAGAATAAATAATAAGACTACATACCATGTTTTCCTGAAAATAAGACCCTGTCTTATATTTTTTTGAACCCCGAAATAAGCGCTTGGCCTTATTTTCGGGGAGATCTTATTATTTTGGGATGCGTGGAACCAGATGGGGCTCCTCTTGCTGTCTTACCTGATTCTCAGCTCTGCATTTAAATATTTTCGGGGAGGGCTTATTTTCAAAGGGGGGAGGTTTATTTTAGCGCTTGCGCTCCAAAGCGCGATTGGGCTTATTATCAGGGGAGGTCTTATTTTCGGGGAAACAGGGTAGATGAGTAGATTTTTCATGGCTAGGCCACCAGATCCACATACTCACCTCGCCCAGTTCACTATGGAGGTCATGCACCAGAGCAAATCTGAAAGTTTCTTACCAACTAAGTGTAAATACTGATCTACTGTTTTAGTCTACTGTACATTATTTATTTATTTAAAATTTATTTTATTTTGTTCGATTTGTATACCGCCCTTCTCCTAGTGGACTCAGGGCAGTGCACAGCCAGAACTAAAACACATATCAATACAAAATTTAAAATTTTAAAAGAATTACATAACTTTGGCCCAAAATTTAAAACATTCAAACTAAAACCCATTGACAATTTAAAAAGCTAAAAGGGGGGTTTACGCCAGCCCTGCTTGATGGAAGAGAAAAGTTTTTAGGGCACGGCGAAAGGCCCGGAAATCTGATATCCTTCGTATCTCCAGGGGCAGTTCGTTCTAGAGGGCAGGAAGTGCCACAGAGAAGGCCCTCCCCCTGGGGGTCGCCAGCCGACATTGCCTGGCTGACGGCACCCTGAGGAGTCCTTCTCTGTGGGAGCGTATTGGTCGGTGGGAGGCAATCGGCGGCAGAAGGTGGTCCCGCAAATACCCAAGTCCTATGCCAGGGAGCGCTTTAAAGGTGGTAACCAACACCTTGAAGCGCACCCAGAAGACCACTGGAAGCCAATGCAGCTCACGCAGGAGAGGCGACACATGGGAGCTCCCCCTCACTCCCATAATCCCCCGTGCGGCCGCATTCTGCACCAGTTGGAGCCTCCGGGTGCTCCTCAAGGGGAGCCCCATGTAGAGAGCATTACAGGAGTCCAGGCGGGAAGTGACGAGTGCCTGAGTGACTGTGCGTAATTATTTTTATTATTATCATCATCATTATTTGACACATGTGCTTCTGCCCTTACCGTTTCCTGGTAGGGATGGTAGACACCTTCTGAATCCCACTCCCTCCCTCCTTCAACACACACAATCCCACACCCAGCAGTGCGAATGAGAAAAAGCCACTATTCCCAAGACTTTGGGAATAGAAATAGCATGAGAAGTGACAAATGAGGAAGCCAGGGGAAAAAACAGAGAGGGTTTTTTTTGAGTTCCAAGTCTCATTGTCTTTTATACTTCAGAGCTTTAACAGAAATGGCAGCTATTTGTATTCCCCAAAGCCTCTCAATTTAGTGTGATTGAAATGTCAAGAAAGTAGAAGATGGAAAGCGTACCTGAAGAGCAGGCAAGTTTTCCCCCATTGTTCCCACCCAACTTGTACAAAGATGTTTCAGAGTCTTCCTGCTGCAAAAGGCGGCTCAACCTTCCAGAATGATGCTGCTTGTTTTCTGTCATAACAGCAGTTTTCTTTTGCTGGTGGCTCCTATTTGTTTTCGACATGGACAGCCGTGAATCACCACTGCACCCCAAGGGTCGGATTCAAATAATATAACAACCGGTTCTCTGCCCTAATGACCAGCTGGGTGGGCGTGGCTCGGTGGTCATGTGACCATGCGTGCATGGCCAGTTCAACGTCACTCACAGGCTCTTCGCCTTAGCTGTTACAATGTAACAAGGGTTAACCAGAGAGGCAGTTTCTGTAAGCGGGACAATAAAGGTCAGGCAAGAAATACCACCAGAATGTTTCCTTTCTGCCTTCCTTACAGGATTAGCCCTGAAAAGTGGAAAAAAACAAAATAAGATTTCTTCCAACAACCGGTTCTCCAAACTGCTTAGAAAGTTAACAACCGGTTCTCCCGAATTGGTGCGAACCCGCTGAATCCCACCTGACTGCACCAGGTTATGAAAGGCTTCAGGCCCGAATAGCAATCTCAACAGTCTTCTGCTTTTTTTTTTTTTTTAATTGTCTTCCCTTTTCCTTATGCTTTTGTCTTAACGAGCCAGGTTAAATATTCTGCAATCAGTGTAATAACACACCTGGGTTTGTTCTTGCGCTATCTGCCTTTTGTACTGCGACAGGACATTAATAGTAATTATTCTGCTTTGTAATTGGAGCTTTAAATACTAATTCAAACAGCCAGAGAAAAACCAATTAGTGCTAATTTATCTCTATGTGTTTTGGAGAGACTGTGTCTGTCATACTGTGAAGAAATAGGTTGGTAATTAGTACAGTTGAGTGGTGGATAGAAGTAATTATCAGATTCTTTCATGTTCTTGAGAGAGAGAAAAAGACAGAAGAAGAGAGGGGTTGGGTGACTCTTCCTTTCCAAGGAATTTTTGCACCTAGAAGGAACGCAGTGAGCGGTCACCCTGCTAGAGCCATGTCATTCATTTATTTATGTTTATTTATATCTCACCTTTCGGATTATGGCTTTCAGCTCTCTCTCGCTCTTTCTCTCTCTCTCTCTCACACACACACACATACAGAATTACAATCCTGTTGTTATCTAAACTAGGATTTCTGAGTAAAAGACTTCCTAGTAACAGTAGCAGCATAACAATTTATCAGCGTGTCAACCACTTTTTGCTTTAACAAGTTCTTTGAGAGACATACAAAAATTAAAATTGGAGAAATCTGAAAGAAAAATAGGAACATTCTTACCGAAGGAAATGTTTTTACTAAAGTGCGTATGAAATTTGTAGCCTTCTACGAGGTGCCGTGACTATAAGTTGTAAAGAGCTCAAATAGGGAATTTCAAACAAACAAACAAACAATATTTTTCCCCAAATATATTTCAGCATTTATCTTATTCATTTGTCAATAGGATAGTTTTTGGAGTGCTTATGTGGGTTTTTCCCCCCCTAAAGATTTTTTGTATTTCTACAATTAGATTTATCTCATATTTTAAAGACCTCAACTCCATCTTGAATTCCTAGTAGTTTTTTGATATATATTCCAACTGGAATTCATTTCTTGAGTTTCAACTTAAAGGGTGTGATATATTTAGTAAATACATGGAGTGCATCATATAATAATACTGCTTAGTTGATGAGGATGCTTCAAAACAGATTATTATCTTTTCATTATCATTGTCTTCTGCTCTGTATTTGATTCTGTCTTGAGAGTGTTTTTTCCCTTCTGTTAGTGGATGGGAAAAAAACGAATTTATGGGTCCATATATAGGTAATAATCTGGGGTATTCTGCTGAAGCATAGTTTAGGGAGCACTTTATTCCAGATGATTAATCCTATGTATTATTTATTCCAAAGACTTTTAGCAATCGTTCCAGAGTAGTCAAACCAGCACTTAATGGTGATGAAATAACATCCCACTGATATAGCAATATTGTCAAGGTTCTGACTGACGAATCCAACCAAAGCCAAGACGAGCCAAGACGATCCAATCTCTGAATGCAAAACTTTATTGAGTACATCATATCGGCACTGATAGGGGGAAAATCAACTAATTCCTGCACAAACCCACGAATTAAAGTATAGGCCCTCCCTCTATTAGAACAGGTCACACTGTCCAATTGAGTCTCATAGTATTGTTATGAGAAAAAGTCTTTGCCTTTGGCAAACACCTGCCAAAGTGTCCTTGGTTCTCACGGCTGTCTTCTTGATGTCTGGAGCCTGCATTCCATCTCCCCCTTCCCTCCCCTCCCCTCCCCCGGTTCATTGGCAAGCTGAGAAGTGATATTGGTTGCAACAGCAAAAAGCACATTTTGAAACTTGGCAAATATATTGTCCCTATTCTTATGGCTATCCTAGGGATCTTGTTTTGCCTCCTATATGACATGAAACAGATAACCACACTTTTGGTGCCGAATGTTCTGATCGAGGCTTCCCTAAAAAGCACGAAGCAGAGTCTTGGTCCCGGCAAAACCCCTTTTATTTGCACGACTGTGAATACTTTTCATTCACAGCCAACAAGGCCCGACAAACAGTTTTTCAGAGGAATATTTATCAACACAGACCTTATCTCACTTGGAAAGCTGCCATGTCAATAGTTTCCAAACGCAGTGCAAGGCAAAACTTGGCACAGAGTCTCTGGGATTCACAGACAGATCTCCCCACTCTTGAAATGACCGAATGACCGAATTGTTTCCTGCAAAAGCCCCCTTCCCGTTTGCTCCTCTTTTGTTTCCAATGGGAGGGGCCAATCACCTCCAAGGTGTGGTTTTACTCCCAAGTCGACCCTGCTTTCTTAGCTGCTCTTCTCTTCTGGCATCTCTGCGCATGCGTACACTGGGAACAGGCTCCAGCTGTTCCTTTGCCTCACTGCTGTCTAGCTCCCTCTCTGCCTCCGACTCAGAACCCTCTACTCTATCAGGAGAACTAAGCAGGTAGGAAGGGAGGCGAGGCAGGTTGCAATTAACAAACAACCTTTATTTGCTAACAATAATATCAGCTAACCATGCTAAGTCCCGTGTGGGCAACAGCAACAATTGCCATGTGACAGCTGCTTAAATACAAGAGCTGTCAGATGGAGAACCAATGACAGGGTTGCATTTTTCCCACTCCTTTGGCTGCTCGCGTCTTAGCCAATCAGGATCGCCTGGCAGCCGGCAAGCCTGTACGTGGCGTCATAGCCCCGAGGACTTAATACCCTCATCCAAGCTTTCCCCAGCCCCCAGAACTGGTCCATGTTCCTCCTCAACCTTCTCACTGTCCGACTCTGGTGCCAGCTCCACTGGCGGGCCACAACACAGAATGAATGAAAGGATCATAAAATTGCCGATCCTCTTGATATCAGACAGAAGCACTACACTGGATAGGAATTTAGGCTATTTGCTGTTATGAAAAATACTTCCTTTCAGACCTTTTGTCAGGAAGCAGATAAACGTAATAATTAAAAAAAAATCATGTAAGTGGCATATTGAAGCTCATAACTTTAGGAAGCACAGAAGGGGTCCGACTTTTCAAAATGCAAACATATCATTTAGATGCTGAACTTTTTATTGACTGTCAGTAGATAATAAGCATCTAATCGCCTCTTTTATTTTTTTTTATCCATTCATTCGTTTGATTGGATAGTCAACCTACAGATCCCTGTGCAAAGAATTTTCAATATTCTAACAGAGGCAAGGGTATTAATATTCACACCAAGAGTTGTGTGGATGGCAAGTATGAGATTCAGTGTCATTGGACTTCAAGGGAAGGCAACACATCTCTGTCCCTCTCTTCAACCTTGGCTCTTTTCAGTTGTCAGAGATAAGTGCAATTTTCTGTCCCATAAATTATTATGATAGTTTGATACCACGTTAGCTTAATACTAGAAAAATCATAACCTCAAAGAGTACTTTTAGACCTTATTATAACCCCAAAGCCTTTTCTGAACCAGGTTCATAAATATTAAGAGCTGGTGGTAACTGAAAATATCAGAGTCTATGCCTAAAGGACTTGGGGCAAAAAGGTCTGGATAAGAGGTGACCTGAAGCTCATTTTGCCAGTAAGCCGGTATTCATATCTGTGAGAATCAATTCCTTTCCTGACTAGGTTCTTTTTCGAGATGGTAGCTCCCTCAGGACTCCATTTGCCAATTCATTTTTCAGAAAGCACATGAGATTTTCTTTCAGAGTTTAGTTGTCCGTAGTTTAGAGTTTTCGCACTAGAACTTTTTAAAAAAAATTTCTCAGGCACGGCGATTATTCAAGGGTCAAATCTACTTACCTTTCTTACCGGTTCGGTAGTTAAAGAATTATTATGTGAAAGCCTTAATTGGCCAAAGTTATGATGGGCAGTGAAAGTCAATATTCATGGGCCCATCAGTTGACAAGTCTGACATTTAGAAAACTGTGACTGGGAAAATCCCCTTCTTACATTTGTTAATCCAGAGGGTATGGATTAACAAATGTAAGAAGGGGAACTAGATATGTTGTTTTTGGTGAAATTGAGAGAAAAGCAAAGGATATAATAGATGTGAATGAAGGTAGTCTTCTTTTGTGGAGGGTTTTTTTTTTATGATGAAATATGCACGGAAGAGAATTTCTTGGGTAATTAGTAAATGAAAAATCTAAAATGGATGTCAAAATGCATGAAATGGAGTCATCTAGCTTTGGTGGCGCAGTAGTTAGAATGCAGTATTGCAGGCTAACTCTGCCCAGAGTTAGGAGTTCAATCCTGACTGGTTCAAGATTTACTCAGCCTTCCATCCTTTTAAGTTCGGTAAAATGTGGACCCAGATTGTTGGGGGCAAGATGCTGACACTGTAAACCCCTCAGAGAGGTCTGTGATCTCCTGCATGGACTACTGTAATGTGTTCTACATGGAGCTATCATGAAGAGTATCTGGAAGGATAGCACAACTGGTGCAAAATGAAATGACACCAGCAGTTTGATGGTGCCCGTTGAGTTGCGCTTGTAACACCTCAGCTACATGAGCTGCATTGGGTGCCCCAATGCACCCAATGCTTATGGTTATCACCTTCAAAGTCTTTCATCTCATAGGATCATCCAAGCAATCATCTCCTTCCAATTACATCATCCTGCCCTACCCAGTCAGGCAGGCCAGGTATGTTACAGACCCTGTTAGTTAAATAATTTTGATTGGTATCCAGGAAGAGAGCTTGCCCAGCCCTTTGGACCATCTTATCCCAGAGTTCAAGTGCCCCCCCCCCCTTCAATTTTTCTGGCCTTCCAAAAGAGTGTTAAGACCTCGCTTTGTCAGTTAGCTTGGAGGTAAGGAATTTCCTGACAGTGAGAACAATTAATCAGTGGAACAACTTGCCTCCAGAAGTTGTAAATGCTCCAACCCTGGAAGTTTTTAAGAAGATGTTGGATAACCATTTGTCTGAAGTGGTGTAGGGTTTCCTGCCTAAGCAGGGGGTTGGACTAGAAGACCTCCAAGGTCCCTTCCAACTCTGTCTATTCTATTCTATTCTATTCTATTCTATTCTATTCTATTCTATTCTATTCTATTCTATTCTACTCGCAAGAGTGGTATTTGACCTCAGGGTGGTTAATGCCTTAAGAGCACTCCGTTCTCCTCTGTAGTATCTTAATCTTACCTTTGCTCAAAACAAGATGTTGCATCTTGTTTTTTATTTATCCCTTTTCCCTGTGTTTTTCTGTTTTTGTAGTAAACTACCCAGAGTCACTCAGTTGAGATGGGCAGTTAAAAATGTGATAAATATACATAAATAAATAGATCTACTTAGAAAAGATCTGCTTCAATATATGGTGTATCTGTTCATACATATACAGAACATGATAGGGGAGTGAACTGATTTAATGGTTGGTTGTTTTTATGAAAGATGGAGGGAAGGAGATAAGAGACATTATGAATATGGGCCGGTATTAAACAGGGTTACACTATAAAGAGAGAAAGCTATTTTGTAGCATAGAGAGAGAAAACATATGGTAGCAAAGGGAGAAAAAATGGTTAGAATTAAATTAGGCAGCAAAAATGCCAAGAGGTTTTGATAAAATAAAAAACTGGGTGTTTTATTTTTTTAAGTAGGGGAAAATGGCTAAACAAGAAGACTCTGTCAGAGTGAATAGCTGTATAAAACTTAAAATAATGCAATGATTTGGAATGTAGAACTGCTAAAAGTCTGTGGGTGTTTATATGGGATTCATAGTCATATACCGATATGATTACTTAGCAAGTTTATTATACAAGAAAAACAAAACAATGAAAGAGAAATCATAAATGCTGTAAGAATATTACACAATGGTAAGGCTGTGGGTGTAGATGGTGTAACAGAAGGAAGGTTTCAAAAGGATGTAATTTGCCTATGGAATAAGCAATACAACGTGTGTAATATGTGTTCAGATTATATCATAACTGAAGATTGGAATAATATCATTATTGTTCTCCTATACAGAAGGGACAGGGTGGCTCAGTGGCTAAGACACAGTGCTTGCCGATCAAAAGATCGGCAGCTTAGTGGTTCGAATCCCAAGTGCCGCGTAACGGGGTGAGCTCCCGTGACTTGTCCCAGTTTCTGCCAACCTAGCAGTTTGAAAGCAGGTAAAAAATGCAAGTAGAAAAATAGGGACCACATTTGGTGGGAAGGGAACAGCGTTCCATGCGCCTTTGGCGTTGAGTCATGCCGGCCACATGACCACGGAGATGTGTTCGGACAGCGCTGGCTCTTCGTCTTGAAAATGGAGATGAGTACTGCCCACCTAGAGTTGGAAACGACTAGCACATATGTGCGAGGGGAACCTTTACCTTTACCTTACAGAAGGAAAGTAACAAGAATGAATAAAAAAACTATAAAGGGATTAATTGGATAAGACTGCCTGGGAAAGTACTCTGTGGAATTCTTATTTAAAGAATATAAGAGTGGCAGTGAGCAATATTTGAAGATTTGTTTTGGGCATAAAGAGTAGATTTTTCCTTGTTGGCAGGTCACTGAGCAATGTAAAAAGACGCCGAATAAAGTTTTAACTGAATGTTCATTGATTTATAGCTAAAGCATATGATAAAGTGAATTGTTTTTAAAAATAGAAAACTTTGCCAGAATATGGAGACGAAGGCTGGATGCAAAATGAGATACATGATGAAAGTGGAACAAGTGTAAGAATAAATGCATCGCTTCACAATTGGTTCAACAGGGAGCAATTTTGATTCCATTTCTTCCAATCCTGCTCTTCTTACAATAATGACACATTCGTTAAACTTAATATATTTCAAATTCAGATATTATATATCTTAGGTTCACTTCTGCCTCTTCAAAAACTTGCACAGCAATTTGTTATTACTCTTTCTACGTGATCCTTCCTTCCTTCCTTCCTTCCTTCCTTCCTTCCTTCCTTCCTTCCTTCCTTCCTTCCTTCCTTCCTTCCTTCCTTCCTTCCACAGAGCTGTTAATACTTCGCTTCTTTTCTTACAACTTTAAACTGTTCAGTGGATTTTTTGACCTGTGCCTTCCGCTTCCCCTTGACAGCTAGTTTGTTGCTCTTATATCTCATCTTTTAGTGGGATCGGTTCTGTAATATATTGCCCCTCTTTTTAAAAAAAAAGTCATTCTATAATCCTATTTGTAAAGTGTTTTAGTATAGTTTTTGTA
This sequence comes from Masticophis lateralis, assembly GCA_030761175.1. Classification (NCBI taxonomy): domain Eukaryota; kingdom Metazoa; phylum Chordata; class Lepidosauria; order Squamata; family Colubridae; genus Masticophis; species Masticophis lateralis. Next base: position 23,237,070 of record JAUDYJ010000008.1, read on the forward strand.
TTGCCTTTAAACCCCCTTTACTTCTAACAGATCTTTTCCATAAGTATTCTTTGATACGGCTTTCTATTGCTGTGACTTCTCTTATTTTCTGAAAAATAACTCCCATTTTCTTTAATATTTTCCTTTAGGCTGACTTTCCTTCTTTGATGCTGAAAGTCTATTTGTCCTTGTCATATGCCATATTCCCTGGCTTTCAAAAATTACATGGACATTTTCTCCTGAAATACTGGGAAAAAATTTTTTAATTTTGTTTTGTACAATATCTCATGCCTCAGGTTCTATTGAGTCTTTTAGATTTGTTCCATAAACCTATCTTACATTTTGACTGAATTTTGAATGGATGGAATACTATTTAAATAGTATTTTGATAGATTATTTTATTTCATATTGATAGGTAGAAAAGAAATGTTCATCAATCCATGGATAACTGATAAACATGGTGATACATAGTGCTCCTTTGATTGGATGGACTTATAAGTTGACTATGTCCATCTTTTCTTTCTTTTGGTTCTTTGTATTCCATAAACTCACAAGTCAAATTTCAATAAAATGGCAGAAAAACAGATGTTTTCTATTGTTTGCTGCTTTCTTTTGATGCCTTTAAAACAGTAGAATTAAACAGCAGTTGCAGAAGTTAGATCTTTAAATCTTCAGCTGCAGTTGAAAAAATAAAAAAAGAGCAAAACATACTTTAAAAAAAAAAACTTTTGGAACAGCTGTATAGCTTAACCCAGAGATTCAGCAGAAGCCATGGGAAAGGATGCTGGACAATTACTGACTCTTTCTAATTTTAAAAAAAACAAATACAGTATCTAGCAATTAATAAAATGTACTATTCCTAAAGGGAGCATACAAATCAGATTTGTATTTTGCTTAAACAGACGTTCCCCCCCCCCTTTTTTTGCCCTTTTTATTCCTGCCAATTTAAATCAGACTTTTTTTTTTAAAAAAAAAAAAACCACCAAGGACAATAAGCAAATTCTAGTTTTTTTAAAAAAATCATTTGTTAGAAGAGGAGAAAAATCTGCCATTGGAAATGTTTGATGCGGAGTGATGCTGGGGGGCACAATATATCAAAGAAAATATAATACAGCCAGTTTAAAACTAATGATTGCCATATAATTAGATGTGAACTATTGTGCTATAAATGTGTATTCTTCAGCATGCTGTGATTTTACTGTAAGAGTGAGAGAAAGAAAGGAAAAAAAAACATAGAACCCAGCAACATACTATAAAAAGAACTCTGTTGACTTTTCCGCTGTTTAGTATTCCTAGCCTGTTCTCTCCTGGGAGTATGTAATTAGTGCTTTATGAAGAGTGCATTTAAAGCAGTTTAATATTCACCTCATTCAGTCTGAAACAATGTGATCGCTGCTTAGACAAATCAGTGCTCCTTACTGACATAATCTGTCAGTACATTACCTCTGAAAAGACCTTTCAAGAGTCTTGGATGTTAATTAGTTGTCTATCATGTATAAACAGAGCGGTGAGCAGAAAGGGCTTTAACAGGCCAAAGACTCACAGGCCGATGCATTTTTTTGTACATGCTAGTTCCTTTATTCCTTAAAAGAATTTAGGCGGGCGATCGGCAGCTAGATTGTGCAGAGAAATCTGAACGTAAGATGTGGATGTGTGTTTGTGTATGGGCAAAATAAATGGCCCTTTTTTCTCTCTTTGCTTGCTTATTCCACTTTTCCTTCAGGAACTCAAGGAGCCGTACGTAGCACTACTCTCAGATTTTCAACTCTGTGGCGTAAGTTGGGTTAAGAGACCGCGTATTTGACTTAGGCTTCTTTAGAAACTATACAGCACAATCTTAGTCCCGGCAAACCTCTTCTATTCAGACGGCTGTGAATTATTGTCATTTATTCCAAGTCCTAAAGGCTTCTCAAACAGTCTATCAGGGGAGTGTTTACAAACACCCACCTTATCTGCCTTGGAATGCTGCCAGAGAACTAATTGCCACATGCAGGGCAAGGCCAAACTTAGCACAGAGTCAAACAGAACTTTTCCAGAGTTTTTTTTCTGACCAGATGAACTAATTGCTTCCTGCAAAAGCTCGTGTCCCGTTCGCTTCTCTTTTATGTCTTATGGGAGGGGCCAATCATCTCCAAGCCTTACTCCCAAGTCGACCCTGTTTCCTTAATTGTTCCTGTCTCCTGGCAGCTCTGTGCATGTGCACACTGGGAACAGGCTGATGCTGTTCTTCTGCCTCGTTGATGTCAGCCTCCGGAGACTCCGGAGGCAGCAAACAATTACCAGATGGCCTTGGACCCCTCTCTGCCTCCGACTCAGAACCCTCGCCTGAGCCTTCTCCAGACTGCAGGACTGGCCCACGTTCCTCCCCAACCTCCTCATTGTCTGAATCTCTGCCAGCTCTGCTGGCCACTGGTGGCTCACAACACCATGCTTTCCCAAAAATCCCCAGTGAATTTCCATGGTTGAGGTAAGATATAAGAGGGAGGGGAGGTAAAGCATAATAAGTCTCGCAAGACTGATATCAGCCCTTTGAGGTAGACCAGATCAGGAAACAAACTCCACTGGAAGAACTGAACTATACTTGCTTGAAACAAACTGTAATAACAGATTCTTGTGAGTCTGACAAGGCTTTACCTCCCCTTATATCCCAGTAAATCTTCTGAATACTATAATGTTTCTCCGGAACCTAAAGAATCTTTCAGCCTTATTTTGCTGAGACAATGATCCTTGCCTATTTACCTCAAGGTCACCTACTTTTTTTTTTTTTTAATTCGATTTCTATGCCGCCCTTCTCTGGAGACTCAGGGCGGCTTACAATGCGTTAAGCAATAGCCTTCATGCTTTTATATATTTATACTAAGTCAGCTTATTGCCCCCACAAACTGGGCCCTCAATTTACCTACCTTAGAAAGGATGGAAGGCTAAGTCAGCCTTGACCCTGGTGAGATTCGAACTTACAGTAATTGCAGACAGCTGGAGTTAATCACAATGCACAATGCATTAGTCTGCTGAGCTATCCAAGCTCGTGCCTGGACCTACTGTAGAGAACCTACTTGGTTCTCTACAGTAATAAACAATAAAAATACAATATAGAACAAAATAAGAGGGGTTCCAGTTGCTTTATTAAAAAATAAATAAATAAAGTCATATCCAACAAGGGGTTCCATCCACCCAACAACAAGATCCTCAAAACCTTACAGGAGCAGGAACCATTCAGGTATCAGCCAGGTGTCATTCCAGAAGGCAGGTGCCATTTCATAGAAGGCACATGTTCTGAGTCCCGATAAACGGTATTGATTAATCAAAGAAGCAGAGAGTGCCAACTTTGCTGGCATGTAGTAGTCAGGCAAGAATCATGGGAGAGCACCTCAAATCACCTGGCCCTGTTCTAATTGTAGCTTTCAATTTATTGTAATATTTCCATATGCAACACAAGAGAGGAAGAGGAGACCAGGGGTGAAATCCAACAGGTTCTAACAGGTTCTGGAGAACCGGTAGCGGAAATTTTGAGTAGTTCGGAGAACCAGCAAATACCACCTCTGGCTGGTCCCAGAGTGGGATGGGAATGGAGATTCTGCAGTATTCTTCCGTTGCCATGCCCACCAAGCCACACCCACAGAACCGGCAGGGAAAAATTTTGGATTTCACCCCTGGAGGAGACCGTTTACAATTGCTTTGTCGTTTCCTTCTGCATGCCATTTCCACTTTGGCTCCTGTTCATTCGTCTTTGTGCAAGTAATCATTAAACATCATTACAGACTAAGCTGGCATGTCTATAAATTAGTATATATTGTATACATCTTTATTCATATAAAATATGCTCATATAATTGCCAGAGTAGCTTTACCTATCCCATTGGGACAAAACTCAATATCTCTTCATTACTTTTCAAGAGGGATAAATTGTGAGAAACTTATTTTTCTATAGAACAGAATCAGATAAAAATAATTTGTACCTTCCCTGTAGCAGGCACAACCACAGATACACACTGACTTAAAATGAAACTGGTTCTACTGGTAGCTATCATCAGGCCACTAAGGTTTCTCTGTTGTAACTATTGATGACTTTAGTATATAATACAGTACAAATTATAGGTTATATCCCAATCAGATCTTAGAAGGGCCTCAGCCCTGCTGGATTTCAGGGAGGCCCTGAAAATATAGCTTGTGAGGCTGGTAGTAATGGAGAACTTCTACAATGGATATGTTGAATGTGGCATAGTAATTTTGCTGTTGAGTAGGCTTCATTTTTTTGTTTTCTTTTAATGTGGTGTTAAATATTATTTTGTATATTTGTTTTAAGTGCTTTCTATCTGGTTATTGTTTTATCATTGTTGTGAGCCATGCTAAATCACTTAGGTGAGATTGGTGGCTATACAAATCAAATGAATGAATGAATGAATGAATGAATGAATGAATGAATGAATGAATGAATGAAAATAAACCTGTGATTGATTTAATATGAGATTTTGCTAAAGCCCGAACAAATAAAACAGCTTCACAAAATAATTTGGAGTTATTAAATGCTAACGTTAAACTATTTTTAAGCCAACACAAGCTTTAAGCAATAGCTTAATCAAACAAACTTTGAGCTAATTAATTGCAGGATGGGTGCCAATACAATACAGATCTATATACTGTAAGTACATTTGATAAGTGTAAAAAAAAAAAAGCCTAAATGTTAAAGACACTATTATTCTATATTTCATTGACCAAAAGTCAAATAGTTGATCAACTAAGAACAATTTTAGCTGATTGGAAGTCCAAGCTGTTATCCAATGATTGCATTCACATGGCTCAGTAAATACCAATGTGATTTGGCTTAGCATGATATGTGAACCTACCATATGCAAGTGATTAATATAGCTATTCTGATAATGTTCCGTATAGTCTGGCTGATGTTTCTGTTTGATCAGAGCATCAGGTCAATTTGATCTCAACAGCAGTGTTTTGAGTGTGAAAATTCCTTGGCAGAACCAGCAAAGCCTCCTTTGACTGGACTCTAACTGTATGGATATATACTGTTGTTGTTGCCACATACAACGTAAAAATAGCGTAAGTTCATGCCAAGCGCAGCTCCCTCCGGAAATTTGGATGCAAATCTGGAAAATAAAGCAACTTTTTACTATCTAGCCTTATCCATCAAAACCAAACATAAGTACTATAGAACGGTAGATACATCTCATCTCAAGTTAAATATGGATTCTGCTGCATTAAAAGAAAACTCAGTTCAATGAAAGTATGGCTGCCCATTCAAGCTTCACATCAGGGTTCTAAGTAGTACACCCATAGCAAAAAGAACTCCGAGGCAGGTGGATTCCTCAAAAAATAGTTTTATTGGCACGATCTGGTGAAAACTGACTCTGAAGGTCCCTATGGTTTTCACCTAATTAAAAGAAGTTTTTCTCCCTTTCTCAAACCATCAGTCACATGGTCCAATCAGGGTGCCATCCCGTTGCCTGGTAACTTCACTCCTCCTCCATCCGGCCACCTGTGGGAATGTCCTTGGTTCCCAGAAGAAAGTATTCTGTTTTGGCTAAAAAGAAAAACCAGCTGTCTTTCCCCTCCCTATCCTATCCCTCAGCTCCAGAGTGGCGACACAGAAGCCTCAAAATGGCTCCGTCGGGTCAGCTTCAGGATTGACACTTCATTCTTTTTGTGAAAGAATGAACCATTTTTCAGGTAATGAAATCAGCCCAGCAGAATCCATGTCTACTCTGGTCAGGTAGAAAGCTTCCAGTTTTCTATAGGGTCCGCAGAACCCGTAGTTAAAAAAAAAAAAAAATTGGATTTCACCACTGCTCCTCTGCCATTCCCAGCCCAACTTCCTCTGAATTTGGAAATAAAAAGTTTAAGGGAAGTTTAACTTTCCTCATGTAGGAAGAAAAAATACTTACCCGGTATGGTCAGTAGAGGGCAGGCTGGTTTGGCGCTGATATTTTTCCTAGTTTTCCTTGAGGAAAAATGGTTGGCGATTGGCGATGCTACAACTTAACCCATTGCAGGGATGAATTTGTAGGAATCTAGCTGCTTCTGTGCCATCTTGCGAGATGGGAGAAGGGGCTGCAATGTTTCAAAATACCTTCAGTCTTACTCTCTTTGTAAATGGTGATTTCTCAAGTGGATGTTTTCCATAAATTGATGGAATGGGTACCAACCCTATCATTCTAGATACTTCCATTGCCATACTTTCAGTGTTCTCTCCCTTTTGGCCACATGCTACAATAGGTAGCCTACTGCTTCCTTTTCATGCTGTTCTGAGGAGTTCTTATTATTTTTAAGTAAAACATAATACATAATAGCTCTTGAGACTTCCAGCCCGATTAAAATTACCTGAAATGTACAAGTTTCTATACACTCATTTGAGGTTTCGCTCAAAATCAAAGATAAAAACATGGAAGGAAATTCTTCAAAATAATCCAAACCTGAACCATTTGAACAACCATCTAATCAAAGGTGAAATGCTCCCGGTTTGGACCGGATCGCCCAATCCGGTAGCGATGGAAGTGGTTGGTTCGGAGAATCGGTAGCAAATATCCCTGCCCCCCCCCACATGCCCAGCTGAGCTGCACAATCATCAGAAGCTTTTTTTTTTTAATTTTTAAAAGCATTTTTTCTACAACCTCTTTGGCCGAAAAAATGCTTTTAAAAGTTAAAAAAAAAAAAAGCCTCTGATGATTGCACAGCTCAGCTGGGATCGTCAAAGGCTATTAAAAGCCTCTGACGATCCAAGCTGAGTTGCCTGATCGGCAGAGGCTTTTTTTTCTTTTAAAAGCCTCTGACGATCCCAGCTGAGTTGCCTGATCGGCAGAGGCTTTTAAAAGAAAAAAAAAGCCTCTGCCGATCAGGCAACTCAGCTGAGATCGTCAGAGCCTTTTGAAAGCATTTTTTTACAACCTCTTCGCCAAAGAGGTTGTAGAAAAAATGGTTTAAAAGGGGGGGGGGGAAATGGCCACCCCCACCCAGTCACATTACCCCACCACCACCACCAAGCCACACCCACAGAACCAGTAGTAACACATTTAAGATTTCACCACTGCATCTAATGGCGTGTGAGGAACAGCAAAACTCAAGTTCTGGTGAAACGTATCCAAGCTTGTGGTTTTCTAAGCTGTAGCACAAACAGGTAAATCTTTAATTCCAAGATAATATAGAATTAGTTTGCAACAAAAACCCTCACTCCAGTGCAGTATATTCGAATGCTTCTCATCTTTTGCAACCCTCCTTGACAAATAAGAGCCTCTCTGTTTGAAAAACAGGCTTTGGCTTAGCCCATATATTCTTTGGGTGTGGACCAGTGGTGAAATCCAAATTTTTTTACTACCTGTTCTGTGGGCATGGCTTGGTGGGCGTGGCAGGGGAAGGATACTGCAAAATCCCCATTCCCTCCCCACTCCAGGGGAAGGATACCGCAAAATCTCCATTCCCTCCCCACTCCAGGGGAAGGATACTGCAAAATCTCCTTTCCCACCCCACTCCAGGGGAAGGATACTGTAAAATCTCCATTCCCTCCCCACTCGAGAGGAAGGATACCACAAAATCCCCATTCCCACCCCGCGCCAGGGCAGAGATACTGCAAAATCTCCATTCCCACCCCACTCTGCAGCCAGCCAGAGGTGGTATTTGCCGGTTCTCCAAACTACTCAAAATTTCCGCTACCGGTTCTCCAGAACCTGACAGAACCTGTTGGATTTCACCCCTGGTGTGGACGTACAAGAACATGGATATTTCTTCTAGAGGCGGCAGTAATAATACCAATAATTCTGTAACATGGGCATTGTTTAGACTCCTCTTTAAAATGTTTATGGTCAATATAGCAAAAAAAAAAAGTGCAAATAACATTTGCTGAAAGGATGATAAAGGTTAGATTAAATAAGACTTAGACAACAGATCCATCAAAATCAAATCCAGCTTTACATTCCTATACGGACTGTGCCAGTGTTCACATCTACCTCACTGCCACGTTCAAGGGCATTTTTTGAGTCCCAGAGCCTGCTGAACAGTGGTGAAATCCAAATGTTTTTCCTACCGGTTCTGTGGACGTGGCTTGGTGGGTGTGGTTTGGTGGGCATGGCAGGGGAAGGATACTGCAAAATCCCCATCCCCATTCCTATGGGGTCATCTACGAGACCCCCTTCTGCCACCAGTAGCCTCTCACCAACCAGTACGCTCCCATAGAGAGGGGCTTCTCAGGGTGCCGTCGGTCAAACAGTGTCGACTGGCGGCCCGCAGGGGGAGAGCCTTCTCTGTGGGGGCACCTGCCATCTGGAACGAGCTCTCCCCGGAGACACAGAGGATCCTGGATCTGTGCACTTTCCACCGGGCCCTCAAAACATTCCTATTCCAGCAGGCTGGCCTGGCCTAACTTCTCTTTTAAATTGTTTTTTTTTTTTAATTTTAAATTTGTCTTATAAATTGGGTTGTATTAATTTGCTTTTCTGGGCCAAGGTATTTAATGTATTTTAAATGGTTTTTTAACGTTTGTACTATATGTATTTTATCTTTTGGCTGTTCACCACCCTGAGTCCTTCGGGAGTTGGGCGGTATATAAATTTAATTAATAATAATAATAATAATAATAATAATAATAATAATAATAATAATAATAATAATAATAATAAAATAATTCCCTCTCCACTCCCGGGGGAAGGATACTGCAAAATCCCCATTCCCTCCCCACTTTGGGACCAGACAGAGGTGGTATTTGCCGGTTCTCCGAACTACTCAAAATTTCCGCTACCGGTTCTCCAGAACCTAACAGAACCTACTGAGTAGCATCCGTGCTGTTGAAAATATTCCTGCACATTGTTGAGCTTATTCTACTCCAGTGCTGAGTCTGTCTGGTAGGGTTGTTTTAATGCAGGGCAAATTAAAAGAAACTGTGAATTTCCCTGTCTTTATTTCCCTTCTTACTGAGGATCACCTGCTGGCATGAAGGAAAAAAAATACCACCTGTATCACCTGAGATGGGACGCAGTTGGCAAGTTGATGTGAGTTCTATGTCTAACCACAAAAAAGCCTCCAAAATACGAATGGTAGAGAAATACAGAGGAAAAATAAAATTCATAATAAAAAATATGTGCTAGGCATAAAAGAGCCTGTAGCTCAGCAGACTAAAAGCATTATGATTAACACCAGCTGTCTGCAATTACTGCAAGTTCGAATCTCACCAGGCTCAAGGTTGACTCAGCCTTCCATCCTTTCTCAGGTAGGTAAATTGAGGACCCAGTTGGTGGGGGCAATAAGCTGACTTTGTATAAAATATACAAAAGTATGAAGGCTATTGCTTAACGCATTGTAAGCCGCCCCGAGTCTCCGGAGAAGGGCGGCATATAAATCTAATTTTTTAAAAAAGGGGGGGGGGTGAAAAGTAGAGATAGGTACTGAAAAGAGAAAAAACAGGTTAGAGATAAACATCAACATAAACATCTTTCCTTTAGTAACCATTTGACAATACGGTAGATTTGCATAATACCGTGCTATCCTTTAACGCAAGTAGTTAATGCATACTCCACCCAGCACCCAAAAATTACTCAGGAGATAATCATCCAATGTTTTCACAAAAGAATATTGCACTTCTGTAGAGCATTCTGCAAAACAAGAGAGATCCTGCCCCAACTGTCACTTAACCTTTTTGGTGTATCAATGTTCTTAGCGGTTAAAAAGAGGGAATAAAAGGGCATGCTAGCTTCTAATGAAAGTCATCAGTTTAACTGTGGCTTTCAAAACACACGGCATTAATGGCAGTCTAAGTAGAAGTTGGAAACATATATTGTGAAAGAGTTCATTTTAGACAATTGTTTGTTTGTTCACAGGAATAGTTCTTCCTCTGCGCAAACAATAGCAAAACAATGGTTGAACCTGCCAGGATCAGAAGGCACAATAAGCCTGCATTTATTTATTGCTTGTTTGTTTTATGTTTGTTTTCTAGGCTTTGGCCTCACTTGCAATTTACAAAAACACTATCATGCCCTAACTAGGCCTGCCTTCCATTTTCATCCCAAATAAAGGTCTTTCCTAAATAATAATTTAGAATGGAATGGAATAGAATAGAATAGAACACAACACAACACAACACAACACAACACAACAACAAATAGAATAGAATCAGGAATAGAATAGAATAGAATAGAATAGAATAGAATAGAATAGAATAGAACGCAATGCAACGCAACGCAACACAACACAATAACAAATAGAATAGAATCAGGAATAGAACAGAATAGAATAATAAAATAGAATACAATACAATACAACACAACACAACACAACACAACAACAAATAGAATAGAATCAGGAATAGAACAGAATAGAATAATGGAATGGAATGGAATGGAATGGAATGGAGTGGAGTGGAGTGGAGTGGAGTGGAGTGGAGTGGAGTGGAGTGGAGTGGAGTGGAGTAGAGTAGAGTAGAGTAGAGTAGAGTAGAGTAGAGTAGAGTAGAGTACAATACAATACAATACAATACAATACAATACAATACAACACAACACAACACAACACAACACAACACAACATAATAACAAATAGAATAGAATCAGGAATAGAACAGAATAGAATAATGAAATAGAATACAACACAACACAACAACAAATGGAATAGAATCAGAAATAGAACAGAATAGAATAATGAAATAGAATAGAATAGAATAGAATAGAATAGAATAGAATAGAATAGAATAGAATAGAATAGAATAGAATAGAATGCAACACAACACAACGCAACTCAACTCAACACAACACAATAACAAATAGAATAGAATCAGCAATAGAACAGAATAGAATAATGAAATAGAATAGAGTAGAATAGAACAGAACAGAACAGAACAGAACAGAACAGAATAGAATAGACAATTTTATTGGCCAAATGTGATTGGACACACAAGGAATTTATCTTTGGTGCATATGCTCTCAGTGTACATAAAAAGACAAGATACACTCGTCAAGAATCATAAGGTACAACACTTAATGATAGTCATAGGGTACAAATAAGCAATCAAATCATATTAGGAAACAGTCAATATAAATCGCAAGGATACCAGTTACAATCGTACAGTCATAAGTGGAAGGAGGTGGGTGGTGGGAACGATGAGAAGATTAATAGTAATAGGAATGCAGACTTAGTAAATAATTTGACAGTGTTGAGGGAATTATTTGTTTAGCAGAGTGATTGCATTCGGGGGGGGGGGGACTGTTCTTGTGTCCAGTTGTTTTGGTGGGCAGTGCTCTATAGCATCATTTTGAGGGTAGAAGTTGAAACAGTTCATGTCCAGGATACGAGGGGTCTGTAAATATTTTCACAGCCCTATTTTTGACTGGTGCAGTAGACAGGTCCTCCATGGAAGGCAGGTTGGGAGCCATTGTTTTTTCTGCAGTTATCCTCTGAAGTCTGTGTCTGTCTTGTTGGGTTGCAGAGTCAAACCAGACAGTTATAGAGGTGCAGATGACAGACTCAATACTTCTTCTGTAGAACTGGATCAGCAGCTCCTTGGACAGTTTGAGCTTCCTGAGTTGGCACAGAAAGAACATTCTTGGTTGTGCTTTTTTGATGTTAGGTGTCCATTTTAGATCTTGCGATATGGTAGAACCTAGATAATTATATATACCGTAGGTAGAACCTAGATAAAAATAATAATTTTCATAATTATATCTTGCCACTCCACCTATAGAGGGCTGACCCCCAGCGGTGGAATTCAAATTTCTTTACTACCGGTTCTGTTGGCGTGGTTTGGTGGGCATGGTGTGGCTTGGTGGGCATGGCAGGGGAAGGATACTGCAAAATCTCCATTTCCACCCCACTCCAGGGGGAAGGATATTGCAAAATCTCCATTCCCACCCCACTCTAAGGCCAGCCATAGGTGGTATTTGCCAGTTCTTTGAACTACTCAAAATTTCCGCTACCGTTTCTCCAGAACTTGTCATAACCTGCTGAATAGCACCCCTGGCTGACCCCCATAATCTTACACTGTCCCACCACAGCTTTATGGCGGGTGAAATCTATAATACTTTGCCAGCCATTATTATAGCAATGAGATCAGATGATCTGAGGCTGGTGTGACCCTTGAGATGTGCTTCAGCCATCTTAGTAGGTATGAACATATACTTCCTTTCTAATCACTGGTCAAGTTTCACCCTAGCCAGTTTTGTCCTAGCCTTTGATCCTCAACTAGAGCTCTTTCTTGGGTTCATTTTATATACATATATTCATATTTCACATCCATCTAGTCATTTTTTTTCTTCTCTGCTTTTAAATGACCTTCTCTCCAGACTACAAACCAGATTTTCACTCTTTCTCCCCGTAAGAATGGGAAACATAATAATTATGCAATACTAAGCATTTCTAACTCTTCTAAGCAACTTTTTGTTCAGAAAAAGCTGCTTTGAAGATTCACGTTAGAAATATCAATAGAAAAGCCACCAAGAACTACCTACTGTCAGTAAAATGAGGACCCAGATTGTTGGGGGCAATCCGCCAGTGGCGGGTTTCAAAATTTTTTACTACCGGTTCTGTGGGTGTGGCTTGATGGGCGTGGCATGGCATGGGAAGGATACTGTAAAATCTCCCTTCCCTCCCAATCAACTGGGACTCAGGAGGCAGAGAATAGATGTGGGCGGGGCCAGTCAGAATTTTTACTATAAGTTCTCCGAACTACTCAAAGTTTCCACTACCAGTTCTCCAAAACTGGTCAGAACCTGCTGAAACCCGCCTCTGTGTGAAGCAGTATATAAGTCTAAATCAGTGGTGGGATTCAAATAATTTAACAACCGGTTCTCTGCCCTAATGATTTCTTCCAACAGCCAGTTCACCAAACTGTCAGAAAGTTAAGAATCGGTTCTCCCGAAGTGGTGCGAACTGGCTGAATCCCACCACTGGTTTAAGTGCTATTGCTATTTCCTTTGCCTTATATGCCTTAAGGAAGACATATTATTGATAATGTTTGTTTATTTAGATCTTTAACAGGGGTGAAATCCAGCAGATTCTGACAGGTTCTGGAGAACCGGTAGCGGAAATTTTGAGCAGTTCGGAGAACTGGCAAATATCACCTCTGGCTGACCGCAGAGTGGGGTGGGAATGGAGATTTTGCAATATCCTTCCCCAAGGAGTGGGGAGGGATTGGGGATTTTGCAATATCCTTTCCCTGCCACACCCACCAAGCCACGCCGCCCCATGCCAACCACGCTACACCCACAAAACCGGTAGTAAAAAAAATTGGATTTCACCACTGGTCTATAAGCCAGCCAACTCAAGAGACTAAGTAGTACATGTCCATACTATCAAAAGTCTACCAAATTCATTCAGTGAAGAGTTAATCATTTATTCAGATTTCAAAATATAAATATTAATGAAATGAAAATAAAACCTTTTTAAGTTTCTTATTTGACAATGGTCTATTCTACCTTACTGGTTCTGATCTGTCCCCCCCTTCAGAGACCCACAAAAACACAGCCAGTCGAGGGTTAAGAATCACTTGGCACACTCCACAGTTCTTATCTCAACCTTGGCAGCGATATGCACACCGTCTGCCAAGGACTTTATTAGTTTACACAAAAAGAAAATCACCTACGTAGCTTTGCCGTTCATCTAGCTTCCAAGACTACGAGGTTGCTATGTTTGTTTTGTTTGTTCGTCACAAACATCTTGACCCACCGTCCTGTCTTATATAGGCTCTGGGTGTGGTCCAGTGACTCATTGATCCTGTGACTCCAATCCAGTGACTCAGGTCTATTTCCTCATACGTCGCCGCAGCTGCAGTAATCTTTTCTCTCGCCTTCTTTGGCGTGCGTCCAGGAATGACGTCTCTCCCTCACTCTCATCTGAGACACCTGTTTCCCCACTACTTGGCTCTCTTTCAGCTGGCACCTGAGATGGTGCCAGAGGGGGGGGGCTGGGAGATCTGGCTGGCTCCTCTTCCTCCTGCTCAGAGCTTCCTTCCTCCAATGGGATAGGCTCAGAGGACGGGGCCACAACAGGTTCCTGTATTTTAAAATGAGTAGCGCAGTGTTTGATGACCTTCAGAAATATGAGGGAGACTTGGCTGACCTTATTTATTTATTTATTTATTTATTAATCAAATTTGTATACCGCCCTACTCCCAGACGGGACTCAGGGCGGTGAACATCCAAGATAAAATACAGTAGCATATAAAAGTTAAAAATTGTTTAATATAAATTAAATAATTAGGCTAGAAAACAATTTAAAAATCCAATTATGTAAAACGTTTTAAAAACCCAGTATAAAGAGGAGGTTCAAGCCAGACCAGCCTGTTGGAATAAAAACGTTTTTAAGGCACAGCGGAAAGTACATAGGTCCTATAACCTCCTTATCTCCGGGGGGAGCTCGTTCCAGATGGCAGGTGCCCCCACAGAGAAGGCTCTCCCCCTGGAGGCCGCCAGTCGACACTGTTTGACCGACAGCACCCTGAAGAGCCCCTCTCTATGGGAGCGGACTGGTCGGTAAGAGGTTATTGGTGGCAGAAGGTGGTCCTTATAACACATAACATGGAACATTTTGATGTATTCAGTGACTATATTCACACACACACCTTTTAGTGAGTGACTGTCTATCTATACATCCATTCCCAAATGAAAGCCTTTTTGTCTTAAATATATTTCAGAGAACAGGGGGTTTTTTTCCCCATTATTTTTTGGGTCTTACGCTTTCATCTCAAACATTCTACCATGTTTCTCTGAAAGTAAGACCCTGTCTCATATTTTTTTTGAACCCCGAAATAAGCACTTGGCTCGTCTTACCTGATTTCCAGCTCTGCACTTAAATATTTTCAGGGAGGGCTTATTTTCAGGGGGCGAAAATAAGCCCTCCCTTTTTTTAGCACATGTGCTCAAAAGCCTGATTGGGCTTATTATCAGGGGAGATGTCTTATTTTTGGGAAAACAGGGTATAAAGCTAATTAATATTCTCTCTGCTAGATTGTTCATCCTTGCCACAGCAGGTCATGAAATTTGAAGAGATTTGTGCCGTATGTTTTTGGTTAAAGTGAATGATCATTCAGAAACAACACAGTAAAATGTGAATCTTACCACAATTATATATCAAACTGAATTTATTACTTTCTACGGGCATAAAATCACAAACAATTATGTCTGAATTTTCCCTGTGGCAGATTGTCTCCCATAAAATATCGTTCGAGTAGAGGTGCCATTCCACGCCTTTAAACTTCGGGAAAGGAAAAGCTGTACTTTCAAAAATGTTTTGCTCCAGTTTAGCTTCCTTAATTTCTAGCGATCTCATCTGCGAATTATTTCAGCGCTTTAAGAAAAGTTGCTTTTTTTTTCCTTTTCATTTTTGAGCACTAAACAAGCTAGCAATTCATCGTTTTAGCAAAAGGTTGTGGAGAATCCAAATACAGAAATAAAAAGGCAAATCATCTGATGTTGGGTAAATTAAAAACTTTACTTTCCAACATAAATCTACAAATTCCAATGTTACTATAAAATCTATCCCTTAACAGCAACTTTGCATTCACTATGGGATAAAGTTCTTGGCACAGTTTTACAATTTTGACACAGGAAAATAATTTAAGTCAATAGAACTTAAGATCTTTTTTTCCCGTAATAGTCAAAGATCTATCTGGATTTTCTTTTTGTTCTTAGCAGTCAGTTCCAAATCAGTAATATTCAAAGTGCATATACACACATTTGTATAAGAAATGTCCATCTGGGTTCCGTTCCAAGTGGGGGAAAAAGATGCTGGAAACTGTTCTGCCCCAGCTACGGACCCCAAACAACACAGCACACACAAAGTCTGTACAAAACTTAAATTTACTAAAATAACTGAGTCTTTTCCAAACAAAGGCTGTTAATAAACTTTCTTAACAGCCTACAAGAAACCAAAGATAAAGTAATCACAATCTTACTAAGGTTGCCAGAAAGCCCAGATGCAATTTGCAGAGAATCCAGACGTGAAGGAGAATGAACTAAAAGTTGTTTCCTACAAATTGCTTCAGTCGGTGTTCCTCCTTAAATAGGCTAAGGGAGTGGCCAATTAGCCCCAACCCTTACTCTCGAGGAGACCTCCTCCTGAGGAGCCACTCCTGCCTTTTGGCAGCTCTGCGTGCCCGTGCATCGAGAAGAGGCTCCTCTTCTTCTTCCTCTTCACTTATGGGAGCTTCTGGAGGTTCTGAAGTCCCTGGCTGAATCCCCGCCTCTGGCACCACCTCTTCTCCAGCCTCTTCATTGTCTGACTCGAGTGCCAGCTGACAGGCTGCTGGCGCAGCACCACACCAGCCTCCTTGCTGTCAGAATCAGCTACAATCCGCACAGGCCGCTGACGGGCCACAACAGAAACATGGAAGTTGCTTGGAAAAAAGGTTTATTGATGAACAGGATCACATGGCTTGAGATCCTGGGCAAAAAGGGAAGAGAAGATGCTGAGAGTCCCTGGGCTTTATACCTTCTCTGGCTTTGAACTTCCTGGGGCACAGGAAGAGTATCCTGATTGGTTGCTGTCAGAGGTCATAGCTAGCTTTTTAGTTTGCCTGTGTGTTAAGTTTGGTTGACTCTTGCATGTAATGAAAGGGCTTTGGACAATTCCTACTATGGACAATTCCTACTATGGCTCTGCCTGGAGGAGGTAGATCTCTGTTATGTAGAATAGACTGGCCCAGGCCTTAATGGCCCATTGACAAAGGTGCGGGGAGCTGAGTTTCTGCCTCCCTTTTAGGAGAAATATTTTAATATTTCCTAAAATACCTCATTTTCCTAGGAAAGGGGTGGGTGCTAATCTGAACCGGTTTGCTGACGGTGCATTCGTGCTGCACACCAAATGTGCACTGCATGCACGCTGCATGCGCAATACACACCAAATGGAGTCTTGGGAAGGTAAATAGAATAGCGGGGGGGGGGGGTCAGCTGTGCCGCGGGATTTAGCTTTGCTAGAAAGCAGGATTTCCTGTTTTCTTACTTTTCTTACTACTGGTTCACCCGAGCTGGAGCAAACCAATAGCATTTCACCCCTGATTTCTACACAAGTAATAGATGAACAAGTTCTTGTGACCTAGGCTTCCTGTGTCATTAAAACACACGAGTAGTCCCAAAAACCTCTTTTATTGCAACATAAAAGAGTCCCAATTAGTTGCAAAAAGTCCTTCGGGAGAAGTCCTTCGGGATAATCACCAACCTTTATCTCCCTTGACATGCTGCCAAAGACCTACTTGGCAAAGCCACACAGAGTCCAGAATCAAACAGAGATGCCGACTGGAAACAGAATTAACAACGTTGCTTTCCTGCAAAGGGCCCAGGTGCCTTTGCTCCTCTTTTAAGCCTTATGGGAGGGGCCAATCATCTCCCAGCCCTACTCCTGAGTCGTCCTTTTTGTTTTAGCTGTTCTTGCCTGCTGGCAAGCTCTCTGCATGTGTGCACTGGGAACACGTTCCTTGCTGAGGTCTGACTCTGGGGGCTGCGGAGGCAGCACGTACCTCTCAAATGGCCCCCTCTCTGCCTCAGATGCAGAGCCCTCGTCCGAGCCTTCCCCAGACTCCATGACTGGCCCAGCTCCACAGGCTGGTGGACCACAACACAAGTAAAAACTGTCCTCATGCGATGTTGACTATAGTATATGCCTCACAAGTGGAAAAGTTTGTCATTTTTCATTATGTTATGACCTTGCACAAATTAAGGACCCCCCCTCACAACGCCTGATGTTGCAGAGATTGTTGGGAGACAAAGATATAGCTTCCTGGGAGTGCCGCATTGATTGGAACAGGGTCTCAGAAATAAGTCCTCTTTGCAAGCTGGAGAGGAATAGAGTATCATTATAGGAACAGGAAATGGATTCCCAAAGGAACCCTCATAGGTTCAGTGAAAAAAATTAAGTTTTTTGTAAAGTTAGCATTAGGTTCTATAATCCGTATAAGTATGAGTCTTCAATCATATCTCTTGTGAGCTCCCTCAGAACGCAGAGGAAGTGAGTTCTTTCTGCCAAATTTTCTGTCTGCTGAGAAAGCCCCAAATCCTATGGGAAGCATGTTCCGGTTGTCTTTTAAGGAAAACCAGGAAGTAGAGGACATTGAGTAATCTTGGCAAGACCAGCTCTTCAGCCCTGCCAGCATCACAGTAAAATAACGCCACAATTTTTTTTTTTTAAAAAAAATAGTTTTTAGCATTAACCTCTTTGCTACAAGATCACACGAAGAGAGATGAAAATGTCCAACTGTACACACTAATTTTTATTTTACTGTAGATTTGTATAGGAATTCTGTTACTAGTCTATGCTGGTTTGATGCTATTAATTTATCTACATAGTCAGATCTAGTTTGGTAGTTGAATTCTCAAAGTAAGGATTGTAGGAAGTTAGCACTGGTGGTGAAATCCAATTTTTTTTACTACCGGTTCTATGGGCGTGGCTTGGTGTGCGTGGCAGGGGAAGGATACTGCAAAATCTCCATTCCCACCCCACTCCAGGGGAAGGATACTGCAAAATCTCCATTCCCTCCCCACTCCAGGGAAAGGATACTGCAAAATCCCCATTCCCTCCCCACTCTGGGGCCAGCCAGAGGTGGCATTTGCTGGTTCGCTGAACTGCTCAAAATTTCCACTACCGATTCTCTAAAACCTGTCAGAACCTGCTGGATTTCACCCCTGGTTAGTACCCACCCCCCTCCTAGAAGAATGAAATATTCTAGGAAATATTAAAAAGGCAAAATATTATATTTTCCTGGATGAAAAATGGAGAAACATGTTTTTAAAGACAAAGCAGCTTCCTGCAGCTCTCTACCCGTGCCCCCTTCAGCTCCAGGCTGATGGGATTAAGACATGGCCCTCAGGACATAATAGGATTAGCCCTCTATCCATGTCACCACAATGGCATCTGGGAAGATTACATCACCCAGCAAGGCTCAACCAAGCCTGGGACTTAGGACAGCCTACAGAGTTGCCCCTACATGGCCCTATGGGACAACAAGTCAGAATACAAGCTCAAATTCAAATGGCCAGAGACGGCATAAAACCGGGGCACTCTCAGCATCTCTTCCCTTCCCCCCCCACCCCCAGGACCTCAAACCATGTGGTCCTGTCCGCCATTAAAAACCATCTTTCCAAGCGGTCTCCATGTTTTCTTCCCTACTTGGAACTGAACCCAGATGGACATTTCTTCCAACAGGATTAATCAGTTCCTGAGATAATTCTCCTTCCTCCACTGTCCTTACATTCTCTACACAGGGGGAAGATGAAGTTAGACTGTATAACACGAAGGTGAGAACAACTTTGGAAAAAATCAAGTGTCTCACCTGAACCGACCTCAAAGAAATCATAACTTTCCTAGGTTGAAATGTTCAAGTTTTCACAAACGTTCCCATCGGTTAAAAGCAAAAAACCAAACAACGGAACGGATGGGAATAAGGTTACGTTACTCAAATTGCAGCCTTTTCCTGTTTAGCTTATAAGGTCCCAACGGCAGTCCTAATTTCTCATTCTGGAGCCTGCCAAAAACAGCCTCCCCCAATCAGAAAGCAATTTCACCAAAGAGCCCATTACAACATCAGGATATAAAATTAAAGATTACTATTTGATTTCTTTAAAAAGAGAATCAGGAGTGGTCAATCTTGCTTAAAAAAAAATGTCCCTGAATCACAGCTAAGAGATAATCTGATTCCACTGACCAGCTAAGAGAGGGCACACTTCTCATTTGTATATGCAGATTAACATTTTCTCCCGATCAGCTGGGACTTGGGAGGCAGAGAATAGATGGAGGTGGGGCCAGTCAGAATTTTTACTACCGATTCTCCAAACTACTCAAAATTTCCGCTACCGGTTCTCCAGAACTGGTCAGAACTTGCTGAATGCCACCTCTGGTAGGCATACTTTAAAATGTTTTAAAATTTAACAATTTATGTGAATGAATGTCACATTTGGATTTGAAGTTGCATGTCGAATGCTAAACTGAACGTTTGAGATGTCTTTAAGTTACAGTACTAAATAATGCTTCCGGAAGCTGAAAGTGTCAGAAGCACTTTGAACAAAGATTTCTTGAATATCTATAAGAAACCACCAATATACTAAGACCATCAGCTTGCTAATACCTGTCTGTAGCTTAGCACAGTCATTTATATAAACCGTCTCTCTGCAAAGCTTTGCAAACATTCCCACGGCTTGAAAGCATAATATGGAAATAGCCTCAAGAGGGTAATACTGGAATAAATGAGATGAAGCAATCTCCCAAATACGCTCAGGCAATTTCATATATTACATATTTGCTTTAAGTGCTACATTCATTATATAAATTTAGCTGCAGTCCTTGATTTCTTTTAATTATTTTAAAATCATGATGGCCGTTTAAAGCATGCTAAACGTATTATGAACATTCTGGGACTCTTTGGTAATTAATTTTTGAATTAAGTTTATTAATTGCTTCTCCTATATTTCATGCAAGATGTTCGGAACGGCATATGAGGTTCCTCTCCATATCGCTCCCTCTGTGCTTAGGTGAAAGGCAGCCTTAAAGGAATTCTGGGTTCTTTGTACATCCCAATCAAAGTGCTTTACAAAGATTAAAAAAGAGCCTGGTGATGCAGTGGACTAAGTGCTGTTAAAGGCTTAGAACCCTTGTCATGGACTGACCACTCGCTCCTCCGGCTTGACTTTCTGACCGCTGCACCCCACCGCAGGGAGGCGGAACCGACCAGGTGGTTCCGCCCCAGGCACCTGATGGATCCTGATAGGTTCCAGACGGAGCTTGGGCCATTTCCTGAGACACTGACACGCGACTCGGCCGAGGACCTGGTGGCTACCTGGGATAGGGCGGCCAGTGGGGCCTTGGACTGTGTCGTGCCTTTGCGGCCTCTGACCCGGCGCCGAACCCACTTAGCCCCTTGGTTTACCGAGGAGCTGAGGGAGATGAAGTGCCGGAAAAGACGCCTAGAGAGCGGTTGGAGGGCCAGCCGCTCCGAATCTGATTGACACTAGTAAGAGCTCATATTAAGACTTACATAGTGGCGATAAAAGCGGCTAAGTCTAATTACTTTGCCGCTCTTATCGCGTCATCAGATAATTGCCCAGCCGCCCTGTTTAGGGTGACCCGCTCCCTCCTTCATTCGGGACCGCGGGAGGATCCCTTACAGGGACGTGCTGAGGATTTTGTTCAATATCTGGATGATAAAATAACTCAGATTCGGGACGACTTGGCCGCTGACTGGGTTAGTTCAGGCGGGGTGACTGAGCCTGGTCTTGAGAGTGTTATCTGGGCTGAGTTCGATCCTGTGGCTCCCGAGGACGTGGACAGGATTCTGGGAAGACTGAACGCAACCACATGTTTACTGGACCCGTGTCCCTCCTGGTTGGTGCTGGCCTCCTGGGAGGTTACACGAGGCTGGCTCCAGGAGATTATAAACGCTTCTCTGAGCGAGGGTGTCCTTCTGCCTGCCTTGAAGGAGGCGGTGGTGAGGCCCCTCCTCAAGAAGCCCTCCCTGGACCAGCTGTTTTAGCTAATTACTGTCCTGTCTCCAACCTTCCCTTCTTAGCGAAGGTTGTTGAGAGTGTGGTTGCGTGGCAGCTCCCCCGGTACCTGGATGAAGCTGTCTATTTAGACCCGCTCCAGTCCGGCTTCAGGTCTGGATACAGCACCGAAACGGCATTGGTCGCGTTGGTGGATGATCTCTGGAGGGCCCGGGGTAGGGGGTACTCCTCTATCCTGGTGCTGTTAGACCTCTCAGCGGCGTTTGATACCATCGACCATGGTATCATATTGCGCCGGTTGGAGGGACTGGGGGTGGGGGGCACCGTCTTACGGTGGTTCTCCTCCTACCTCTCCGACCGGTCGCAATCTGTGTTGACAGGGGGGCAGCGGTCAACCCCGAGGCGCCTGGTATGTGGGGTGCCACAAGAGTCGGTCCTCTCGCCCCTCCTGTTCAACATTTATGTAAAGCCGCTGGGTGAGATCATCCGTGGTTTTGGGGTGGAGTTCCATCAGTACGCTGATGATACTCAGCTGTACATTTCCACCCCAGACCACCCCAACGATGCCGTGGAAGTGATGTCCCAGTGCCTTGAAGCTGTGCGGGTCTGGATGGGGAGAAACAGGCTTCGACTCAACCCCTCCAAGACCGAGTGGCTGTGGCTGCCGGCGTCCCGATATAGCCAGCTGACTCCATCGCTGGTTATTGGGGGCGAGTCATTGGCCCCCACGGAAAGGGTCCGCAACTTGGGCGTCCTCCTGGACCCACGGCTGTCTTTAGAGGATCATACGACAGCCGTGGCCAGGGGGGCTTTTTATCAGGTCCGCCTGATACGCCAGCTGCGACCCTTTCTAGATCGGGACTCCCTACGCACGGTCACTCACGCTCTTGTCACCTCCCGTCTGGACTACTGTAATGCTCTCTACATGGGGCTCCCCTTGGGGTGCACCCGGAGGCTCCAACTGGTGCAGAATGCGGCCGCGCGGGGGATCATGGGAGCGACGGGACGCTCCCACGTGATACCTCTCCTGCGCGAGCTGAATTGGTTGCCGGTGGACTTTCGGGTGCGTTTCAAGGTGTTGGTAATCACCTTTAAAGCGCTCCATGGCTTAGGGCCAGGGTACTTAACGGGACCGCCTTTTGCCGCCAATTGCCTCCCACCGGCCGGTTCGCTCCCACAGAGAGGGCCTCCTCAGGGTGCCGTCAGCCAGACAATGCCAGCTGGCGACCCCCAGTGGGAGAGCCTTCTCTGTGGCAGCACCCACCCTCTGGAATGATCTGCCTCCAGAGTTAAGAACAATCTCTGACCTCCCGTCCTTCCGGCGGGCTTTAAAAACCCATCTTTTTCAGCTTGCCGGCTTAGCCTGATTCCTACAAATATTTTATCATTTTAGAGTTTTATTTTAAATCAATTTAGTTTTAATCTATGGCCATTTGTATTGTGATTTTATGAAATTTTAACTTTTGTATGCTTGTTTTTTAATTGGCTGTGCACCACCCTGAGTCCATAAGGAGAAGGGCGGTATATAAATCTAAAGAAAGATAAAGATAAAGAAAGATAAAGTAGCACTTAGTTGCCAGCTGCCTGCAATTACTGCAAGTTCGAATCTCACCAGGCTCAAGGTTGACTCAGCCTTCCATCCTTCCGAGGTAAGTAAAATGAGGACCCGGATTGTGGGGACAATAAGCTGACTTTGTATAAAAAAGAACACCGCTTGGGGGGGGGCAAAAGCCCTACTAAGCAGGTATATACAAAAGTATGAAGGCTATTTCTTAACGCATTGTAAGCCGCCCTGAGTCTCTGGAGAAGGGCGGCATATAAATTGAACCAATAAATAAATAAATAAATAAAAGAAAAAGAAATAAATACATTAAAATACTATTAATAACATAGATATCTTCTAAGCAGCAAACCTTTTATCATATATTTTTTATCCGTCTGTTCCATTGTGCCCAATTTTCTGACAAGACCCTGCCAAGTTCTTGGCAAAGTTTTTCAGAAGTGGTTTGCCATTGCCTCCTTTCTGGGGCTGAGAGAAAGAACTAGCCTAAAGTCAGTTTTGTGTCTAAGCAATATAGCAATAGCATTTAGACTTACATACCTCTCTAGGGACGCAGTGGCTCAGTGGCTTAGTGGCTAAGACACTGAGCTTGTCAATCAGAAAAGTTGGCAGTTCAGCGGTTCGAATCCCTGGTGCCGCGTAATGGGGTGAGCTCCCGTGACTTGTCCCAGCTTCTGCCAACCTAGCAGTTCGAAAGCATGTTAAAAAATGCAGGTAGAAAAACAGGGGCCACCTTTGGTGGGAAGGGAACAGCGTTCCATGCACCTTCGGTGTTTAGTCATGTCGACCACATGACCACAGAGACATCTTCGGACAGCGCTGGCTCTTCGGCTTTGAAATGGAGATGAGCACCGCCCCCTAGAGCTGGGAACGACTAGCACATATGTGCGAGGGGAACCTTTACCTTTTTAAGTGGTTTACAGAATCAGCGTACTGCGTCCAGCAATCTGGGTCCTCATTTTACCCACCTTGGAAGGACGGAGGGGTGAGCTTGTGACCCAAAGCATCTGGACTTTCTGGTTTTTCCTTGAAGACGTTTCGCTTCTCATCCAAAAAAGCTTCTTCAGCTCTTCAAAGAAAAACCAGAAAGTCCAAGTTGCCTCTTGAGAAAGCACTTTTGGGACAACCGGGGACTGAGAAGCTCCATAGATTTGAGCCTGTGGGACTCGGAACTGCTGGCAGTCTGCAATCAGCAGACTTATTCTGCAATACTGCATTCTAACCACTGCATCACCACGGCTCTTAAGGCGAGACTAGAACTCATAACCTCCTGGTTTCTAGCCTGATGCCTTAATCACTATATTAAATAGATCTCAAAAAATTAAAAATTGCCTGCTCACTCCAAGGGATGAGTTCATTTTTCCACATCTGCCACCCATTCATTAGCCATGTCCAACCCTGCTTAACCTCTGAGTCCAAACTCAGCCAGCTGGTGCCAGCTTCTGAGATTACAATATGCGTGTGGTATGTAGTTAGCCAAGTCTTATTTTAGTTTTTTTAAAAAAAAAAAAAAATACAGACCGCATATGTTCTAACACTCTGAAAACTATTTTGGCTCTGAGTTGTGTAGCCTGAAAGATATTCACAACACAACTGAGCTCAAATAACAGTGAGCCATGGATGCATTTATTTTTCAGCATATCCAAGAGAAAGCAAGCAGCGTCTTTCCCAATTCTTACCAAATTATATCCCCCAGCATGTCTCTCCATTGACCATTTGGAGCTGCTGGAAATGAAAGTTCCATTACATTTGGAGGGCTACAGATTGCTCATTCCTGATTTACAAGTATGACTGTAAACTCACTGTTACACAGAGCCCTAGAGCTCACTGTAACAGCATTGCCAAAAAGGCATTAAGAGTTGTTAGCCTAATTTTGTGAAGCTTCTTCTCTGGTTAACACTGTACTGTTAACTAGGGCATACAAAACCTTTGCCAGACCAATCCTCGAATACAGCTCATCTGCCTGGAATCCACACTGTATATCAAACGTTAGTACAATCGAACGGGTCCAGAGGTATTTCACGAGAAGAGTCCTCCACTCCTCTGCTCACAACAAAATCCTTTAGGCAACCAGGCTTGAAATTTTGGGCTTGGACAACCTTGAACTACGCCGCCTACGATCTGATCTAAGCATAGTACACAAAATTATCTGCTACAACGTCCTACCTGTCAATGACTACTTCAGCTTCAACCACAACAATACATGAGCAATTAGTAGATACAAACTTAAAAGTGAACTGCTCCAAACTCAATCGCAGAAAATATGACTTCAGGAACAGAGTGGTCAATGCCTGGAATGCACTACCTGACTCTGTGGTTTCTTCCCCAAACCCCCAAAACTTTAACCTTAAACTGTCTACGGTTGACCTCACCCCATTCCTAAGAGGTCTGTAAGGGGGCGTGTATAAGCGCACCAGCATGCCTTCCGTCCCTGTCCTACTGTCCCCATTTATTTGTACTCATTTCATGTGCTCATGTCCATGTTTATACTTATACCTGTTATCTCGTACACGTTTGACAAACTAAATAAAATAAAATATGGTCCCTTTTCCTCAAAGGTGAAAATATACAATTTCCAGAATCCTTCTGAGAAGTATAGAGATAAAAGTCATGACCGAGTTAGGAGTCTATATTTTCAACAACTACATTCAGGGGTGAGAATGTACCCCCCCCCACTGCCCCCGCTTTTGCCACGCAATGGCAAAATGGTTAGTCATCACTGTTTTAGGTCTTTGCCCAGAGTTTGATATAAGATGGACGGCTACATAAATGTTTTAAATAGATAACTCCTAAGAGATAAGTCCAGAAATCCCGTTCCAAAGCTTGTCAAAGTCTTCTTTCATACAGTACCACACAAAGGAATATATATTATTTTTACTTTCAGAAAAGTGAACAGTTATAACCCTTTTAAGCATTAGCTTGCCTTTAATCTCAAGTAATTTTATTTCTGTTATTATAGCTTAATCTTCTCCTGCTTTAGAGAGAGAGAATAAATTTAGACACCTATTATAGTAAACACCTATATCTTGATAGGTTATTAAGTCTCCTAATAAACAACGCATTATAAGAAGTAAAAGAAACAAGTTCTTATTTATGTTAGTCTTTATAGCACTTCGTGATAAACATACTGATGGTCCATCACAGCTACATTAAATATCTTCAGCTTCTCTTGTTTTTACAGTCATTTTCTCTTTGATGTGGAAAAAAGGAAAAAAATAACTATCAAGTTACTTTTTCAGACAATTGGATTGGCTCTCTATACTGCCTCTCAAGATACTACTTGCTTAGGCAGAATAGATAAGGAAAAGAAAAAAATGAAACCATTTAAATTCCCTCTTCTATGCAATGATTTCATAAAAACTATTTATTTAGTTGTCTGCTTTTCTTCTCTTATACAAACTTACAAATAAAAATGACGAAAATAAGAAGAAAAAAATTCTGCCTCGCCGTACCAGCATCTATTAGTATTCATCTGGCTAGCGTCCTGTAAGTGTGTGAGAGAATTGAGAGCTGTCTGGAAACTGAAACAGTATTTGTTGTGCGAGCAACAAGGAAGGAAACAGCAAGGAGCCTGGGTGTGGCTTAGCTCTGCAGCTCTGAGTCTGTGCTGAGCTCTAAACTAGTCTGCTGAAACTGAACTCCTCTCCTCTGCTTGTGTTTTGTTTGAATTTACTACCACGTTGGAAAACCTGCTTTTGGTATTGTATATTTACTTCATGGGTTATATTACATATAAAGAGAAGTTATTGAATCCTGCTGAATCGGTTACTTGTGTGTGCTTTCTGGATGTGATTGCTGCTGCAAACTCTGACAGTCCTTGCAGCAAATAGCAAACAGCCAGGTCAGCTTCAGCACATTATTGCAGCCTGATTCAGCATGAGCAGCTGATTGGCGGGTGGATCAGCCTCCTGGAATACCCCAAATCAGCTGTTCCAGGCTGCAGGGATTGCCACAGACCATCACTGTCTCTGTGCTTCGCATTTTTGGCTACATTCAGTGTATAAGATGCACCCAAATTTTCAGCCTCTTTTAGGGGGGAAAAGTGCATATTATACTCCAAAAAATATAGTACACACACACACACACACACACATCCAAGCAAATATTTGATAACATCATCCATTCAATTTTTACAGAAATCTTGCTTGTCCCCATTTTTTGTGATTTCTTAGGAACAGATTCAAT
Organism: Masticophis lateralis; assembly: GCA_030761175.1. NCBI lineage: Eukaryota > Metazoa > Chordata > Lepidosauria > Squamata > Colubridae > Masticophis > Masticophis lateralis. Next base: position 23,264,204 of record JAUDYJ010000008.1, read on the forward strand.
TTTTGCTGTTTGTGGAACAATTACAAAGTGAAGGCAGTTGTACCTCTTGTTGGCACAACTTAGCTTGTATATCCTCCCATACCTGTAGGCAGGTGGTGGTAGTACTCTTTTGATAGTTCTCTATGTATTTTAAATCACTCATCTTTGACATAACCCATTCATAATACCAAGCCTATATGAAAACAGGCATTATTTGAATCATCTTGCTGTGTAATACAGGCAATAAAAAACCCCCCAAAATAATTAAAAACTAGAGGAACAAAAAGAGAATGCCAAAATTAAACCATAGCAACTTAGTCATATGCTAGCATAAATAGACAATTTTGCTTCTTTAAAAAGTTGGGGGGTGGGGAGAGGAGAGAGAATTAATTAAATACCCATGAGCAATGAATTCCATAAATAAGCACTAATAAGGCAAAAATTAAAATGAAAAACAGAAAGAAAATGCAAGCTTTAATGAACCACACAGAACCACAGAACTCAATGCTGAAGAAAATGAACATGCAGAATTTTTTTTTTAAAAAAATGAAACCTAAGAATGTTAAAGAATTGACACATTAAAAACATAACTTCATTATAGGGAAAAAAAATTAGAAAGCTAAAATTTCACCCTTTAATTGTGGCGAAATTGTCACTCCGTGATAGCCTTCTAAAAATAGCAGCTGGCAGACTGCTAAAAGAGGTTAATTCAGTCTGACTCTACTTTAATTCAAACATTGGAATATCATCAGTATAGATAACAACAATATCAAAGAAGGAAAGATCATCGATGCTAAATTTGAAAGATAAATGAATTATCTTGAAATCAGGAAAGTTCATGCAAAGAAGTAAAAATAATTGTACAATCTCCTATACATGCATTTAGAAATAAATGTTACAAATGTTTGGTAGGGGTTATTCATAATTAGGTAGAAGACTACAGCCTTAAGGTATCACAGGTGAGGAAAACATCTAGGAAAAACAACGGAATGTCATCGTTCCTGCTGAAACATTCGAGAAATCTCTAAACTAATGAAATCACAGAAAAATTGGAAGCCTCCCCAAAGAGCTATATATTTGTGTAAGCTGTTGCAGTTTGAAAGAAACATAATTATACCCAGTGATTTAAAAAAACTCAAACTGTTTTCTACTCATTGGTAGACTTTTTCAGAGAAGTTCAGCAAAGTTTAAGTTGACTAATTCCATTCAATTGTGAAATGTTCAGTGAACAAATAAGATCAAAAAGCCAGCCCAAAATCACATTTCATGGCATCAAGGCATCTATGAAATTCAAACTCTGCATGCTTCTCCTATTGTAACATTAAGCCTATGTGTTAGACCCGTGATGACGAACTTATGGCACGGGTGCCACAGGTGGCACGTGGAGCCATATTGGTGGGCACGCAAGTGTTGCCCTAACTCAGCTTCAGCACACATGCGCGCACTGGCCAACTGATTTTCAGGCCTTCCGGTCCCACCGGAAGTCGGGAAACTGGCTGTTTCCAGCCTCCAGAAGGCCTCCGGGAGGATGGGGGAGGCTGTTTTTGCCCTCCCCAGGCTCCTAGAAAGCCTCTGGAGCCTGGGGAGGTGGAAAAACGGGCCTACCGGGCCCACCGGGCTATTGCGTGCCAAAAGCAGGAGGAAGTGTAGAGGGGGTCACATGTGCATATGCGAGAGGGCAGGGCGGATTGAATTATGGATGTGGGCACACACACCCGTGACCCCCCACGCGACCCACACTTTTGGCACATGACACCAAAAAGATTAGCCATCACTGTGTTAGACGTTAATAAGTGAACTATCTGGACGTAATGGAATATGATACTGAATAGAGCGGGGGTACCCAGCATAGACAAACAGTAGCTCTCAAGTTGTTGATTAATTTCCGGTCACATAAATTCATTAAAGCCAATTCGGGTAGGATGGATCAAAGTGCATGGACAATGAACTGTAGGTCAAAAGTTAAACCCCACCGAATGCCGGGCAGCAACAACAGGGACCAAAAGCTATCTCCGTGCCATGGAAATGCGAATGCTCCATTGGATATCGGGCATTTCCCTTCTTGACCACATCACAAATGACACCATTTGACAATATTTTGGTGTGACACCAATTACAGAGAAGATGACAGAAGGTTGACTCCGCTGGTATGGACATGTCCAGAGAGCAGCACCTTCCACATGGCCAAGACTGCCTACCAACTAGAAGTCAATGGCCAGTGACCTCACGGGTGTCCAAAACAGAGATGGCAAAACACCATCGACAAAGACATGGAAGCCCTGGGCCTGCACCCCGGAGACGCAGCTGACCACGCAGAGTGGTGTTCAGTGATCTGAAAAGTGAACCCTGCACCTGCGGGAATATGCTAGGAAGAAGAAGAAAGTGATTGAGAGACAGATAGGTTCCTGTGTTCCCATACTCCATCTCCAAAGGAGCTCTTATTGTGGCTCCGTTGCCTGAGCCTGTGTCATCAGCAGATGCAGACTCTGAGAGTGAGGGAGAGGAGTTGGCAAAGCCTCTCCCTCCAGGACCCTCCTCTCTGGCAATGCCTCCGGAGGACACCGAAGGGCAAGAGATAGGCCTAGAGCCAACCACGTCCCCGCAGCCACAGGTGGACAGTGATGAGGGTAATGAGTCTTGGCTGGACCCTCGTCAGCATCGCAGGGACAGGTGCGCGCAACAGAAGAAAAGGCGTGCCAGAGATTAGCTGACTCACTGGACCACACCCCACAGGCTATAAAAGGGGGTGAGTTATTTATTTATTTATTTATTTATTAGATTTGTATACCGCCCTTCTCCTTGCGGACTCAGGGCGGTGGACAGCCAAATAAAAACATAGTATACAAAAGTTAAAATTTCTTTAAAAACATATAACTATGGCTAAAATTAAAACCATTGAATAATTAAAAAACCCAACCCTCTAGTACAAATCTTAAAAATTCAGCGGGGTCAGGCTAGACCAGCAAGCTGAAAGAGATGGGTTTTTAGGGCCCGACGAAAAGTCCGGAGGTCAGCAATTGTTCTCAGTTCTGGAGGGAGATCGTTCCAGAGGGTAGGGGCTGCCACAGAGAAAGCCCTCCCCCTGGGGGTCGCCAGCCGACATTGTCTAGCTGACGGCACCCTGAGGAGACCCTCTCTGTGGGAGCGCACCGGCCGGTGGGAGGCTATTGGCGGCAGAAGGCGGTCCCGTAAGTACCCTGGTCCTAAGCCATGGAGCACTTTAAAGGTGGTCACCAACACCTTGAAACGCACCTGGAAGTCCACCGGTAGCCAATGCAGCTCGCGCAGGAGAGGTGTCACATGGGAGCGTCCCGTTGCTCCCATAATCCCCCGCGCGGCCGCATTCTGCACCAGTTGGAGCCTCCGGGTGCACCCCAAGGGGAGCCCCATGTAGAGAGCATTGCAGTAGTCCAGGCGAGAGGTGACGAGTGCCTGAGTGACTGTGCGTAGGGAGTCCCGATCTAGAAAGGGCCGCAACTGGCGTATCAGGCGAACCTGATAAAAAGCTCCCCTGGCCACAGCTGTCGTGTGATCCTCCAAAGACAGCCGTGGATCCAGGAGGACGCCCAAGTTGCGCACCCTTTCCGTGGGGGCCAGTGATTCGCCCCCAATAACCAGTGATGGTGTCAGCTGGCTATATCGGGACGCCGGAAGCCACAGCCACTCGGTCTTGGAGGGGTTGAGTCGAAGCCTGTTTCTCCCCATCCAGACCCGCACGGCTTCAAGGCACTGGGACATCACTTCCACGGCATCGTTGGGGTGGTCTGGGGTGGAAATGTACAGCTGAGTATCATCAGCGTACTGATGGAACTCCACCCCAAAACCACGGATGATCTCACCCAGCAGCTTTACATAAATGTTGAACAGGAGGGGCGAGAGGACCGATCCCTGCGGCACCCCACACATTAGGCGCCTCGGGGTCGACCACTGCCCCCCTGTCAACACAGATTGCGACCGGTCGGAGAGGTAGGAGGAGAACCACCGTAAAACGGTGCCTCCCACCCCCAGTCCCTCCAACCGGCGCAACATGATACCATGGTCGATGGTATCAAAAGCCGCTGAGAGGTCTAATAACACCAGGATAGAGGAATATCCCCTACCCCGGGCCCGCCAGAGATCATCCACCAACGCGACCAATGCCGTTTCGGTGCTGTATCCAGACCTGAAGCCGGACTGGAGCGGGTCTAAATAGATAGCTTCATCCAGGTACCGAGGGAGCTGCCATGCAACCACACTCTCAACAACCTTCGCTAAAAAGGGAAGGTTGGAGACTGGACGGTAGTTTGCCAAAATAGCCGGGTCCAGGGAGGGCTTCTTGAGGAGGGGCCTCACCACCGCCTCCTTCAAGGCATCCGGTAGGGCACCCTCACTCAAAGAAGCATTTATAATCTCCTGGAGCCAGCCTCGTGTAACCTCCCGGGAGGCCAGCACCAACCAGGAGGGACACGGGTCCAATAAACATGTGGTTGCATTCAGTCTACCCAAGGTCCTGTCCACGTCCTCGGGAGCCACAGGATCGAACTCAGCCCAGATAACACTCTCAAGACTTGCCTCAGTCACCTCGCCCGAACTAACCCAGTCGGCGGCCAAGTCATCCCGAATCTGAGTTATTTTGTCATCCAGATATTGCACAAAATCCTCAGCACGACCCTGCAAGGGATCCTCCCGTGCTCCCAGATGAAGGAGGGAGCGGGTCACCCTAAACAGGGCGGCTGGGCGATTATCTGATGACGCGATAAGAGCGGCAAAATAATTAGATTTTGCCGCTTTTATCGCCACTAAGTAAGTCTTAATGTGAGCTCTTACTAGTGTCAAGTCAGATTCAGAGCGACTGGCCCTCCAACCGCTCTCTAGGCGTCTTCTCCGGTGTTTCATCTCCCTCAGCTCCTTGGTAAACCAAGGAGATAAGTGAGTTCGGCGCCGGGTCAGAGGCCGCGAAGGCACGACGCGGTCCAAGGCCCCACCGGCTGCCCTATTCCAGGCAGCCACCAGATCCTCAGCCGAGTCGTGTGTCAGTGTCTCAGGAAATGGCCCAAGCTCCGTCTGGAACCTATCAGGATCCATCAGGCGCCTGGGGCGGAACCACCTGGTCGGTTCCGCCTCCCTGCGGTGAGGTGCAGCGGTCTGAAAGTCGAGTCGAAGGAGCGAGTGGTCAGTCCATGACAAGGGCTCCACAACTATATCCCCAATATCAAGACCACTCAACCATGGAGTTAGCCATTCAGACTCTGTGACGGACAAAACGAATTCCTTTGAGTCACTTTGCATCTCGGCTTCAGATTTATTCTTGGACAATTGTTATTGGTGTGTATTTCTTCTCTGTTGATAAAAGGTCTTGGCAAGCAGCTGCTGCCAAGCATCTTATCGGACTGATTGGTTGCCTGCCAGTTTATTTAACCCCCGGCTGTCTGTTTGGGTGTGTGTGGGAGATGGGGACAGAACAGCTCTGTCTGGTGGGATCCAAGCACCATGCCTTTTCTGCTGTGGCCCCTGCCTATTGGAATATTCCAGATGGCGGGATGAAGTTAGCCCCATAGAATAGAATGTATATGAATTAATAAGTTGGGTTACTTTATACAATTTGGGATTGTTTAGATTTTCAAAACTCTACATTTTATTTTCTCCATTATAGGACTATGATATACAGTACTCTTTGCTTTAATGAAAATTCTCAGAAGACCATGTGATTTAGTCTCCAGGGGCAAATATTATGTTCCTGGAATATTTTCTATTATTTCAGTAATTGTGGCTTACATTGTCCGCAGACAAGGCAGTTAGCACAGTGGTTTGAAAGTTGCAGTTATTCTTATAATTTTAGTTTACAACATAAAGGCTACTACTCATTCTCAAAATCGCTAAGCTGGGCCCAGGTTTAAACCCTGTTGGAAGGTTGTTTTAATCAAAAGTATATCAAAGGGGTATTGGATAGGATATTGCTCTTTTTGTAAAGATAATTTGTTTTCAGAAAGCGGGAGAAATAGAAATAGCAGCAAGTAGAAAACTCTCAGCAAGTACCCTGTCATTTTGCATTGTAAATTTTTGTGATGGAACACGTAACCAGAACATGGAGACCGATTGATAGCAAGGCCATTATAGAAAAATTCCTTGGTCCAGGAGAGGGCAAAAGCATAAGAAAGAGACTCAATAACTGCCTTAATTATGCTACTTTTAAGTTGAGCGGGACAATTACTCTGGCAGGCTTCAAGATTATGTTATAATACCTACTAGCACTAAAGATCTTTTAGAAGCAAAAATGGTTTTTATTCCCTCAGGTTGCATGCCCTCAAACTGTTTGTGACTCATATATGTTTCATGATAACAGTGAACCTTATTACATCCCACATTAGGACCAGTTGGTGGCAAGATGCTTAGTTGTGTTCTGTCCGCCTGAATATGGATCAACGCAGGGGTGAAATCCACCAGGTTCTGACAGGTTTTGGAGAACCAGTAGCGGAAATTTTGAGCAGTTCGGAGAACCGGTAGCGGGAATTTTGAGTAGTTTAGAGAACTGGGGAATATCACCTCTGGCTGGCCCCAGAGTGGGGTGAGAATGGAGATTTTGCAATATCCTTCCCCAAGAAGTGGGGTGGGAATGGAGATTTTGCAGTATCCTTCCCCTGCCACGCCCACAGAACCGGTAGTAAAAAAATTAGGATTTCAACCACTGGATCAATGCATAATTTATGATTAATGGTGAAAGACTATTTCAAGCCAGCACAAAAGCTTGAGATTCAGAAATTGCAAAATAATTAGTACAAGCATGTGAAATTCTAGGCCTCTTGATTAACCGTAGACAGCTTTACGCTGTAAAGATGGAATGGATTTATTTTGCTAATATTGGCTGGGAAATCTGCAGTTCTCAAAGCATCCATGGAAGTTTTAACACCTGGATAACTTCTTTTGTCTTTTACTGTCATTCAGATGTGCAGCCTTTAGTCTGGGGATAATCACGAAACCATAACCAAAAATGACTTGACTGGATGCTTCCTTTTTTTTTTGCATTGACATAAATTACTCTGATCATTTGTGGTTATATCTCCAACTTGGATTCTTATAATTATTCATGATAGCTAAACTCTTTAAGTTATAAAGCTTTCATTTATCCTGTTTTTCACAGGACTTCTGAAGATGCATTCATTTAGCAAATGGTCATAAACCAAAGAAATAATAACTAAAAATCCACATTTGGGCTTCATTTCTAACATAAAAAAACAAAGGAACAGCTATTACTATATTACTACTATGCTATAATATTCAGTTACACCTTTTCTGAATTTTAGCCTTTACTTTTAAAAATATTTTGCAGTTCTGAGAATCTCTACCAGTCAGAGAAATTGGAGAAATTGTCCAACTTCTACTTAGGCACTTCAGTTTTAGACATCTAGATAATAAAATTCATGATCAACATTTCTCCCTCAAGATAATTTATGCATGTATTCACTCTGTTTGTCTGTCTGTCTGTCTCTGTCTGTCTGTCTCTCTCACACACTCTCTGAATGAATGAATGAATGAATGAATGAATGAATGAATGAATGAATGATGTCATTGTATATCACTGATACACTAGGGAAGCTCAGTGGTTTACATAAACTTACCCTAATCAAACCATTACAGGTACATTAAAATATATTACAAGCTAAATAATAGTCCCTGTGGTATTTATATCCAACATCATTAAGAATCAAATACTTTTCTAACCACTAAACTGTCTTCCTGTAAGTGAACAGGAACAGGAATGAGTTTCTGTGGATAAACTATAAAACAAAAATAGGATCGCCAATGTCTGTTGATGGATATGGCAGGAGGAGGAGGAGGAGGAGGAGGAGGAACTATTATACCTGTTGTGGTCCGCCAGAAGCCTGCAAAGCTAGCAGTGGAGTTAGACAGCGAGGAGGACAATGGGCCAGTCCTGGAGTCTGGGGAAGGCCCGGACGAGGGCTCTGCGTCAGAGGCAGAGATGGGGCCTTCTGGGAGTAATGCACAGACTCCAGAGCCCCCAGAGTCAGACAGCAGAGAGGCAGAGGAACAGGAGGAGCCTGTTCCTAGTGCACGCATGCACAGAGCTGCCAGAAGACAAGAGCAGCTAGAGCAAAAGGGACAACTCTGGAGTAAGGCCAGGAGATGATTGGCCCCTCCCATAAGGCTTAAAAGAGAAACAGAGGCACTTGGGCCTTTTGCAGGAAAGCAACGTTGCTAACTCTGTTTCTAGTCGGCATCTCTTGTTTTGTTTTTGAACTCCATGGGGCTTTGCCAAGTAAGGCCTTTGGCAGGGTGTCAAAAGAGATAAAGGTTGGTGATTATCCCGAAGGACTTCTTCCGAAGGACTTGTTTTGCAACTAATTGGGACTCAGCTGGGAATGAACGTATTGCTCAGCTGTTACAATAAAATAGTTTTTTGGGGGGACTAATTGTGTCTTGTAGTGACTCAGTAAGCCTAGGTCACAACAATACTGTGTAGTTCATACTGTGAAAAGTTGCTTCCTCACTCTCCCTTCCTGGATGCCACATGGGGACAGAAGTGAGCACTGGATGAGCTGACTCAAAGCTGGTGATCCTAAAAGTACCTTAATGCCCAACCCATAAAGAACTTTCTTGGTAACAAGCAGCACATTGAATTGTATTCAGAAGTCACTGCACTGCCTTAAGGATTCCAATAGCTCTTGTCTCCTAATTCAGCCTTACCGGGCTGTCAGGCTCAAAATTAAGAGTGATACATCGTGATGATATCTGAGTTCTTTCTTGTTTTCACACCTACAGACAAAAATCTTCCTGGACTATTAAGGACCCTATAATTTACTTCTACAACATACTCTCTTGAACTTTTAGAGAGGGACTGTCTTCACCCTCTTTTTTTCAAACAGAAAATCTGGAGTGAGTGGCCTCTTTCTCCTCTGGAATGCCCCCTCTCCCTCTAGTTCCTTTCTACATTTTCTATCACACAACGGAGCAGACAGGAAACACAACCTGATGAGCTAATTCTACTTTATTGTAAGCTTGCAAGTCTGAAGTTATAAATCCACCATCTTCTTTACTGTATATCCCAAGGGATTAAGGGGGGCCTTTTTAAAGCCTGTTGCTCCACTCACTGATCCAGCTGCAGACTATGCTGTCTCTTATCTGACTATTCTCTAGGGCTAGGCAGAGGTCTCCAATCTTGGCAACTTTAAGCCTGGCGGACTTCAACTCCCAGAATTCCTCAGCCAGCTGGCTGGGGAATTCTGGGAGTTGAAGTCCGCCAGGCTTAAAGTTGTCAAGGTTAGAGACCCCTGCTCTAGGCAAGATCTCTGGACCCAATCTCCCAAGTCATTCTACCAGTGATCCACATGACTCCTGCACATGCTTCATATGTACAGAATCTCTCGAGAAGGATGAGCGTACCATGAAATGCTCCCTATGTGACAAGTATGCTCACCACATGTGCTTGGGGTTAACCAAAAACGTAGCCCAATTCCTTCAAGCATCCTCACTTGCCTACTGTCCCCATTTATTAGTACCTACCCTGTTTCCCTGAAAATAAAATATCCCCTGATAATAAGCCCAGTCGGGCTTTTGAGTGCCTGCGGTAAAATAAACCCTCCCTGAAAATAAGCCCTCCCCAAAAATATTTAAACGAATGCGCAGCCAGTCCCCTAGCATTTCCTCTGGTTAGGGTTAGGGAGAAAGAGCTGGAAATCACGTAAGACGGCAAGAGGAGCTCCGTCTTGCTCCACACGCCCGAAATAATAAGACCTCCCGGAAAATAAGGCCAAGTGCTTATTTCCTTCCACAAGATGGGACTGTGTGTCTTTGAATGCCACTCTGGACATGTGGCGTTTCTTTCGATCCCTCATTTCACCAGGGTTTTTAGCCAAAGGGGAAGTTTTTATTTTTGCTTCCTGCCAGGAAAACACACGCAAGAAACCAAGAACAAAGACGAGGAGAGTGACATTGTGACGGGCAGCTTCTGAGGAGGCAATTGTGAGGACACTGGGCAGCATAACAATTCTTGTAAGGTTCTACATGGCAGATCCTTGTAACTCTGTCGAACTGCTCTCAGAATTCAATACTGACTATATCAGTGATGGCTAACTTTTTTGCCGTCGCGTGCCAAAAGCGGGGGGAGCACAGGGGGGGGGGTGTTGCACACATGCGTGCCCACACCCACAATTCAGTGCGCCTACACACACACCCACGCATGCACACGTGACATACACACTCCGTGCTCCTCCTGTTTTTGGCATGTGATGGCCCCGTGGGCCCAGTAGGCCCGTTTTTCACCCTCCCCAGGCTCCAGAGGCTTTCTAGGAGTGAAAATGGCCTTCCCCATCCTCTTGGGGGCCCTCTGGAGGCCAGAAACGGCCCATTTGCCAACTTCCGGTGTGCCCGTAAGACCCAAAAATGCTCGCATGCCCACCGATACGGCACCGATATGCGGGCCATAGGTTCACCATCACGGGACTATATAATCAACATTGATTATGAAAGGCTGAGATAAGCTCGTTCCTGCCATCCGGAATGAGCTCCCCCCAGAGATAAGGAGGCTTCAAGATTTACGCACCTTCCACCGCGCCCTGAAAACGTTTTTATTCCAACAGGCTGGTCTTTCCTAACTCTCCCCTTTTAAATTGGGTTTTAAAATGTTTTATATAATTGGATGTTTTAAATTTTCTTCTCTGAGCCCAAATTATTTAATTTATGTTAATAGCTTTTAACTATTATATGTTATTGTATTTTATTTTGGCTGTTCACCGCCCTGAGTCCCTTTTGGGAGTAGGGCAGTATATACTGTAAATTTGATTGATTGATTGATTGATTGATTGATTGATAAATAAATAAATAAATAAATAAATAAATAAATAAATAAATAAATAAAACAAAGGCCCATAATCTGAATAGGCTGCAGGAGAACATGCGACATTCCCAAATCGTTCTGACACGTAAAAAAAAAAAAAAAACCCAACCCTGTCATAAAAGCAAAATCAACAAAAAGTTTTTATTAGAGATTCATTACATGTCAGAATGATTTGGGAATTTCTCATGTTGTCATGCGGCCAATTCAGATTATGGCTCTTTCTCTTATCACTGTCTTTTTTTATTAAATCAATCGAGACAGGCATCATTTTTAAAAATTCATTAAGATATTGGATCCTGGGGAGGTAATTTCACTTCTCGCTTGAACACATATTTGGCATTATAACCATTCTGGTTGTCTATTGTATAACCTCTTGACATAAGTAGGGAGGGAAAATACTTCTCATGTTTGCTTTGTTTATCATCATTATATGATAATTACATTTCTGTGAGTTTCAATAATTTGAGCAGCACCGTTGACTTAATGTAGTAATTAAAATAATGGTATGCATTAGAGAGGAAAGAGGATCTAGGCCTTGGAATGATATTTTCCTAAGCATTTCAAAAACAAGAAAGCCCAGTGCCCAAATCAAAACAAAACGATTAAGAACTCCATCATAATTTTTGGAGGACTAGTAGAAACTTTTAACATGTCCTCTCTAGCCCACAATTATCATAGACCTGTCTGTGCCATTACATATGGTAAGTTATGCAATAAACATGGTGGAGAAAATGGAAGGATGTATACCTATACATCCTTCCATTTAAACGTAGAAATCCTTCCATTTCCCACCATCCAGTCAGAGCTGAAGAAACTTCCCGGATGAGAAGCGAAACATCTCCAAAGAAAAACCAAACAGTCCAGTTGCCTCTGGAAAAAGCACCTTTGGGACAACCGTGAGCAGGATGACTGAGAATCTCCATAGACAATTAGAACAGGTACTTCCATCGCTAAACGATGCAGCTGTTAATTGAGTTATGCCCAATTGTATGAGGGTTGATTTTTTTTTTTTTTGCTGCTTCCCACATTGACTTTGCGTTCCCCCCCTGGGGAAACTGTAATTAATTAGAGATGAATAGATCTTGTTTTCCATGGTGTATACTCTCAAAGAAAGAAAACCTGAAGTATACATTCTAAGAAACATTTTATTTATAAAAGTAAAAAAACTATATTTTACCGGTAGTGATCTCTCAGAGATGGACAAAGGAAAAAGTAAATCAGGAAGTTAGAAAGCAAGAATGAATGTAGACATGCGCGGTAGCTCCGAAATCACAAGACAGGCTTATCTTCAAAGATAAAGTTCTCTGGCAAGCTACCGTAATGTTCAGAATGGAAGCTCAGCTGGCAAATACAAATAACGCACTGACAGTTAGAAACCCCATGGGAATATCACAAATGGTAATCATATGATTCCGGGATTCCGCAACTGTCATAAATACATGCCAGCTGCTAAGCACCAACATTTTGATCACGTGATCATAGGGATGATTTGTAAGTCACTTTTTTCAGCGACATCATAACTTCGAATGGTCATTAAGCAAGTGGTCACAAGTTGAAGGCTACCTGTAAAGATACCAGGAAATGGAATTCCACAAGCATCCTTGAGCATATTCTACAGTTTGTATTCTGTTCTTTTACCTTAATTGCAACAGGGTTGCAAGAGAGCCTTCGCCGAGTTCCTGTAGGGCAGGGGTGTCAAACTGGATTTCATTGAGGGCCGCCTCAGGGTTGTATTTGACCTAGGGGGGCTACAGGTGGGTGCGTCCAGCTGGTGTCACCAGCTTGACATCACTCTGTCAGGGGCGCCTGTGGCGGCCCGAGTGCTCTGCCAGCGAAAACGGGCTTGCGAGCTCTGTTTTCAGCTGGGACGGCCTCCTGCAACCCTCTGCCGGTGAAAATAGAGCTCTGGGGTGGGGGGGCTGCACATGGCCCTCACAAGCTCTGTTTTTGCCTGGAACTGCTTCCTGCAACCCTCTGTCAGCTAAAACGGAGCTTGTGAGGGCCGTGTGCAGCCCTCCTGACCTCCATTTTCGCTGGCAGAGGCACCACGGGCCAGTCACTGTTTCCAGGGTGGCCAGATCCAGCCCTCAGGCCTTGAGTTTGACACCCCTGCTGTAGGGCAAATTGTTGTGACCCAGACCCAAGTAGGTAGTAATCGACGCAAACAGTTCCAAAACAAACTTTATTAGAACAGCTGAGAATTAACTCATTCTCAGCGTAGTCCAAATTAAATTATAACAAACTCTCCATAACACAAATTCTTCAGTCTAATCACCAACCTTGGTATAATTAGGCAAACTGCCAAAGGCTTCTCTTGGCAAAAGTTCAAAAGCAGAAGATGCCGACAAGAGATAAGTGCAGCAAGACTATCAACGTTGTTTTCCAACAAAGAGCCCAAGAGCCATTGCTGGTCTTTTAAGCCTTATGGGAGGGGCCAATCATCTCTTGGCCTTACTCCCAAGTCGTCCTCTTTGCTTTAGCTGCTCTTGCCTTCTGGCAGCTCTTCTCATGCGTGCACTAGGAACAGGCTCCTCCTATTCCTCTGCCTATCTACTGTCAGCCTCTGGAGGCTCTGGAGACCGCACATCACTCCCAGATGGCTCTGGCCCCATCTCTGCCTCCGACGCAGAGCTCTCATCTGGGCCTTTCCCAGCCTCCAGGACTGGCCCATGTTCTTCCTCAGCCTCATCACTGTCTGACTCCGCTGCAAGATCCACAGGCTGCTGGCGAACCACAACACGAATACTGCTCCTCATACACAGTACTCGGTCGCCGAGAACGTTGCTAGTTGGGAGAATTTTAAAAAAAACCTAGAAATTGAGGAAGAATCTAATCATTTGTGTGATGATCATCAGAAAATATAATTACAGCCCACAGCAAACAATACCGAATCAGAAGGATCTGCTTTATTTCATTTTCAAAAGTAAAGTGCCTGAAATGTATTTGTTTGGCTGGAAATGAGGTGTGATTAAACCTTAGCATGTTCCCGAGTACAGGAAAGCTGCAGATAATTGTAAACTTCAGGGAACCATAACCACTGTGAGCTGCCTCTGAATAAGGGAAAATTTCAAGTTTTGCTAGATTCACCAAACTATTCCCAGGGCCTGTAGGGCAGCTTCAACCTCCGCAGACTTCGCCCACCCCCCCTCCCCGCCTCCCTCACTTTCCAGGCAATTCTCCTGTCCTATATTAGAATCCAGCTAGATCTGAGTCATCCAAAGGACTGAACTATCTGTGTGGGATTCCACTACTCAATGTTTTCCAGACAGGCTCATTTAATTAGATCCTCCAATGAGTTGGATATGTAATCTTAGTAATCATCAGTAAACAATGGGAAAATTAGCACTTCATAGTACATGGAAAACAAAATAAAGACGTACAAAAGAATTCGGGGAGTAGGTAAAGGAGCATTAAACGTGCACACCATTATAGTGTGAACAGTACAGAGGCATTCTATGGACCTCCTACATGATTTCATAGTCCTAAGAATAATCAAATGGTTCCAGTTCCCACAAATATGGTATTCAGCCGGTTCGACCTGGTTCTGAACCGGTAGCGGAAATCACAAGTGCAGCTCTGTGTCAACCTATTTGGGCATGAGTGCATACACAGAAGGTACACGCAAGAGCAAAGCACATGCACGGAATGCAGGTGTGAACCGTGCACACGCGGGATGAACCGGTAGTAACCAGAGGAAGGTTTCAGCAGGTTCTGACCAGTTCTGGAGAACCAGTAGCGGAAATTTTGAGTAGTTCAGAGAACTGGTAGTAAAAATTCTGACTGGCTCCGCCCCCATCAATTCTCTGCCTCCCAAATCACAACTGATCGGGAGGCAATGGGGATTTTGCAGTATCCTTCCCCTGCCATGTCCACCATGCCACACCCACCAAGCCACACCCACAGAATTGGTAGTTTGACTTTAAACCAGAGATTATTTTTATTAGGGATTCTACCAGAGATGTATAACAAGAAATTGAGATATTTAATTGTGAATGTTTTAACAGCAGCTAGAATTGTTTTTGATAAAAATTGGAAAGATGAAAAGATACCTACTGAGGATGAAGTTATTAAGGAAATTATGGGCTGTGCTGAAATGAGTAAATTGACATTTGAAATTAGAGAACAGGAAAATAAACAATATTATTTGATTTGAGATTTGTTTTACCAATGGCTAGATGATAAAATATGGAGATGAAATATGAAATCAATGTAATGATAAAATGTATGAAGTGTTTTTTTTATGGGACTTAAGCCTTTGTAAAATAATGGTTAAATGGGAATAATAATATAAAGGGATATATAAAACTGTTAAATAAGAAAAAAAACTAAAAAAAAAAAAGAACTCGTAGTAAAAGATTTTGAAATACACCATCGACCACAATGCATTTAACAACAACGAATTCTGTCTTTTCTGGTGCTGGCATTGAATGACCGAACATGTCCATGGATCCTTCTTTCCATATTACATACCTTAACCATACCTTTGTCATTAATTTTTACCATGGCAGTTTTTCTAGCTTTGTTAGAAGTAGGTGTGGCCTGGTGGGTGTGGCAGGGGAAGGATACTGTAAAATCTCCATTCCCTCCCCGATCCAAGGGAAGGTTACTGCAAAATCCCCATTTCCTCCCCGATCCAGGGGAAGGATACTGCAAAATCCCCATTTCCTCCCAATCAGCTGGGACTCGGGAGGCAGAGAATCGATGGGGGTGGGGCCAGTCAGAATTTTTACTACGGGTTCTCCTATTTATTTATTATTATTTTATTAATCATATTTCTATGCCGCCCACTCTCTGAGGACTCTGGGCGGCTTACAACAATCGACAGTATATTAAATAGCATATTGCCCCCAACAATCCAGGTCCTCATTTTACCCACCTCGGAAGGATGGAAGGATGAGTCAACCTTGAGCTGGTGAGATTTGATCTGCTGATCTGCTGAACTAGCAGTCAGCTGAAGTAGCTGTAGTACAGCGCTCTAACCACTGTGCCACCTCGGCTCAAGAACTACTCAAAATTTCCGCTACCGGTTCTCCAGAACTGGTCAAAACCTGCTGAAACCCACCTCTGGAGTGGACAACACACAAGCTTATAAAATAAATATGAATGTTAGCTAGATTTGGGACATGTTAAGTACATAGCTAAGGGACAAGAGTTTGTGAATGCATTCTATAACAAATAAATTAAAAAGACAAAATGCATGTAAGATGAGCAGGTAACAGTTTTTACACTCATCTGCAAAACTGTCTATCTTGTTATCATTTTCTGTCACCATAGTTAACTTTATGGGACAACCCTTGAGGTGTTATTCCATGTAAGGTAATGTGCCCCATAGAATGATTCATAATTCCCGACCTCGTTATAACTTTAACAATAATAAAACATATCAAATATATTTTTATATCCTATCAAAATCACGTTGAAGCGCTTTGCAAAATATAACCTGCAAAATAAAATAAAAAACTGAAAATGTCACGTACAACAAGCAGGTGAGGAGACAGAAAGGAAACAAAGGCAGAAAGGAAAACCATCCCATCAAATGTTCCTAACCGAAAAGGTATAGATGGAGTGTTGCACAACAAATTTTTAGAGGAATAACACTTTCCCAAATGTAGATGCCATCACAAGAACCTAGGCAGCCCACTCAGCAACCTGATTCCATATGTGGCAAGAATTTCAGTTTCCAGCCCAAGTATAAGAATAGAATTCGGTAAAGAGGAAGTTAGAAAACCAGTTTGGTCTAGGCCAGGGGTCAGCCACCAGTGGCCCTGGAGCCGCATGTGGCTCTTTCATCCCTCTGCAGCGGCTCCCTGTCACTGGTTGGCGCCACAATTTTGAGAGGAGCTTCCGGTTGGGGGGGGCGGGAAGCAAGGCGTGCCAGGAGGAGATTCTATGGCAAGGGGCAGGTTTTCCAGTCGGTTCCACAATTGATAGGTAGAGGAAAACGGTCACCGCACTAGGAGGAGACTCTGGTGGGGGAACCGGACTTCCGGTCAGCTCCAGAATTGAACGGGGGGCTTCCGGTTAAGGACTTTTGTGGCTCTTTGAGTGTTTAAGGTTGCCGAACCCTGGTCTAGGCATCAAGATAGAAATTGGGAGACTCTGAGTTCTAATTCCACCTTGGGCACAAAACCAATCACTTTCTCTCAGCCCAAGAAAAGTAGGGATGGCAAACCCACTTCTGAAATACCTTGCCAAGAAAACTGCAGGAAAAGTTATCCAGGCAGTCTTCAAGATTCAGATACGATTGAACAGAAGGAAAAGAAAAGTAGGAAGCTGCCATTTCCTGGACAGTAATATTCAGGCTGTTCCTGTCCTGGATCATTATAGTTGGTATACCAACTAAAGTTGATAACATGTCAAAAGTCTTCAGGGACTGTGATAGAAACAACCACCAAATTAGATACCTCTTTGTTTTAGGGGAATATAATCCAACAA
Source organism: Masticophis lateralis (assembly GCA_030761175.1). Taxonomy (NCBI): domain Eukaryota; kingdom Metazoa; phylum Chordata; class Lepidosauria; order Squamata; family Colubridae; genus Masticophis; species Masticophis lateralis. The sequence continues at coordinate 23,281,449 of JAUDYJ010000008.1, forward strand.
TTGTGTGTGTGTGTGTGTGTGTGTGTGTGTGTTTCTTTTAGCCTTTTTAGTAAATTTTTTTACTAAGGATCTTTTAGTAAATCCTACCAATCACATTATGCATTATGCATTATGCATAATGGCACATATACATATACATTATATGTATATGTATATGTATATGTATATGTATGTGTATGTGTATGTGTATGTGTATGTGTATATATGTGCGTGTGTGTGTGTGTGTATATATATATACATATATGTATCTTTCTTTATGCCAGGGATTTTCCTACGTATATTAAGATGGCTAGTTGACAAAGCCTAACGAGGCAGAAATGGGTCCATTCTAGTCTCCCACATAAACTCAAACAGATAGCATATAGCTGCTGTAATATTTAAAAAGGCCTAAAAGCTGGTGAATTGAGATTTCACCGAAAATTAGGCCATGAAACATCTTAATATACGTAGGAAAATCCCTGGCATAAAGAAAGATACACATAAAGACCTACGAAAATAAAATAATAAATATACATATACATATACATATACATATACATATACATATACATATACATATACATATACATATACATATACATATACATATACATATACATATATATATATATATATATATATATATATATATATATATATATACATACATATATATACACACACACACACACACACACACACACACACATACACATACATGTATGTATGTATGTATGTAGGTCTTTGGTTATTCGGGTCTTCTCCCGTGTAAAATTGGAAGTGTCTTGGCGACGTTTTGACAAAGTCTCATTTGTCATCTTCAGGCTGGTGTTCTCGGCTTCGTGCTTCCAGGAAGCTCCTGGAAGCTCCATTGCTCCTGGAAGCATGAAGCCGAGAACACCAGCCTGAAGATGACAAATGAGACAAACTCAAACAGATAGCATATAGCTGCTGTAATATTTAAAAAGGCCTAAAAGCTGGTGAATTGAGATTTCACCGAAAATTAGGCCATGAAACATCTTAATATACGTAGGAAAATCCCTGGCATAAAGAAAGATACACATAAAGACCTACGAAAATAAAATAATAAATATTTGACTGTTACAGGGCAGAATTAAGAAAAGTGGGTGTGGCTAGTTGACAAAGCCTAACGAGGCAGAAATGGGTCCATTCTAGTCTCCCACATAAACTCAAACAGATAGCATATAGTTGCTGTAATATTTAAAAAGGCCTAAAAGCTGGTGAATTGAGATTTCACCGAAAATTAGGCCATGAAACATCTTAATATACGTAGGAAAATCCCTGGCATAAAGAAAGATACATACATACATACATACATACATACATACATACATACATACATATTCTCCAAAGTACCTGAGGGTAGGACAAGAAGCAATGGGTGGAAACTATTCAAGGAGAGAAACAACTTAGAACTAAGGAAAAATTCCCTGACAGTGAGAACCATTAATCAGTGGAATAACTTGCCTCCAGAAGTTGTGAATGCCCCAACACTGGAAGTTTTTAAGAAGAGGTTGGATAACCCTTTGTCTGAAGTGGTGTAGGGTTTCCTGCCTAAGCAGGAGTTGGACTAGAAGACCTCCAAGGTCCCTTCCAACTCTGTTATTATATACTCTGCAAACATCCACGGCAATTGTACACAAAATGCCCCTATTCCACAAACTGATAAAAATGGCAAAGGGATATTTGAACAATAGTTGGTGAGTTTCTCTGGAGCCAAGGAGAATTTCTTCCGGCAGATGGGCCACTGTTCCTTTTAAGTCCACTAGCACCCCTCCAACATATGCTCACTGCTTCAGTTAGAAGTAATAGGGCAACATGGGAAAGGGTCAACGGAGCTTGTGGAAGTCCTGATGGCTACAAGCATCTTGTCCACATCCCCAGGCCTTATAAACTGGGATCCCATGCAGTTAAACCAGATGGTGCGCTGAGCAACTCAGTATGATTTGTGTCAAAAGCAGAAGTCCAATTGTTATGAAGATGAGCGATAGTATCCTCATATTGCCTCCCTGATTTGTCGCAGCGGGTCTGAAGGCTTCAACATCCGGTTCTCCAGAGAATATGACAAAAGGCCTTTGACCATCTTGAAATATTTGGTTGGATGGCTACTTGACGATGCAGTGGAAAGCTGCTTAACAACACTTTCTGGTCTCCATACCATACGGCCGGGCATAATTACACATCACTGTTGTGCAACTATTTTCAGGACAGGGCTTGCATAATTTATGCTCTGGTTATCTCCTGACAAGCTTCATCCTTCAGAGAACCAAAAACAAGAGAGAGTCCTAGGTTCCATTGTACTGGAAATGTACAATGACAGTTACTGTAATCAGAGGTTCATTCGGTTCTCTTATTCCATAAGTCAATAAAAGCACCTCAATATGATCTCCAGCTCTGGCATTGGGAACATTCCCCCATGCAAAAAGTCCCCCATGATATCAGTTATAACTTATGCATCCCCCATGATATATCATATTTCCGGAGTATAAGACGCGCCTACCTTTTTTGGTGAGGAAAACAAGAAAAAGGAATCTGCCTCTGCCTCCCAGCAATTTTGCCTCCTTGCAGCAAACAGCCTGCTTTACTTTCACTTTCGTTTTCAGCATAGCTTGATTAGCACAAGAAAAAAAAAATCTGCTCCCAGCTATTTACCTCCTTGCAGCCAGCAGCAGAGGCCCCTGCAAAACAGCTGAGAGCAAAACAGCTGAGAGTCGGGAGGCCGATCCAATCAGTTTATGCTAATTAGGCTGTGCTGAAGCTGAAAGATCTGTTTCTTCTTGCTGCTTGCTGCAAGGAGGTAACTGTTGGGAGGCAGAGGCCAAAGGGTGGGGGCCAGTGGGTGGGTGGGGCTACATTCACTGTATAAGATGCACCTAAATTTTCACCCCCTTTTAGGGGAGAAAAGGTGTGTCTTATATGCCGAAAAATACAGCAAGTTATAGCAATAGAATCTTGAAAGCTTGCCTTTGTTTCCCCTTCCCTCCTTAATGCCACAATGAATTTGAGTGGAACCAGACTTCCTTTCTAATGCTTTTTTCCCCCTGTTTTTCTGTTTCCTGGGCTTAAAGCATACTTTTGTTTTAGAAATTGTTTTGAATTTCTGCATAGTTTCCCCCAACATCATCTCTGTGGCTCTCTACACTGCCATAGAAATGCTTTGTGCTAGTGAGTTTTGCTTAAGTTATTTCTGAACATAAGTCCAAGCACAGGTCAGTGAGGTTGACAGTTATCAATGGGCCTGCAAGATAAGGTAGGAGAGAGCTCACGTGATCCATTGAAAGAGATCCCTCCATCCTAATCTGTCTTCCACCTTGGCAACCTATAATCAGCTCTATATTTGGACAGAGGTTTATTAGTCTTTAAAAAGAGCGGTAAACAGTCTCCCAGTGTTCCCATCACTTGGGCTAGAAGGAAAGACTGGCAAAACTCTTGTCAATTTCAATTGAACTGCCGGTATCCCAAATCCATTAATGTAATTGTCTGGGACAGCACCAGCAATGCAGTCCAGATAGATAGGCAGGCCGGCCGGCCTACTACCCTGTTTCCCCAAAAATAAGACCTAACCAGAAAATAAATCCGAGCATGATTTTTCAGGATGTAATATTAACCCTAACCCCACCCCCAAAAATAAGCCCCAATTAAGATTGTCAGCCAGATGGATGCATTTAGTACCATCTTTCCCCCAAAATGTTGAGCCTGGGTAGCTCACCAGACTAAAAGCCTGTTATTAACATTCTGAGTTAATGAAGGCTGAGTCAATCTTGAGCCTGGTGAGATTCGAACTTGCAATAATTGCAGACAGCTGATATTAATAACTGTTAATAACAGTGCTTTAATCTGCTGCACCACCAGGGCTCCTTTAAGAATGGGTAAAGCATTACCAGGCAGATGGCTCTGGGATGGTCAGTGCCTAGTAATGAGGAGAAACAAGGGAGAAGATCCTCTGATCATGTAATTACCAAATTTTACACGAAGCTTGGTCGATTTTATATATACCAAGAGTTGTCTCAAGAGAAGTTGAACTTTCAATCTGGAACAGTTGAGAAGAAATTTAGGCTGCTTTCACAGGGGGCTGGCAGTGAGACAAAGGCTGTGTCATGAATCTTCTAAATATAGTTAAACAAATTCATGGTGAGAGAGTTGTGAGGAAGTGATCAAACAAAAAGGAAAAGTAATGATTTACAGATAAATATGTAAAATGTTTTCCGGTAGTAATCTATCGTAGCCTAGGCAGATAATGAAACTTGATACTATCTTATTTTGCAATCCAGATTGCCAGACTCTTAATGCAATCACATCAATGTGGAATAAAACCATATTGTGGAATGCAGACCAATCAAGATTTAGCTGTGCGTGAAATGAGGGGCTGTACTTCATTTTGGACTGTATCATGTATTACTCATTCTCTTGGTTTTCCAGTGCTACATAATTTTTTTTGTGGGGGAGATAACACATGAACTCTGTTTTCATTCAGTCTAATCAACCAGTCACTGTTTGTCCTGGGTGGGTGCCAATGATTGTGTCAATTCCCACACCCACTTTCCTTCATCCTGAATCATGGCCTTATAGAAAGTCATCATCCCTTTGGCTAACAGTCTCTTCCCTTCTTCCTTGCAACAGTAGCAAGAACAATCCTGTTCTTCTGGAATGATTTCCTGCAGGAAAATGGGGGGGGGGGGAGGTTACTTATTCATGGACCCTGCTCTAAATAGCTCACCCCAAACTTTTTCACACAAGGATGGGTGGATGCATGGATAGATAGATAAGATAGATAGATAGATGGATAGATAGATAGATAGATAGATAGATAGATAGATAGATAGATAGATAGATAGATAGATAGATAGATAGATAGATAAGATAGATAGATAGATAGATAGATAGATAGATAGATAGATAGATAGATAGATAGATGATAGATAGATATAGATAGATAAGAGATATAGATAGATAGATAGATAGATAGATAGATAGATAGATAGATAGATAGATAGATAGATAGATACCCTGGTTCCCCAAAAACAAGACCTAACCAGAAAATATGCCCTAGCATGATTTTTCAGGATGCTTGTAATAGAAGCCCTACTCCACAAATAAGCACAGTTAAGATCATCAGCCAGATAGATGCATTTTAGTACTGTATTTCCTCCCAAAATAAGATCTAACCAGAAAATAAACCTTAATGCATCTTTTGGAGCAAACATTAATATAAATCTTATTTTTTGAGAAACATGATAGATAGATAGAGAGATAGTGAGATAGATATGATAGAGAGATGATAGATAGAGAAACAGACAGACAGACAGACAGGAGTTGTGAACTGCCCACTGCCCAGCATTGAAGGGAGGTATATAAAGTAGTAGAAACCTATGGTTAATAAACAATTTTATTAATATTAATTTATCATCAATGATAGTTAAGCAGCTAGTTAAGTCAAGTTAAGTCAAGCCAGAATATCACAGAGCGATCCCTTAAATTAATATGTTGGTGGTGATGCTTTAGCGTTGTTTTTGGACTTTTGAAAATTCAGCGGGATTCTTTCTTCTCTATTCTTCATACTTTACAGCCGTTAAAAATGAATATATAAAAGAATTTACCATTCTGCTGATCGGACCTGTATTCAATTACTAGAAATGCAATCTCAGGCTGAAATTCTTTATTTTTAGCTGTGAGTAAGCTACTGTGAACACAATGGGCCTTTTTTCCTAGCAGGCAGAGAGGATTGTTCTACACCACATCTGCTTAACTGAGATGCTTTATCCATTTGACACATTGTAAGATTTTGATTTAGGTTTGAGTTTTTCAGCCTGTTTGCTTTTTGCAGTGCAAAAAGATACGTTTAAAGCTATATTTGAATTTAATATATTGTTCTTTTGAAGTTTCGTTTTTCTAATTCTGGAATCTTCTAGAAAATGAAGTAATTATTAAGATAGGCTTTCTTTCCTTCACTGGCCTACAGCTTTTGTTTTAGGATTATTATATCTTGATATAATAGCAAGCTATCATATCCCAGAAAGCTTTAGTTATATGTATGTATGTATGTATGTATGTATGTATGTATGTATGTATGTATATATGTTTTCTTTCCTTTTCATAGGCTTTATGTGTATTTCTCTTTAGCCAGGTTCTACCTACGTAACCAAGATTTTATGCAGCCCTAGTGGATTGTGATTTCACTGAACTAGGGCTGCATAAAATCTTGGTTACGTAGGTAGAACCTGGCTAAAGATAGATAGATAGATAGATAGATAGATATAGATATAGATATAGATATAGATATAGATATAGATATAGATATAGATATATTCTTACTTTTTCGTAGGATTTATGTGTATTTTTCTTTAGCCACGTTTTTCCTAGGTAACCAAGATTTTTCTGCAGCCCAGATCAGTGAAGTCACATCCACTAGTTTCTGGGCTTTTTTTCTTCTGGCAGCCAGCAGGCCCTATGCTGCCCATTGGGAGACTTATATAGATCTATTTCTGGCTTTTTAGCCTTCATGGGTGTGGCTTACTGATGAAGGCTATCTATCTCATCTATCTATCTATCTATCTATCTATCTATCTATCTATCTATCTCTATCTATCTATCTATCTATCTATCTATCTATCTATCTATCTATCTATCTTTCTATCTCTTGCCATCTTACCTGATTTTGAGCTCTGTCTCCCTAACCCTAACCAGAGGAAATGGCAGGGACCAGCTGCGCATGCACGTAAATATTTTACGGGAGGGCTTATTTTTGGGGGATGGATTATTTTCAGGGGAGGGATTATTTTCAGGGAGGGATTATTTTTGGAGGAGGGATTATTTTCAGGGAGGGATTATTTTCAGGAGTTGTCTTATTTTCGGGGAAACACGGTAATTATTTAATTAATTGCATCGACAGCAAGAATTTGACAACTGAAACCCATTTCATACAAACTCTGTGAGTGTATGTTTGTTCATTTGTGAAATTACCAGAAGCCTATGGAGCTTCTTGGAAGAGGAGTCAATAGTTGTTTTAGTGCCAGTGAAGCCTGGAACATGCTTAAGTGTGACAGTTACAACATGTGCATTAACAGTACTTCTCCAGCTCAAGCACTGTCCAGAGATCATTTTCATCACAAAGGAAATCTAACAACATAATATAAGTAGAATATTATTCTTCAAAAAATACCCAGAATGGGAAGACTTATGATATTATGGCCCTTAATTACAATTCCCCTTTTCCCCCAGAAAGTCTATCTATTTCCTGAGCAGAAATGCCCAACATTTGCATTCATTGAAAGAGCTTTCATACTGTATTTTTTGCAGGAGCAGTGTTGAAAAGTAAGCTATTCTAAATTATCAAGCATATAAGCATTCAGAGGGACCTAAAGGGATTTGGGCTACTTCGTTCAGAAGGTTTTGATTGTATGAGAGAGAATTTTAAAATGCAGATCCTCCCAACGCATTGTGGATAACATGAAATACACAATCAACCAGTATAGCCCTCAACATATTTCCTTAAGGACTGGTTCCATTGGAGTCAACTCTAATGATACTTCATGAAAAAAAATCAAGATACCGTATTTTTCAGAGTATAAGATGCACTGGAGTATAAGACACAACTTAGTTTTTGGGGAGGAAAATGGAGGGGGGGGGGAAATCTGTCTACCAGATATTCATCTGGTTAGCATCCTTAGTTTGGTCAACTTCAGCATATTAATTTGCTGGTTTTTATCCCCTGCTTGGGGATAAAAAAACAGCTTCTAAAGCAGAACTGATCTTTGGAGAGAGAAGCAATGAGAAAAGCAGGCAAACTATGGAGATCGCTTCACTCGCTAGCGCCTCCTTAGGGCTGAAAAAAAGCTTCAAAGTCCAGCTGAAAAGCTCCAGCTGAAGAGTCAGAGAGAGCAGGCAAAAGCTTCACTGAAAAAAAGCTTCTAAAAAACAGCTGAGAGTCAGAAGGAGCAGGCAAAGCCCGGAAGATCGCTAGCGCCTCGTTAGGGCTGAAAAAAAACTTCACAGCTGAGAGTCGGAGGGAGCAGGCAAAGCACTTCACTCATTAGCGCCTCATTATGGCTGAAAAAAAGCTTCAGAGTTCAGCTGAAAAGCTCCAGCTGAGAGTCGGAGGGAGCGGGCAAAAGCTTCACTGAAAAAAAGCTTCTAAAGAACAGCTGAGAGTCGGAGGGAGCAGACAAAGCCCAGAAGATCACTAGCACTCATTGGGGCTGGAAAAAAGCTTCAAAAAAACTACATTCAGAATATAAGACACACCCAAATTTTCAGCCTCTTTTAGGAGGGGAAAAAAGCGTGTTTTATACTCCGAAAAATACGGTACTAGATGCATCAACCACTCTTGAAAGAAGTCCTTTGAATATAAACCTTGTTGGAGTAGTATCCTTTAAATACTTATCCCAAGAAGTAATTAGGAATTGGATTACTCTGATATTGATGCCGTTAGATATTTCCAAAGAATTGTACATATTTATTAAATACAAATTCATTGTGTAGAAATTTTATATCCTACCTTTCTTATATGAAAAACATCTGCAATGACAAAAAAAATATATGAAAATACAAATGACAGGATAAAATAAAAATCTTATAACAAGAGCTTATAAAAAGAACCATATAAAATTGAAGTATTGTTGAAGTTGTTCTAAGAAAAATGGCCTTTAGGTTTAGGAAGTGCTAGCTTTGTACTAATTCTCCAAGGCTGCCATTCCAATACATTTCTTTTATTGTCATCTTTAATCTGTTGCCTCGGTAATAGTCTTCATCAGGCATCAGGATTGTTAAGGTCCTTTAACCCAGAGGTCACCAACCTTTTGGACCTCAAGGACCACTAAATTCATAATTTTAAATGCCGTGGACCACTACTGTGATCTGCCTAATGACTGGATGGGTGGGTGTAGCTAGGTGGTCATGTGACTGGGTGGGCGTGGCCAACTCCTTGCCTCCACATCTGGACTTCTTAGGGCCCCAACAGAAAGCAGTTGTTGGAGCTAAGCAGCCACCAAGAGAAAGAGTTGGCAAAACACCTCAGTTCAAACTGGATCTGGCTGAGAAGAAGGCTCAGCAGAAGCCCCTCACTGAGGACTACAAGCATAGGCTTTCCAAGCAGAGGGAAGACCTGCAGGAGTGCAAGGCCAGGTACCAGTGCCTGGAGGCTCAGCGGGCTAAGATGGTCAGCCAGTTCCAAGCCATGATGCAGTCCCACTGGAACGAGGCCCTCAGGCTCTTCGCCATCAGCAGCGCTTCCGTCCAGCCTTTGCCCAAAGCCCCGCACCAGGAGGCCAAAGCAGACCCCAAGCTGGAATTTCTGTCCCCCTCCAACCCACACAAAAAGACCCCAAAATGGGAGACTCTGCAGCAACACAAACATTCATTGCACATATCCAGCCCAGAGGCCATAGTTTGAGGACCCCTGATTTAGTGCAATATAATGCAAATAATGTTTCTGCCGACCACCAAAATTTTCTCGTAGACCACCAGTGGTCCACAGACCACCAGTTGGTGTCCGCTGCTTTAACCAACTGATCTTTTGTTTCTACAAGACAAAGTCCACATTTTAGAAGCATTAAATCACATCAACATCCATAAGCACTGGGTGTCCTGGAGCAGAAGTCTTCTCTACCATCATCATTTACTTTTGACATATTACTCTATATATCGATGCTGTCAGGGGTGGGTTTCAGCTGGTTCAGACCGGTTCGGGCAAATCGGTAGCTCCGAATATCAGCTGAGAGCGAACCGGTTCGCTCCGATGATCAGCTGGGCCTACTAACCCACCTTTGAGCTAGACCGACCTATATTTCCTGTGTTTGAAGCCCAGCTGATAGGTACAGCAGAGCGGATTGCCGCACCTCATCTGTTTTACTCACCAGGGCTGCAGTAGAAGGTAAGTTTTAGGGCTGTTTTCAAAGGCACTGTGCGCTCACAGAGTACGTGTTTCGTGCTTGCTCAGCGAACTGGTGGTTACCCCAGTTGAATCCCACCGCTGGGTGTTGTTTATTGTTGTTCTGAGAAGTTCATGAGCACCTTCATAAAAATGGACGGCTCCGCATCCCATCCCAAAACTGGGAACGAATACCAGGAAGTTGTTTTTCAAATGAGACAAACTCCAGGCAGAAAGCTTGACTTCCCATCTGTCTCTGTTCCCTCCTGCACTTGGCAGCTAAAGAAAAATGATTTATTCCTCCTGATAAATGGGAAGAAGTGGATGAAAAGATTAAATCATCTCTTGCTGCACTCACAGAAATATGCTGCTGACCCTTGATGTAGGCAGGGTCAAGAGGAGGCAGCAGTGAGGGACTCGAATTCTCCGTAGTGGGCGGGCAGTTTGCAGTTAGTAATTGAAGTGGAATGAGGAAATGCTTAACGCCATTGCTAGGACCATGTTCAAAATAGGAGGAGGGCATCTACTTTCTGTAGTGAATGAATTGAAGCTATGATACTTTTCGTTTTCTTACGAGGGAGGGGAGGACGGTCATCTCAAACTCCTTGAGACTTACAAAGAGCTGGTGATCTTATTTACATCATATTGTTAGTAACTTGCATTTTTAACATAGTTTACACACAAATAAAAATGAAAGTGAGTTTGCCTTAACATTCTTAATAACGGCAACATGGCTAACGTACGCTTATGGGGAGGCAGTGGCTCAGGGGCTGAGCTTGTCGATTGAAAGGTTGGCAGTTCAGCGGTTCGAATCCCTACTGCCGCATAACGGGATGAGCTCCTGTTACTTGTCCCAGCTTCTGCCAACCTAGCAGTTCGAAAGCACGTAAAAAAATGCAAGTGGAAAAATAGGGACCACCTTTGATGGGAAGGGAACAGCGTTCTGTGTGCCTTTGGCTTTGAGTCATGCCGGCCACATGACTATGGAGACGTCTTCGGACAGCCCTGGCTCTTCGGCTTTGAAATGGAGACAAGCACTGCCCCCTAGAGTCGGGAATGACTAGCACATTTGTACGAGGGGAACCTTTACCTTTACCTTAAGTTTATGGTAAATGTTGTTATGGCCCCAGAGATAACTATTGTCCTAAGAAACTGGTAAAAAATTATCAGCAAAAGTTCTGAGGGTTGAACATGCAAAGTATAGATGTTTACTTATTTACTGGTTAAGTGTACGGTTATAGATCAAAAGAACAATAAGAAATCACCCAAAACAAATGGCACCAATAATAGTAAGCATTAATAAAGGCTCCTTAGAGCTTCATAAACCAATGTCAGAACTGATTATGCCTATTTGTCACACTTTGCATCCTCTAACTGCAATTGCTAGGGAAAAATATGTGCCTTTTTAGGAGCTTACTCTAGCCTTTTTCCGTCATGGAAAAAAAACTGTACCTGACTGCCAGAGCATCTTTTAATGTGGGGAAATTAAGACTAGGTACCAAGTACACCTGAGAAGAGCACATGTCATTGATCCAAGCATATAGCTTTTGCTAAGTGCTATGTGGGGTTTGGTGAAATCTCCCATCACTCTTAAGGGTAAGGCAAGACATTAAACTGAAGGAAATGTACCTCTTTGTGGATTTAGGAGTATATTGCCAAATGAGTTGACAATACATTAAGGATTTGTAATAATAAGTACATGATAGGGATGCTCAGATAAAATCCTTGTCATAAGACCAAAAAAGTACAGAAGTAGATATGACTCATTCAAGATATCATCAAATGAAATACATTTTGCTTGGAGGACATATACCTATTATAAGGATGTTAGTTACAAACTCAATTGAAATAAAAGAAACAAGAGTTATTAATACCTTTATCTCCTCCCCCACCAGAAGGATCCCCCACCTGAGATCAACCTGCTCTATTGACCTAGATTGATTTATCTGATTCTGTTTTAAGAAGGTTTCCTTCTTGGTCTTTTTAAAGAAGGACACATGAGCTATTCCATTAATTCCAAATACGCAGTGAATGATTCAGTCACAACCGAAGGTGCCACTTAACTCGTTTTGAAATTATTTGGCATGGCACGGTTGTTATTAGCATGATGCAACGTATGTTTGCTCATCCTTTTCTTTATAAACGGTCTCAGTTTACCTTCAAAGGTTAAGCTGAGTCTATCTATAAAGAAAGGATGAGCAAGCTTACATTGCATCATGTATTCCTGATGCAAAGGTTGAGCTGAGTCAGATCAATGTTGTACTTGGGAGACCCTTTAGAATTCCCAGAACAACAGACTAGAGAAGGAAGTTGACAAAAATATTCCAGAAGAAGATAAGGAAATAGTGCCAAACCACTTTCTTACTGTTGCCAAAAAAAAGTTATGCCTATGAAGTCACCAGGAACTGAGCTGAACTCAAGCAAATGCCTTCCTTTATGCTATGCACTAGCATCTCTTTAACTTAGGGGTCTCCAACCTTGGCAACTTTAAGCACTGGAGGACTTCAACTCCCAGAATTATCCCAAGCTTTGCTGGCTGGAGAATTCTGGGAGTTGAAGTCTGCCAGGCTTAAAGTTGCCAAGGTTGGAGACCCCTACTTTAAATCATTCCACACGATCTAGCTGGTTACTTATAGTAGACCCCATTGTGGAGTTGCCATCAGGTTAAATGTTTCTCAGCAGCAAACTATTTGAATTAACCTAAAGCTATTTTTCCCAGGAATTGCATTTGCCTATGAAGCTTAGGCATTTTGAACTGGATTGAAGATGACCACTTGGGATGGCAGCAAATGGTCCTTCTCACCCTTCGCTATTATCTAATGCTCCAGAGGTGGGTTTCAGCAGGTTCTGACCAGTTCTGGAGAACCGGTAGTGGAAATTTTGAGTAGTTCAGAGAACCGGTAGTAAAAATGCTAACTGGCCCCGCCCCCATCTATTCTCTGCCTCCCAAGTCCCAGCTGATTGGGAGGAAATGGGGATTTTGCAGTAACCTCCCCCTGGACTGGGGAGGGAATGGAGATTTTACAGTATCCTTCCCCTGGAGTGGGGTGGAAATGGAGATTTTATGGTATCCTTCCCCTGCCATGTCCACCAAGCCACGCCCACCAAGCCATGCCACGCCCACCAAGCCACATCCACAGAACCGGTAGTAAAAAAAATTTGAAACCCACCACTGTTGTAGTCATAACAAGATTTGAAAGACCCTAAGATATGAAAAGCTGTTCTATGCCTAGTAGATCAATGATGATGTTGTCTAATATGTGAAGTTTGGGCAAGCAACAAGATTACCATAATGCACTACCAGGCTTCTGTATAAAGGGCTGGGCTTTATGAGATTATTATTTTAAGAATGCCAGGATTTTGGTGTTTTATTGGGGGAGGTTTGTTTTTGTTTTTGTTTTTTAAATAATTTTTATTGAATATTTTACATTTTTTAAAACCAAAAACATAATAGAAAAAGACCAAAAAAAAAAAAAAAGAAAGAAAAGAAAAAAGAAAAGAAAAAAAAAGAACATACACATACACCAAACGGTAAAATATGAAACATAAATAACAACATTATATAATATTTCACAACTTCCTGCATCGAAAATTATATTTACTTTTGAATTCAGTCTTCCTAATCGTTCTCTTATTCTTGTGTAACCATATTGAGCATTCTTATAAACGAAATTGTTACATATACTTACATCCTATTTATTAACATAGTCAATATTTTATCCTTACCGGTATGCAATACTCTTAGTTTCCAATTAATCAAATTTCAATTTACATTCTTATTTCTTATTTTGATTTCTATTTTCTAGCCATGTATAGAATCTATTCCACACTTTATTATTATTTATTTATTTATTTTATTTATTTGAATTTATATACCGCCCTTCTCCCAAAAGGGACTCAGGGCGGTAGACAGCCAGAATTAAAATACATATAAATACACAAGTTAAGAAAACTAAAAATGAATTAAATCGACGGCTTCCCAATTTAAAACCCCAAATCTATAAAAATTAAAAAATTCCCAATTTAAAAACCCCAAATCTATAAAATTTAAAAAATTCCCATTAAAAACCATTTAGGCTAGGCCGGCTTGTTGGAATAAATAAGTCTTCAGGGCCTTACGGAAATTACGGAGGTCCGGGATCAATCGTATTCCAGGAGGTAGCTCATTCCACAGGGCGGGTCCCCCCACAGAGAAGGCTCTCCCCCGGGAGAGTAGTCCAAATCATCTCTTTCTTTAATCTCCATTGTCATTTTATCCATTTCAGCACATTCGAGGATTTTTTTAATTACTATTTCTTCGGGTGGTGTATTGATCTGTTTCCACATTTGTGCCATAGCAATTCTGGCCGCCGTTAGTATATGCAATGTTACGTAGTACAAACTTTTCTCCATTTTCTTATCAATCATTCCTAAGGATTCTGTTTTGTTTTATGTATACTACCCTGTTTCCCACAAAATAAGACATCCCCTGATAATAAGCCCAATCCGGCTTTTGAGTGCATGGCAATAAGGCCAAGTGCTCAGTTCAGGGTTCAAAAAAATATAAGACAGGGTCTTATTTTTGGGGAAACATGGTATCAAGATATGTCCTTGCTGTCCACAGTTCTGATTTAATACCATAGCAAGTTTGCATACGAAGCACAGTAAGAGCACAGTAAGGGCACAGTAAGATAGAGACATCTATTGATTTTTTTTATTTATTTATTCAAAATTTATACTGCAATGCAGTATTTGAAATAAATTATCTATTTTGCCAATCATTTCATTTGGTTTTGTTTGTCTTCCTTTGCCACTCTCTCCATAAAATGGCGATTCCACCACCAGATTGGTAACTAATAGATTTGATATGCTACGTGAGATCGTTTTGCATAGCTACGTATTTGTATATAGTACGCTTTGTATTCTTGTATGGATTGCACCAGTAGAGGCTAAACCAATTCCGTTGTATACGTACGTGATGTACAATGACAATAAAGGCTTTGAAGTTGAACTGCATGCAAATCTGGAACACAACATTAAAACAGCAGCTCATCTGGCTATAACAACTATCGCCATTTGTTGTTGTTGTTGTTACAATTTGAGTATCCGTTGTGACAGGCAGAAATTAATTCAAGGTTTTTTAGGTGTTGGATGATGGGCCTTTCCTATTTAACTGCTGTTGTGAAAATATTAAAAGCATTGGGAATGGCACTTAAAAGTCAGTACTTTTAATAAGGCATAGTTCAGAAACCATAACTCATATTACTTTCTTTATTCAGTATATTTTGAAAAATAGGGCTGGTTATCTAAAGTAATTATCTTTGTGCTATGTCTAAATGATAACTTACTGGATCAAGTTAGACTTGAATCTTTTTGATAGAAAAAAAAAGGTGTGTTCACATTACTGGATTAATAACAGATGTTACAAATCAAAACTGATATGGTTTATCAGACCTGGATGGGAGGGAAGAATTTACAGTAACTATAGGTGTGGCAAGAAGTTACACAGGACAGGTGCATTTAGTGCAACAAACACTTATTAAATTAAATTATATTATGCCATATGAATTCCTTATTCTTTAATATTGCTAATCCTGCTGTAGTGCTTTCTGTTAAATGTTTGTTTTATAATTATTGATATTAATAATATAATTATTAATTATAATCAGACTATCAGCAGGAGATAAATAACTTCAAATTTTCTACTTCTGGTAGATTGAAGAATTTTTTTATCCTAAGAATCTTTTTTTTTTTCTAAACTGACTTTAGCAAAAGTCAGTTTAGCAAAAAAACTGAAATCTGTATTATCAGATTTCTTCCCCATTCAAAGCAGTACAGTATCAGAAACAGGTATGTTTATAAAGGTGAAAAGAGATCGAAGTTGGTTTCTGCCACCATCATACCTAGTTTAAGCACATTGTTTAAGCAAATTTGCCCATTGCACATTTATGGTACTTGCCTGCAGACTGAAGAAAACGTTAGAACTAACATTCACCCACAAACCTGTGGCACATTTTTTGTGTAGAAGGAATCTTGATGACTGCTAAAATTGTGCAATTAGGATAAAGTGCAAAGATAATACATTGGGTCTAAAAAATTAGACCCACCTCATTGTAAATTGCTGTGAAGAGTATTTACAAAGCTATGGGCTAGCACAAGCTTTTTAGATAGCATCCCTGTATAGAATTGAAAAAGCATTGACAATCCTCAGAGAATGCGGCAAATACTTAAGTGCTTAAGGTATTTCTATCCCTTCATAGGAATGCACTGTCACTTAACAAAGAATCCATAACTGCTAAAATCAACTGGGAATTTGCTGCTGTATACTAATGGGATATACTTTGCGCACATACTGAATTCAAAGTGACCACAGTCTTTCAGTCATAAGCTGAATATCAGGATGTATATACTGTGATAAGCTACTTAAATATCCCTCATTCGTTCCCTTTCTAAGACACATGCAAGCATAAGCTGGACAACAATCTTATCATGGATGGTTTAATTTGTTTGCATCACTGAAGAGGCCCCTTTGGTGTCCCTTCCATTGTTATGATTTTATGCTGCTGCTAGAAGTAGATGATATAAATCTTTATGAGTGTGTAGACTTCTGAAATTATCAACTTTACATTTTTTGCCTTTTTGATGGGCATTCGACCAATGTAGAATGGAATGGGATGGGATGGGATGGGATGGGATGGGATGGGATGGAGAATACAATTAGACGAGACGAGACGAGACGAGACTGGGAGGGGAGGGGAGGAGAGGAGAAGGAGAGAGGGGGAAGAGAGGAAAGGAGAGGAGAGGGAAAGAAGGGGAGAGGAGAGGAGGGAAGGAGAGGGGAGGGGTGGAGAGAATGTGGAATGGAATGGAATGGAATGGAATGGAATGGAATGGAATGGAATGGAATGGAATGGAATGGAATAGAATAGAATAGAATAGAATAGAATAGAATAGAATAGAATAGAATAGAATAGAATAGAATAGAATAGAATAGTTGGAAGGGACCTTGGAGGTCTTCTAATCCAACCTCCTGCTTAGGCAGGAAACCCTACACCACTTCAGGCAAATGGTTATCCAACATCTTCTTAAAAACTTCCAGTGTTGGAGTATTCACAACTTTTGGAGGCAAGTTGTTCCACTGATTAATTGTTCTAACAGTCAGGAAATTTCTCCTTAGTTCTAAATTGCTTCTCTCCTTGATTAGTTTCCACCCGTTGCTTCTTGTCCTGCCTTCAGGTGCTTTGGAGAATAGCTTGGCTCCCTCTTCTTTGTGGTAGCCCCTGAGAGATCGGAGGACTGCTATCACGTCTCCCCTAGTCCTTCTTTTCATTAAACTAGACATGCCCAGTTCCTGCAACCGTTCTTCATATGTTTTAGCCTCCAGTCCCCTAATCATCTTTGTTGCTCTTCTCTGCACTCTTTCTAGAGTCTCCACATCTTTTTTACATCGTGGAGATGTACATGGTTCACTCTCATCCTCATTGTTATGCTTACAACTAATGTATGATTTGGCTGAGAGGCAGGGACTGCAAAAAAAACCCAACCTCATAACAGTCATAAGTGCTCATACAACAAACCCCTTCTCAGAAACAGAGGAACCATCCTACAAGAACAGATGTGAGGGAATTAGAACTAGAATAAGAGAAGGGGGAGCAAGAGGAAGAGGATGAGTTTCTTTCTTCCAGAACTGAGAATAACTTCACTGAATGAATAATAATCAGAGGGAATCAGGGTCATATATGAAATAACCTTATGTTTAACCATTTGATTTGGACTTGTAACTGAGCTGAGAGTGCCAGCTTGCAAAGCTTTCAAGTTCCCATGAGCAGGAGGGATGGAGAACTGATGGAGCTGATTGATTTCCCTAACTGAAACTACATTCCACAGATGCTTTCTTAACGCAATCAGTAGGAAAGTGTTGGGTTTCACAGCCAGCCAAAGTGGTTGATTGGAGAATGTGATTTATGGGGAGGGGAGAGACAGGGTCATAGGGGAATGTAAATCTACGTGGGATTAGTTCTAACTGCATCCAAATATTGCCGAAATGGTGCTCCTAATAAATGACTGTATTTCTTTTGAAGTTTGGCTCGTGGCTTATGAATTAATTAGGGCATCTCTCGGAAACTTCACAGAGAAAAGTATATATTGTACATAGTGTGCGGATCAGTGGTTTTGTCCCCGGTTTGGACCGGTTCGCAAGGCCCACCTGTGATTTCTGCTACTGGTTCTCTCAAACCAGTACGAACCGGCTGAATCCCACATCTGGATAGTATCATGTACATCTCCAAGATATCCCTCTGAAATTTAGCCAGCTGAATTTTGATGATTTCAGGATATGTTGAAAAGATTAGGAAGTTAATAAGGTTAGCCTAGGGGACACGGTGGCTCGGTGGCTCACATGCTCAGCTTGTGGATCAGAAGGTCGGCAGTTCAGCGGTTCGAATCCCTAGCACCGCATAACGGAGTGAGCTCCCGTTCCTGGTCCCAGCTTCTGCCAACCTAGCAGTTCGAAAGCACGTAAAAAATGCAAGTAAAAAAATAGGGACCACCTTTGGTGGGAAGGAAACAATGTTCCGTGCGCCTTTGGCATTTAGTCATGACAGCATGACCACGGAGACGTCTTCGGACAGCGCTGGCTCTTCGGCTTTGAAACGGAGATGAGCACCGCCCCCTAGAGTCAGGAATGACTAGCACATATGTGTGAGGAGAACCTTTACCTTTAAGGTTAGCCTGGGATCAGTTTACCACTTAGAAGCTTCTGTACCCAATTCCCATTTTAATTCCCCCTCTAAAACCTAAAAATTGTCTTTAAAAAGTCATCCTTGCCCCTTTCAAGCATCACTAGATACCCTTCTGCAAACCTCCAAAGATCAAGATAAATCTACATCCTCTCATTAATCTTTCCTATTTGGCTACAGTAGGTTTATATAGTCATAAATTGGTGGCAGTTCATTGTTCCTACCTCTTTTGTTTGTAAATGTTTCGAATGGTGATTGTGATTGTGCCACATATAAACTATTATCTTGATTACAATATGATTTATTTTCAAAACACTTAAATGCATATCGCCGTTTTAATTATGATCAAATTCAAACCTGTAAATTCTGAAAACAGATCTGCAAAGTGCTTTTCAACAGTTAAATTAACTTCTATTCCAATCAAGGTTAGTTTGGCTTTACACTCCAACTGGATAACTTATAAATCGTTTCTCCATTAAATCAGGGGTGAAATCCAGCAGCTTCTGACAGGTTCTGGAGAACCGATACCGGAAATTTTGAGTGGTTTGGAGAACCAGCAAATAGCACCTCTGGCTGACCCCAGCGTGGGGTGGGAATGGAGATTTTGCAATATCCTTTCCTCAGGAGTGGGGAGGAAATGGGGATTTTGTAATAGCCTTCCCCCAGGAGTGGGGAAGGAATGGGAATTTTGCAGGATCCTTCCCCTGGAGTGGGGTGGGAATGGAGTTTTTGCAATATCCTTCCCCCAGGAGTGGGGAGAGAATGGGGATTTTGCAGTATCCTTCCCTTGGAGTGGGGTGGGAATGAAGATTGTGCAGGATCCTTCCCCTGGAGTGGGGTGGGAATGGAGATTTTGCAATATCCTTCCCCCAGGAGTGGGGAGGGAATGGGGATTTTGCAGTATCCTTCCCTTGGAGTGGGGTGGGAATGGAGATTTTGCAGGATCCTTCTCTTGCCACGCCCATCAAGCCACACCATGCCCACCAAGCCACGCCCACAGAACCGGTAGTAAAAAAAATTGGATTTCACCACTGCATTAAAGTCATTTGCATATAACAGGGGAGGGGGGGGGGAGAAAAAGTTAAATGCACTTTTCAGCATCATGTATTAAATGCCTGAACGGTCTTTGACAGAGCTGAAATGTTTTCAATGAATACCTCGTAGGGATACAGCTGAGAAATACGTGCATTGCCCTTTTTTATTTCCTCTTTTCTTTCCTCATACTTTACCTCCTATCTGGTGTACCAGCTTACTTGTTTTTTTTTAAAACCACAGTGACCTTTTTGCCATGGCAAAGACAATAATTATCTGCTGCCTGAATTCCTGTGCATATAATGGCCTGGCAAGTTGGAAGGAATGCATTTACAGCCTTCCTAGCAACCTGGAGCCTAGAGAAACAGGTCCAGTGCTATCAGTCTGTCATTCCTTCTGTGACATGGTAACAGCACAGCCTCTGATTCAGGAGAATACCCCAGGGAGCTGTGCTGCCATCTATAAAGCCATGACACTTTAAATATAAATAAGCAAGCAAACTATAGCTCCCACCAGCAGAATTAGGCACAAAGCAAAATGTCAGGCAGATTTTAGAGAGGGGGGGAGGGAAACAAGTTAAGTGAAGTTAAGCAAACGTGGGAAAACTTTCATCAGGCAAAACATCACAGCATTTCCCCCCCTCAAGATCATTGAAAAGGAGATTTTAATCTCTTAGAATGGGAATTTATTATAATTTGTACTTAAATTAACAAGGACAAAGTAAGATTCCTCTCGTAGAGTTGAACGGCCTCCATTAGCGCCAGTGGGGAGATAATTCATTTATTTCATATCAATCCTGCTTTGTTTCTGGGAGTTCAGGATGGTTCAAAAGGATGGAGTTATCCATAATCTCATGCACGATGCAAGACCAACTGTGAAGTTTATTGAGCTCCTCCTCACTAGCTCCATATGCAACTGAAGTTCTTCCATCTGAGTTTCTCCAATCCCACATTGGGATTTAATATTGAGGCCACATTGCAGTCGTTAGATTTCCTAATCTCAACACTTCCATATTTATTTTTATTCATTTATTTATAAAATTTATTGGCCGCTGGTTTTACCATAGGGTAATTCTGGGTGGCATACAATTAGATGATAGATAGATAGATAGATAGATAGATAGATAGATAGATAGATAGATAGATAGATAGATAGATAGAAAAGAGAGAGAGAGAGAGAGAGAGAGAGAGAGAGAGAGAGCATATTAATGCAAAGCAGTACAACCGAATTATAGATGGGAAGAGTGAGAGCAGGGTGATGGGGAGGTATGATCTGTTGTTAATTGATCAACCACCTCCATGTGATACTTCCTCACTGGGGCTCCAAGCTAACTGGGAGAGCCAAGTCTCCAGGCACATATGGAAGATCAGGAAAGTTGGGGCCAACCTCACTGTTCTGCCCCAGCAATGGACCCCAAAGAACGCAGCACACACAAAGTCTGTACAAACCTTAGTTTACTAAATTAAATCAGTCTTTTTCAAACAAAGGCTGTTAATTAACTTTCTACAAGAACCCAAAGAATAAATAATCGTAATCTTACTATGGTTGGCAGAAAGCCCAGAAGCAATTTGCAGGAAAATGATAAGAGAACCAAGATCAGGACGCAAAGGAGAGTGAACGAAGTTGTTCCCTGCAAATTGCTTCACTCGGTGTTCCTCCTTAAATAGATTAAGGGAGTGGCCAATTAGCCTTACTCTCGAGGGGACCTCCTCCTGAGGAGCCACTCCTGCCTTTTGGCAGCTCTGCACGCCCGTGCATCGAGAAGAGGCTCCTCCTCTTCTTCCTCTTCACTTATGGGAGCTTCTGGAGGTTCTGAAGGCCGGGGCTGAATCCCCGTCTCTGGCACCACATCTTCTCCAGCCTCCTCATTGTTTGACTCGAGCTCCAGCTGCACAGGCTGCTGGCGCAAAACCACACCAGCCTCCTCACTGTCGGAATCAGCTACTAGCTGACGGGCCACAACACTCACAAGTTGGAGGGAACTATTCCAGAGGGCAGGCACAACAGCAGGGTTTCATTATCTGATATTCCAGTTCTTTCTTCCATACATCAGTGTTTTTCATGTTAAAACTTAGTTTTGATACAAATCAAAATAGGGACTTTTATCTCCCCCCCCCCCCAAAAAAAAGCATCTAAGTGCATAGTTGTCGTCGTGCTGTCCAAAAGTGCTAGAATTAATGACAGTATAAAGAGTGTTATTTCAAGAATCAGGACTACTAGTTTTAACGGTTTTTACATGTGGCGTGTCAAGAGAGCAGGGTCTTTGCCTCAGGTGTGAATTTGCAGTGCTAGTGAATGGTATGTTTCAGGTAGCAATAGTCGTTTTAGCAAAAGTGTGAGAGAAAACTTCTCTCATGGTTTGCACAGCCTATTGATTGGCTTTGATTGGTTTCTGGTTTGAATGTTTGAATGAACCAATCAGCGCGCAGCAATTGACTCTGAGTTTCCCGGGCTTTCTAACTGACGCTCACTCAGTATATAAGGAGCTGCTCTGGTTGCTGAGAGCACATGCTTGCTTGCACACTCGCTTGTTTGCTGAGTGCTTGCTTGCACGCTCGCTTGCTTGCTTACTCACACGCCCGCTTCTCCCGGGTCACACACAAGAGCTGAAGTCGCTTAGCCGCCTTCTGAGGAAGGAATGCCTGGGCTCCAGTCGCATGGAGCAACTGCAAAAAAGAGCTGAACGATCTTTGCTGAAAGGGAGATGACTACTGAGGTTCTTGGTAGATTTTGCTTTGTTTGTTTTTATTAAACTCGTTTGTTTTTAAAGTCTTCTGGCTGGCCTGTTTGGTGCATTTGTAAGCGGATAAGGCTGCGGTCTACGAAACCTCCACGACAAAGGGGTTCTCTGCCTAGTTGCTGGGTGGGCGTGGCCATAGTGGGCGTGGCTAGTTGGCTTCCCGCACCATGGTGTTGGGGGGGGGCTTTTTGCCCTCCCTGGGCTCCGGAGGCTTTCCTCGAACCTCTGGGAGGGCAAAAATGGCCTCCCCAGGTTAGGGAGGCCCTCTGGAGGCCAGAAACAGGCCCGTTTCCAGTCCTCTTGAACTTCCGGTAGGCCCGTTTCTCACCCTCTCTGAGCCTCTGAGCCATTAAGTGCGTGCCCTGCACTTAATGGGCCATGTGGGGACTCCTGGGAGGGGTGGGATGGGCGGGGCCAGCCAGGAGTAGGATTTGGAAGTTCTCCAAATTGCACAGAATTTGGAAGTTCTCCAAATTGCACAGAATCTTAGCTAGAGGTTCTCCCGAACCCCTACGAATCCTCCTGAACCCTTGCAAACCCTCCCGAACCCCTACGAACCCTGGCAATAATGTTTCCTTTTTTCAGCATGCCTATTCCTATTCTTCTAAAACAAAGTCTACCCAATATGTGCATTTATGAAACCTTGTTAAAGAGCTTGTTCCATTTTATATAATTTATCTCTTTTCAGGGTGATGATTTGAAGACGGGGAACCTGGAAGGTCATATAATATCAGGTAAGCAGAAGCCCTCCATACAGGGGGTCTTCACCTTCAGACACATTTTGAGCCCCAAAATTTATGTCGCTAAGTGAGATCTTTGTTAAGGGAGTTTTGCCCCATTTTATGACTTTTCTGGCTACATCTGTTAAGCGGATCGCTGCAGTCATTAATTTAGTTAGACGGTTGTTAAGTGAAACTGGTTTTCCCATGGACTTTGCCTGTCAGAAGGTGATCATGTGACCCTGAGGTACTGCAACCGTCATAAATGTGAATCCGTCACCAAGCATCTGAATGGAAATCACCTGACCACGGGGATGCCGCAATGGTCATAAGTGTGAAAAATGGTCATAAGTCACTTTTTTTCAGTGCCATTGTAACTTCGAACGGCCTCTAAGTGACCTGTTGAAAGTTGAGGGTTGCTTGTATAAAGAACTTCTGTGTATCATTAGGCATCTGTTATGGAGACCTCTATATTTGTGTGAGGAAGTAGGCATCCTTGTTCATATGTGTGTTTTTGTGATTTTTTAAAAAATATTTTTTTTATTATAGTTCAAAAAAAAAATCAAAAACAAATATATAATTTTTCTATCATAGTGTAACATCGCCAAAATATCCATATATATATATATGCAAATAATTAGAGAGTAAAAATAGAAAATATTTACAGATTCTTGTATACAAATTTACCTTTCCAATACTTAATTACCATAAATATATCATCATCTATAATTATAATCCAACATTATCCTTTGTCTCTCTCTCATCATTTCTGGATCCAATCAAACCACATATTCCAACTACTATAAAAATCTGAGTCTCTTTTACCCTTGATCAGTTTTGTAAGTTTGTCGGACTCTGCACATTTCCGAGATTATTTTTGAGTCTGTTGGTAAATCCTCATTCTTCCATTCTTGTGCGAATGCCAGTCTCCCTGCAGTGATTATGTGCAGCATCAAATACCATTTAGTCAATCCAATATTTGCCGGTCTAACCCCCAACAAAAAGTTTTCAGTTTCAGTTCCACTCTACAGTGTGTAATTTCAAGCAACCATCATCGTATTTTCATCCAATATTTAGCTGCCAGCAGGCATGTCCACCATTGGTGGAAGTAAGTTCCATTATTATGCCCACATTTCCAGCACTGTGAAGATGTCCCGGGGAACATTTTAGCTAATCTTGCTGGAGGTAGGTGCCATCGATAAACCATCTTATAAATATTCTCTTTATAAGAGGATGCCATAGTTTGTGATTTTGTGATCTTGATTGCCTCACAATCAAGTCACACAGGGGTTCTCTGGCCGATTGCTGGGTGGGCGTGGCCATGGTGGGTGTGGCCTAGTCAGTCTCCTGCACCACGGCGGGGGGGGGCAGTGTTTTTGTCTTTCCCAGACTCCGGAGGCTTTCCTCAAGCCTCCGGGAGGGCAAAAATGGCCTCCCCCAGGCACTGGAGGCCCTCCGGAGGCCGGAGGCCAGAAATGGGCCCATAATTCCAGTAGGCCCGGATTTCACCCTCCCCGACCCTCCATGTGTGCCCTGCACTTACCTGCATCAAAAATGGCCGCATGGGGACTCCTGGGAAGGGAGGGGCAGGGTGGACGGGGCCAGCCAGGAGTGGGATTTGGGGGTTCTCCAAACTGCACAGAATCTTAGCTAGAGGTTCTCACGAACCCCTGCAAACCTCCAGCAGCCCACCCCTGAGGTCACATCTATTCAAAGTGCATCAAGATGAATCCCATTCACTCACTGTCATTCAACAGCTAGATTTTTTATGTGTGTGTCTGTTAAGAAACAGGGAAATTGTAAAACTTTATTCTCTTTTATAGGAATCATCCCCAAGCACCTCATTTTTCCCCCACCTGAACCTTCTTTTAAAAAGCATCAGCTATTTGTGATCCTGCTGCAAATTACTTTAGTAATTTGCAACCTAATTGAAGTTCATGCTAAGGCAGGGGTCAGGAGCCGCATGGGCTCTGGAGGCACATGTGGCTCTTTCACCCCTCTGTTGCTACTCCCTGTCACTCAAAATATAGAATAGAATAGAATTTTTTATTGGCCAAGTGTAATTGGACACACAAGGAATTCGTCTTGGTGCATACGCTCTCAGTATACATAAAAGATACATTCGTCAAGAGTCATAAGGTACAACACTTAATGATAGTCATAGGATACAAATAAGCAATCAGGAAACAACATCAATATAAATTGTAAGGATACAAGCAACAAAGTTACAGTCATACACTCATAAGTGGAAGGAGATGGGTGGTGGGAACGATGAGAAGGTGGCATGTGGAGCCATATCCGCAGGCACATGAGACATTGCCCTACCTCAGCTCCAGCACACATGCGCACACCAGCCAGCTGATTTTTGGCTGGCCCCACCCATGCTGCCCCTCCCCTCCCAGGAGTCTCCAAACAGCCCGTTTTGGATGCCAGGTAAGTATAGGGCTCGCATAGAAGCTCTGGGAGGGCATTTTTGGCCTCCGGGGGTGCCGGGGAGGCCATTTTGGCCCTCCCCAGGCTCCAAGAAAGTCTCTGGAGCCTGGGGAGGGTGAAAAATGGGCCTACAGGCCCACCAGGAGTCAGGAAACAGGCCATTTTCAGCCTCCAGAGGCTTCAGGGAAGCCTGCTAGGCTCAAAACAGGGCACGGGAGGGGGGGGTCATGCACGCATGCACATGTGCAGGGGGCGGGGGGCATTGAATTATGGGCGTTTGCACATGTGCCTATGCTATCACGCACATGCTTTCAGCACCCAAAGAAAAAAAGATGAGCCATCACTGCCCTATTCCATCAAGACTGCAACTGCAAATGTAGGTTCTTAAACTTCAGATTTTTTTCTGTCCTCCCCCCCCGCCCCCATTTTTAAAATATTTTCCATCTTGTCCAAGAAAGAAAAAAGAAAATTCAAGAGACTCTGAAAGCTCGCACTATAATTTTATGAACTTGTTTTGCCTATGCAAAACAGATTTGCTGATGGCATTTTATAAAACAGTAGCAAGAGATTCTGAGCTTGTTTAAACAAGCAGGGCGTTGAATTTTAACAAATATGTCCCTCCTTAAGGTGGCACAACACAATTCTGCAAGACTTTATGCTCTATTTTTTTTTTAAAAAAATTCAATTTTAGAAAGTCCTGCATTAGCTTTCAAAACCACTATGGCATGCCCAATATGCAATATTGAGGTTATTGAGAACCCAATAAATTGGGGTTATTAAGACCCCAATAAATTGAGAACCAAGAAATGTATTATGTGTTCTCCAAAAGATAGCAGGGAGAATAGCTTTGAAATGTCCTGTGCAGAATAGTGTAGATAAGCTCTGGGTGACCCAGATCCAGGTTTCCATGATTTCCAGACAAGGGGGATAGTAACAAGAAACATTAGGCTGAGAAAGTTCAGGAAATTTCGGCATCAGACCAGCAAAGAATCATTTCACACTCAAGCTGGACAGCAGATAGTAAGTTACTCTTTATCTTATGCGGGGGGGTGGGGAGGAGAGCCATTAATATACAATAAGCAGGGGTGGGCTGCTGGGGGTTTGCAGGGGTTTTGAAGAACCTCTAGCTAAGATTCTGTGCAGTTCGGAGAACCCCCAAAAACTACTCCTAGCTGGCCCCACCCACCCAGCAACTGAGCACAGAACCCATTGCTAAAATTTTTGAAGCTCAGCCCTGGCAATAAGTAACATTTTCTATCACGGAAAAAACAAAGTATTTCCTATTTTATTTATTTATTTATATTCAAATTTATATACCACCCTACTCCCAAAAGGGACTCAGGGCAGTGAACAGCCAAGATAAACTTAAAAGTTATTTTTAGGTAAGTTATTCTTACCTCACTGTAGTCTTCCACATCCAATTCTACTTCCCAAAGACCGTTTTTTTCTAAGTTCTCACACTTAACAGTTTGAAAAACAGAAAAGTGGTTTCTACATTAAAGGAAGGTCCAATCTTGAATTGAGGAGGCATTTCCTGAGAGTGAGAACAATTAATGAATGGAACAGCTTGTCTCCCAGAACTGTGGGTGCTCCAATATTGGAGGTTTTCAAGAAAGGATTGGACAACTATTTGTCCTGGATAGTATAAGGTCTCCTGCCATAAGCAAGAGGTAGGACTAGATGGTAAACAGATTAACAGAGTTGGAAGGGACCTTGTAGGTCATCTAGTCCAACCCCTCACCCAAGCAGACCCTACACCATTTCTGACCGATGGCGGTCCAGTCTCATCTTGAAAGCCTCCAGTGATGAAGCTGCCACAACTTCTGAAGGCAACTTCTGTTCCATGGGTTGATTGTTCTCACTGTCAGAAAATTCCTCCTTATTTCCAGGTTGAATCTCTCCTTGATCAGTTTCCATCCATTATTCTTTATCTGGCCTTTGAGTGCTTTGGAAAATAGCTTGACCCCCTTCCTCTCTGTGGCAGCCCCTCAAATATTGGAAGACTGCTATCCTGTCTCCCCTGGTCCTTCTCTTCACTAGACTAGCCATGCCCAGTTCCTGCAACTGTTCATCATATGTTTTAGTCTCCAGTCCCCTCATCATCTTTGTTGCTCTTCTCTGCACCCTTTCCAGAGTCTCAACATCTTTTTTTATAGTGTGGTAACCAAAACTGGATGCAGTACTCTAGGTATGGCCTTACTAAGGCTTTATAGTGTGGTATTAGTACTTCCCTTGATTGTATTCCTCTGTTAATGCAACTTAGGAGTCCATTCTTAGGAGTCCATTGATAGACCAGTTCTGGAGAACCAGTAATGGAAATTTTGAGTAGTTCGGAGAACCGGTAGTAAAAATTCTGACTGGCCCCGCCCCCATCTATTCCATGCCTTCTAAGTCCCAGCTGATCAGGAGGAAATGGGGATTTTGCAGTGTCCTTCCCCTGGATTGGGCAGGGAATGGAGATTTTACAGTATCCTTTCCCTGCCACGCCCACCAAGCCACGTCCACAGAACCGGTAGTAAAAAAAATTGAAACTCACCACTGCATGTATTATACTGGATGTCCTCAAAATAGTGTCTGTGCAATGGTGAGTCTATCAATGTATTCTTTGATGCTCAATGCTTAAATGATTCTTATTAGTTTAAGTTTCTTTTTTCTTATTAAAAACCTTATTAGAAATTAACATACTGCAACACGAGATAGCATAACCTCAATTTTCAACAATCTATCTGGGTGTCATACGAATCCCAGATATATTCTTAGAAAATATGATATGAACTGGCTATAGCTTTCTCCTTTTTTTTCTGTGTGATAGGCCATATCCATCCTGTCAACCGTTTTGTTGTAGGAATGCTGTAAATATGTTCTTAAAATTCTTAAAATTCCAATTTCACTAGCCCTGAGACTTCGTACCACCTGCAAGGCGTTTATATCAGCTGGTGGATTTGCCGGACTGGGCAATCATAAAAAAACTTTTTTGCTCATAAATCCTGAAGTGAGAAAAGTACAGCAGGAAGTGAATTTGTGATGGTTAGTTACATTGAAGGAGAAAGAATAGCACCTCGCGCCGCCCCCCCCCCCAATCTAATGATTAGGGGGCGAAGAATTTTATCTCTCCAATTTCTTTTACATCTTTCTTGTCTTCTTGAATCCAATCTGAAATGCCCTTTGAGCTAAGATTGGGGTTTTAAACCATTAAGGAGCATCTGCATACATAATAGCTCTGCTTGATATTTGATTTTTTTTTTCACAACACAGAGAGGGGGGGAGGGAAGCCATCAACCCACTAGTGAGGCATTCAAGATTGACAGCCGGTAATGCCCTGATTTCATTTACATCTGAGCTCTTCGGGAAATTAAGTGTAGTTTCCTTTTTGCTGGTTCTTATGGCAACCTATGCAATTGATGGAGCATATGGAAGCTAAACTAGCTAGAAATGTTGAGATGATTGAAGTTGGAACTTGACGGAGGGGTCTGGATTCCTGCTTTGCAACTAACATCTTGTCAGGCAGGAATATATGTTTTAAGCCCCTGTCATGGTCAAATGCATGCTATCCGAAGGAAGCTATTATATAATTTACCCGTTCTGCAAAAACAGAAAATAGTGCTTTGATGAACCTTACAGCACAGTGGTGGGTTTCAAAATTTTTTATTACCGGTTCTGTGGGTGTGGCTTGGTGGGCGTGGCGTGGCTTGGTGGGCGTGGGATGGCTTGGTGGGCATGGCTTGGTGGGCGTGGCAGGGGAAGGATGTTGTAAAATCTCCATTCCCTCCCCATTCCAAGGGAAGTATACTGTAAAATCTCCATTCCCTTCCCACTCCAGGGAAAGGATACTGCAAAATCCCCATTTCTTCCCCATCAGCTGGGATTTGGGAGGCAGAGAATAGATGGGGGCGGGGCCAGTTAGAATTTTTACTACCGGTTCTCCGAACTACTCAAAATTTCCGCTACCAGTTCTCCAGAACTGGTCAGAACCTGCTGAAACCCACCTCTGCTACAGCAACCAGTTGCTGTCCTAAACTCAAATATTATGGTAGTATTGTGACTTTATCTTCTGTTAGTTACAGGCTTAGGAGATGCGGTTTTCAATATCCATCCAGCCATGGATCTTACCAAGTTTATGCCAATCATCCTCTCCCATTTTACTCTACTCTACAGGGATATTATGAGAAAGGGCCTGGGAAAATGTGATAAAAATGTAAATTAAAAATAATAAATGCTAAAAAAAAAACCCCTCCTTTTAAAATATTTAAAATAACTTGTTCTTTTTAGAGAATTTGTTAGCTTATTGAAGGGTACTAACTTGATTATTTTTATTCTAATTTAAATTGTTAGTAGAGATAGAGCTAGAACAGAAGAAGCTTCTTGAATGAGAAGTGAAATCAATTAATTTAATAATTAAGTATATCAATAGCTTTTAGCTTCATATTTCCATATCCAATGTTTGAATAACTTATGAACTTATCAGTTTAGTTTTTTAGTTTTATTTCTCCAGTATTCTAGTATCTGCATTTATATTCTATTTTAATTTTATCTCTCTTAATTTGTACAACCTATTCAGAATGTTTCCTTTTATTTTCTCATGAGTGTTTAAAATGTTATGAACTTATAAGCGTTAATAATAAAAAGTTCAATTAATGAAGATACTGGCTGTGTTTGAAGGCTAAAATTTAACTAGTTTGCACTATATGGATCCCCAATGGGTATATGACTCATTGTGTTAAATGAATCCACCCAGCATGGTTAATTCAATAAACTATGATTTCTTTAACCATACCTCAATGTACTGTACAAAAAAAGTCACTCTCTTGTTACAGTCAGAAGATTTGTTTGCATGACATTTTTATTGATGATTAAAGCAATTAACCTGATTTCCTAAATCTGCATAAAAAATTCATCAAAAACTAGTGAGTTCACACAACATACTAGACCAAAATGTATGTGTAGTTAATTTGCCATTCAGTCTCTTTTGTTAATACTGTCATTTCCTCCCAGTAATAAGTAATCACTTTCCTTTCTAAAAGCCATATATGTACCACCAACTACAAAGGTCAGATTCATGTAGCTGTATGATCAACTCTTAAGTATCATAGAGTTACATGGAGAAGCTTTAAAATTTAGCTTTTCTACAGCTGTATTCACATAACATGTTGGGACACAAATTGGCAGCCACATTATAACCTAGGATGAATTACAAACTCAGACTACATGATTAGCTTAAAGTTGAGTATATTGGGTTATTAGGTTAATTAATTAAACCAGATTATATTCCCAAGGGAGAAGTCAATGTAAAAATGGCCTATTTTTTCCCAATATATATTTTTCCTCTATAAGGTAAAGATAAAGTTTCCCCTCGCATATGTGCTAGTCGTTCCCGACTCTAGGGGGCGCTGCTCATCTCCATTTCAAAGCCGAAGAGCCAACGCTGTCCAAAGATGTCTCCGTGGTCATGTGGCTGGCATGACTCAACGCCAAAGGTGCACGGAACGCTGTTCCCTTCCCACCAAAGGTGGTCCCTATTTTTCTACTTGCATTTTTTACATGCTTTCGAACTGCTAGGTTGGCAGAAGCTGGGGCACGTCACGGGAGCTCACCCCATTATGTGGCACTAGGGTAGGGGTCTGCAACCTTAAACACCCGTTTCCCACAGAAAAAAAAAAAACCACCGGGAGCCACAAAACCCTTCCTGTGCTGACTATTTCTTGAGCGGCCACAAAACTAGCATATGTAGTTGAATTAAACGTTCTGTTTTCTTTTGAAACTTTTCTTTTCTTGGATTTATCCATGGTTGACCTACCAGGGGTTGAAAAGCTCAATAAATTGCGTGCCGCCAGATGTCGCACATTGGCGGTTGTGATGCATATTTTGAGTGACAGGGAGACACAGCAGAGGGGTAAAAGAGCCGCAAGAGGCTCCAGAGCCGCAGATTGCTGACCCCTGCACTAGGGATTTGAACCGCTGAACTGCCAACCTTTCGATCGAGAAGCTCAGCGTCTTAGCCCCTGAGCCACGTCCCTTTTTCCTTTATAATAGTATCCAATGGAAGAGAAGCAAGATGGGAAAAAAAATCCATTTCTCACCTCCAAATTATTCCTTTGTAAGGATATTTTGGCCCAAAGTTGAAATTTGGAGAGATTACGTTAGTCATGAAAAAATGATGGGAAGAAAGATATTAAAATAGTTTCCCACAGGTCAGGGAATTATAGTGATAAGAACATCAGTGCAGTCATTATCTGCTTTTTCATTAAAAGGATGGTGTTTAAGGTGGCTAACAAGAGTAAAAATAAAAAGCAAACACAAATGAAAGCATTATTGAAGTATTATTAAAATAGAGGATTGCACTTATACAGGTCAACAGCTAACCCAGTACACACATCCAAGGTTGCCTGGAATCTTTCAGTTGAGGTCTCATTCCAACATAACTAAGGAAATCAGAGTTACAGTATTCTTCACTTATTATTTACAGTATATCATGGTTTTAAAGCTCGTTTTATTATTTCTTATTTAGCCTCTTTTATATTGCGTTTTAATCCAGTGGTGAAATCCAAATTTTTTATTACTGGTTCGGTGGGCGTGGCTTGGTGGGCATGGTGCGGCTTGGTGAGCGTGGCTTGGTGAGCATGGCAGGGGAAGGATACTGCAAAATCTCAATTCCCACCCCACTCTTGGGGGAAGGATATTGCAAAATCTCCAGGCTCCAACTGGCGCAGAGTGCGGCTGTGCGGGTGGTAATGGGAGCGACATGGCGTTCCCATGTAACGCCTCTCCTGCGCGAGCTGCACTGGCTCCTGGTGGTCTTCCGGGTGCACTTCAAGGTTTTGGTTACCACCTTTAGAGCGCTCCATGGCTTAGGACCTGGTTACCTATGGGACCATCTACTACCACCAATAGCCTCCCACCGGCCGGTACGCTCTCATAGAGAGGGGCTCCTCCGGGTGCCGTCGGCCAAACAATGTCGACTGGCAGCCCCCAGAGGGAGAGCCTTCTCTGTGGGGGCACCTACTATCTGAAATGAGCTCCCCCCGGAGATATGGAGGATCCCGGATCTGCGCACCTTCCGCCACGCTCTCAAGACCTTTTTATCCCACCAGGCGGGCCTGGCCTAATCTTTTCCCGTTTTCTCTTTTAATATGTAAATTTTAATCTGTTTTTAAATGATTGGGGTGTTTTAAATCTGTCCAGGCCAAATTGTTTAATTCGGTTTTATTCTGTTTTTTAAATTTTATATTTATGTATTTTAACGTTTGGCTGTTCACCACCCGGAGTCCTTCGGGAGCAGGGCGGTATATAAATCAAATAAAGATAAAGATAAAGATTTCCATCCCACTCTGGGGCCAGCCAGAGGTGGTATTTGCCGGTTCTCCGAACTGCTCAGAATTTCCGCTACTGGTTCTCCAGAACCTGTCAGAACCTGCTGGATTTCACCCCTGTTTTAATCCTATATTAGCCACACAGAATCACACATTGGGAGTTATTTTATTTAAGTAAATATTTGTGAACAGGGTAATGAGAGGCAGACAAACTGGAACGAGTCTAAAATTAGGTAGCGCTTTGGGGCTTGGGTGTCATCCATCTGGAAGATGGGTTAGGAGAGGTAACGAGAGGTGTATTTGGAAAGAGAAGGAACTTAATCTTAGCTTGAGTGGTTGGGAAAACCAGGTGAGGTTAAAAAGGGAGGTGTTTGGGGGTTTTTTTGAACAAAGAACAGACAAGCACATTCTTGCAACTTAATGGAAAGCCGCCCGATAGAGAGAAGGGGTGGCAACATGCTCAGAAATTCTCCATACACACCAGGTGCTCCAGAGATTGAAATCTATACCGACAATCCTCATTTGCTTCTATGATTTTACATTCCTTATTAAGAAGGTTTAATAATGCCCCTCTAAATAGGAATCACAATTGAAGGAAAATAAAGAATTCTAGTCCCACGTCCGGCGTAGTGCATGAATGCAAACAAACCAAAAATTATAGAGCTGTAAAAACAAAAAATTTCCTCTGAGAAGTAGGAAAAAAAGTCTCAGGAAAACTATTAAGTAAAAGAGAACTGCTATAGATAAATTCAATAAATGAGATAAGAAAGAACAACGGGCTCATTCCTTTTACAAAGTGGCTGTGTCTCAATCTTAGATAAATGTTTTTTTTGGGGGGGGCTATATATACATAGGGACATGGTGGCTCAGTGGCTAAGACGCTGAGCTTGTCGATTGAACTTGTCGGCAGTTCAGCAGTTCGAATCCCTACTGCCTATGTAATGGGGTGAGCTCCCTTACTTGTCCCAGCTTCTGCCAATCTAGCAGTTCGAAAGCACGTAAAAAAGGCCAGTAGGGACCACCTTTGGTGGGAAGGTAACAGCATTCCATGCGCCTTTGGCATTGAGTTATGCCGGCCACATGACCACGGAGATGTCTTCGGACAGCGCTGGCTCTTCGGCTTTGAAACGGAGATGAGCACCGCCCCCTAGAGTCGGGAACAAGTAGCACATATGTGCAAGGGGAACCTTTCCCTTTTTTACCTTTATATATACATATGCACAACCAGAATTTTCTTTTACTTTTATTTCTGGTATCCAGACTACATCCGACCCACACCACCCCCTGAAAGTGGTTACCACCGCTACCAGTTCCTTCTCTACGAACAGCCAGCTCGTGAAGTTGTATCTTTGAATTCAGATGAAATTGCATCTTCCGGTAAGAATCTCCTTTTGCCTCTTTGGCAGTTCAAAATGTGTGGTGGTTGTTGCAGGAAGAGAATTGGTGCCTTCTTTCTGGATGATTTCTTTGACTCTCTTTCAACACAGTTAGAATTCCCCCGTAGGTATATATATGTGTGTTTGTTTTCTGAGGTTTTCGCGGGTGTTTGTATGTAGGTCTTTGTTTATTCGGGTTTTCTCCCGCGTAAAATTGGAAATGTCTTGGCGACGTTTCGACAAAGTCTCATTCATCATCTTCAGGCTGGTGTTTTCATATCATATATATGTTTGTGGAAATGATGAAAATGCCCCAGCAGGGGGCATGGCTTTGCTTGAAGCAGAAATGTATATTTTACTTGACAGTGTGGGAAATATTTGTCTCTGCTGCTATTACAAAAGTAAATTCTCATGTCAACTCTGTAAAGGAGACCAAAGCAATCGTGTAGTTGGGTAAGTCTCAGAAACAAACGGCTCAAGGTGCTTGGTTTAGAATATATAAAGTAATACTGATCCCCAGATAAGGTGAACCTGTGCAGATAATGATGCTTTTAAGTGGAGAATGGTGTTTAAAGCTGGGGTGGCAAAGCTTTGAAGGCTAGGGGGCATGCGCTTTTGTTGTTACTGTGGTCATTCTTTGAGGGACGCAATCAAAAGTGACAGAATCGGTAGTGGGTTGCTACCAGTTCGTCCTGGTTTGGGAGAACCAGTAGCATTGGCAGTGGGAGGCTCCACCCACCTGCCCAGACATCATCAAAAATACTCTGCACATGAGCAGAACCTTCTGCGCATGCACAGAAGCGCCATTTGCTCACAAAGCAAGCGTGTGCACCTACATGCTGCCGATAGCGAACTGGTAGCGCCGGGATTTGAATCCCACTACTGGACAGGATACTGTGACTGCGTGAAATGAGTAAGGAAGACAGGCCTGCATTTCTGTGGATGGCATGCACAGAAGGTGCAGAGATGCTAAGCTTCTTCGGTACGCTAAGCCTAATTAAAGACTTATCCAGTATTTTGTTTATTTTTATTAATATGGTGGGAAAAGTCAGAAAATAACATTGCCAAGGCGCAAAGGTTTGTTACTATACTTCAGTGGTAAAGTGTATTGCGGGCTTGGGGACCTCAAAGAAAAAAGCATCCAAAATGCATATGGCGGCTGGCCAATTCTGTGAGTGGAAGTCCACATACATTGATTGCCAAGTTTGAGAAACGCTACCCTTAAAAAGCAGGCATGCCGGTACACACAGGCTTATGTTTTAATGTCTGAGTAAAGGAGGAAGGGACGTGTTGGCTCAGAGGCTAAGACACTGAGATTGTTGATTGAAAGGTCAACAGTTCAGCGGTTTGAATCCCCAGTACCGCATAACGGAGTGAGCTCCCGTGACTTGTCCCTGCTTCTGCCAACCTAGCAGTTCGAAAGCACGTAAAAAATGCCAGTAGAAAAAATAGAGACCACCTTTGGTGGGAAGGTCATAGCGTTCCATGCGCCTTTGGCGTTGAGTCATGCCGGCCACATGACCATGGAGACGTCTTTGGATAGAGCTGGCTCTTCGGCTTTGAAACGGAGATGAGCACCACCCCCTAGAGTCGGGAACAAATAGCAGATATATGTGAGGGGAACCTTCACCTTTACCTTAAAGGAGGAAGGTTGCTAGAAATGAAATAAGTGGACCTGAGGGATATGAACGCACTTCTTTAGATTCCTGGGAAAGGAAGGAGGAAAGGCATCAGGAGGATTGGTGGATGGTTGGGTTGAGGAGCAGAGTTGAGGCTGGGAAGATCAAGGAACTGGGCAGGATTAGAAGGTAGAGATGGAAAAAAAGGAAGCTGATGAAATGATCAGGTTAGCAGATACGCGCTAGATTCCTTTCCTCCACCCTAGTCACTTCCCCAGTCAACACCAGATGATGATGGAGTAGGGAGGAATCACAAGGTTCTTAAAGCTGGCACCAGAATTGACAGTGATAAATTCAAGCAGACATGCTAAGCAGAATGTATATCGCATGCTTGGCAATACAGAATCAAGTTTTTCAGCCCTCCTTGTTCTGCGGTGTTCAGAATCAAAGCCTTACCTGGGATTACTTGATTAAGTTTCCATGCTGTAGTAAGCCCTGGTTTTCTTCCAGGCACAATTTTTTAAACAGTCACATGGACCGCGTTCAAACTTCATGCTAAATAATTTAAAACCTTTCCTATTATGGTTTACTATGACCTGTGAAAATCGAGTGTCAAGTTTCGATGTTGTCTCAAATGAATTGCATTTCAACAAAAAGTCTTTGATAAAATCTCTCATTTATTAAGCACAACAACCCATACCCGACTCCGTCAACACTGGCTTCCTGATCCAAAACCCTCCCTTTCCTTTCCCCACTCCTCTGCACTCATTGGCCATCTTCCAAATCACTCTGCCCCTAATCTACTGCTCCAGCTCAAAGGAATTTCCCCCCTCCCATCCCATCTCCTAGGGGATATCATCTCCAGAGAAAATAAGTAGGTGAAAAGTCAAACGTCCCTTGCCAGATGCCTCTTCTTCTCCTCCTTATGTCAGCACTAGAGTAAATGCAGCTTGCAGTGCTGACACCGAGCCTATGAGCATCAGTGGAGTCAATCCACTGGGTTGTGTGTAGGAGAAAACTATTAGTAATCCAGCTGTGTGGCAAACCTATTTAGGGTACATACAGTATATACTTTCCATTGCATGTCAATTGAGAACGGGTGGAAAAGAAACAGCCAAGCAGGAAGACAGATTATGGTGGCAGATGTAAAGGTGAAGGAGATCTCAGATGCTGTGAAACTGAGAATAGTCTTTGCTTGTGTATCCAAGAGCTTTGAGGAGTTTCATTGGTGACACCTCAGAGCTATCGTGCATGTCGAGCGATGAGATAAAAGTCATGAATAATAAGATTTGGCAATTGAGTTGCACAAGCAGTCTTCAAACAACGTTAATAAAATAGCAGCTTTGCTGAGCCAGGCACGTTCTTAGCATGGAGGGACAGCTAGTCTCCCAGAGGAAAATGCTGCTTTAAGTGTTATTTGCACAAGTGGAATTTCAGGACAGAGAAGAATAGGGAGAGATTCAGGAATGAAAATGCCTCACCCATGGCAGCATGACACTTCACAAGAAGCACCAGGCACATATAAAATTGATTTATGGAGCCAGAGACTGCTGCTTGGAAGAAGCATAATTCACATTGTGTTTGTAAACAAAAACCAAGCAAGTTCTTTGAAAGCAGTAAGAGAACAGTGAAATTTCCCAAATGAATTTGCCCTTCTTTGCCTGTTTGTAAACCAATGCTATATATTACAGCTGAAAAGCCCTCCAAATAATGATAATGATGATGACACCATGCAAATTGGATTAGATTATGAGAGCAGCTTTCTATTTATTTTTATTTATGTATTAGTTTCTCAAACATGTACAAGATAGCAGATATGAATATGAACATGGACATGAATGAAGGAATTGAATACAAATAAATGGGGACAGTAAGATAGGGACGATAGGCACGCTGGTGCACTTATGCACGGCCCCTTTACGGACCTCTTAGGAATGGGGTGAGGTCCATGGTTTTGAGGTTGAAGCTGTGGGGGTTTGAGGATGTTACAACGGAGTCAGGTAGTGCATTCCAGGCATTGACTGTTCTATTGCTGAAGTTGTATTTTCTGCAATCAAGTTTGGAATGGTTTACCTTGAGTTTGTATCTATTATTTGCTTGTATATTGTTGTGGTTGAAGCTGAAGTAGTCATTGACAGGCAGGACATTGTGGCAGATAATTTTATGTACTACACTTAAGTCAGACTGAAGTCGGCGTACTTCTAAATTGTCTAAGCCCAAAATTTCAAGTCTGGGGGCATAAGGTATTCTAGTGGAGGACTCTTCTCATGAAATACTTCTGGATCCACTCAATTGTATTATGTCCAATATATAGTGTGGATTCCAGGCAGAAGAGCTGTATTCGAGAATTGGTCTGGCAAAGGTTTTGTATGCCCTAGTTAGCAATACAATGTTACCGGAGAAGAAGCTTCGCAAAATTAGGTTAACAACTTTTAGTGTCTTTTTGGCAATGCTTGTTACAGGGAGCTCTGGCGCTTAGATCGTTTGAGATGAGTACTCCTAGGTCCTTGACAGAGTGAGGGTCACCTATGAGGTTTTCTTCTAGGTTCTGCTGGGGGTAGATAGAATACAGTCAGGAGTCTGCAGCTCTGTTGCCAACTGCATAGCTAGGGGGTGTGCAGAAGTCGTATCCTCAAAGAGGTCATTAAGTTTCGGCCTCGATAAAGTGACCTATTCAACTGACTGTTCTGGTACGTAGTATACACAGTAATGTAGAATAGGAGGAGATATTTCTTCATTGTCCTTAGTGTGTGCATATATAAACATATCAGGGGTGGGTTCTACTTACCTTTACTACTGGTTCTCAACGGGATCGCGCACATGTTCTATAGAACCGGTGTGAACTGGGGACAACCCACCACTGCTGGGGTTGATGTTTTATTATTTATCTAGGGCCCCTGTTACATTTTGTTCGATTTATAAGAATATTTGTATAACGCTACTTTAGTATGGGTTGACTGACTGACTGCGTTTATCTGTTTGTATGTTTTTGCTAGTTTTGCCTGCTGCACAGAGTCCATTGCAGTTGAGCAGCTAAATTGAGAGAAAGATAGACCGACTGATGGACAGATAGATAGATACGCTTGACCCACACAGACGAAAATGATACCAAACATCAAAGCAAAATATTAAGCTATTGATAGAAAATTTGCAAAATGGTGCTGTCAGGGTTTCCTTCCATGTAAAAGATGGCTTCCAGGTCTGACAGGTGCAAGGGCAGAGAAAGGAGGCAAGAAGTATCTGCAAGACTCACACAATATATTCCACACAACCTATCGGTTATTGCACCAGTAGGTGTGCTCTCTTGAGGTAAGGCTTGTGGTATTTCCCAAGTATGAGTTTGTCTGTGTGTTGCAGGATTGTTGCGTATGCTTTACATACAAAAGTCGACCCTGTATCAACTGTCAAAACACAAAGTGTGTGTGGTAAATGAGAAGAGTGTGTGCAAGAAGTATGTCACAAGTATATAACAAGAGAGAGAAAAATAAGTTTTCTGTTCTGGCAATTGGAAAGAATTCATTATTTCTCATCGTGACTGGTAACAACCTTGGATCGCAATTTCCCGGTCATTATTATCAGATGCTGCAACTTTATTAAAATAGGTAGCTGTTACTTTTGTATATCTCGTTTTTTTCTACGTGTTTCACTTTTCTTCTTTAAACTGTAACTGCTATTCTAGTAGCAAATCCTTCATAAAAGTTATTACATTATATTCTTGATTAAATTATCTTTCCATTGATATATAATTTTATGGTACAATTCGGAAAAAAAAAAGTGATGTTGTTAGCTAGTTTTAGAAAATACACTTTTCCCAAAAGATTTCCACAATTTTGGCCACTACTGTCGTGTATTGTTAATTACCTCACTGAAATTCAACAAGTTTTCAGGTGACTTCTCTGCAATTTTCTTTCTCTTTCAATCCCATCTATACATTTGAGTTTGTGGCAATCTGATTCGGAGAGTATTCAATTCTGTAC
The DNA here is from genome assembly GCA_030761175.1 of Masticophis lateralis. Taxonomy (NCBI): domain Eukaryota; kingdom Metazoa; phylum Chordata; class Lepidosauria; order Squamata; family Colubridae; genus Masticophis; species Masticophis lateralis. The sequence goes on from JAUDYJ010000008.1 coordinate 23,321,234, forward strand.
AAGACACAGAACTTCCCTTTTGTTATATATCTGGCCAAAATAAATGACTCTAAAATTCTAAAATTATGAGAAAAACATAAAGATCTATATTTTCTTTGTCCTTAAATTCTCCCCCTATTTTTTGTATATCGAATAGTGCAGCATTTTCTTATAGAAAAGCTACTTCAACCATTTTATCATTTAACTTTCCTTTAGTTACATTTAAATCTTATTTAAAATTATGCTATTGTTTCAGTTTCCAGACTTATGGGTAAATTATATTTTATGGCTGGCTGTTCTCTGCTATCTTTTTCACGTCAGCTCATTATTTTATTGAAGTGATCTCCTCTACAATAAGTGTCATAAATATGAGTGGTCCATGATTCATCCGTTCACACATTCTATTGCTAAGCCATCATTACGTTTCTCTAAATATTGGGTTAGGATGGAGTCACCCAGGGAATCAAGATCTGAAAAAGAAAAAAAATGGTCAACAAATAAGCAGATTCATATATTCTATATGCTTTTGTATAATTTGTTGGTTCAGTACCACATTTCAACTGGAATGAAATAGATTGACACAAAAACAAGTCTATTCATAGTGGCAAAGCAAACCATTTTTAATAAAAAATGGGTGCAAAATGTCTTTAGACCTCAGTCTATCAAAAAAAAAGAACTTGCTTTACAATCTTGGGCCCAAACCTAAATCCCAAACTTGCTTACTTTGCTAATGTTACTGGCCAGCCCATTATTACATTTCAACATATTTAATATATAATTTTCTTTCAAGAAGAGACTGGACTGACATTTGTCAGAAATGGTGTAGGGTTTCCCGCTTGGGTGGGGGGGGGGTTGGACTAGATGACCTCCAAGGTCCCTTCCAACTCTATTAATCTGTAATATATAATAGAATAGAATAACAGAGTTGGAAGGGACCTTGGAGGTCCTCTAGTCCAACCCCCTGCTTAGGCAGGAAACCCTATACTATTTCAGACAAATGGTTATCCAATCTTTTCTTAAAAATGTCCAGTGTTGGAGCATTTACAACTTCTGGAGGCAAATTGTTCCACTGAATAATTGTTTAGAATAGAATAGAATAGAATAGAATAGAATAGAATAGAATAGAATAGAATAGAATAGAATAGAATAGAATAGAATAGAACAAAACAATATGGAATGGAATGGAATGGAATAGAATAGAATAGAATAGAATAGAATAGAATAGAATAGAATAGAATAGAATAGAATAGAATAGAATAGAATAGAATAACAGAGTTGGAAGGGACCTTGGAGGTCTTCTAGTCCAACCCCTGTTTAGGCAGGAAACACTACACCACCTCAGAAAAATGGTTGTCCAACCTCTTCTTAAAAACTTCCAGTTTTGGAGCATTCACAACTTCTGGAGGCCAGTTGTTCCACTGATTCTTTGTTCTCACTGTCAGGAAATTTCTCCTTAGTTCTAAGTTGCTTCTCTCCTTCATTAGTTTCCTCCCATTGCTTTTTGTCCTGCCCTCAGGTGCTTTGGAGAATAGCTTGACTCCCTCTTCTTTGGGGCAGCCCCTGAGAAATTGGAACACTGCTATCATGTCTCCCCTAGTCCTTCTTTTCATCAAACTAGACATACCCAGTTCCCACAACCGTTCTTCGTATGTTTTAGCCTCCAATCCTCTAATCATCTTTGTTGCTGTTCTCTGCATTCTTTCTAGAGTTTCCACATCTTTTTTTACATCGTGGTGACCAAAATTGGATGCAGTATTCCCAATGTGGCCTTAGCAAGGCATTATAAAGTGGTATTAACTCTTCACGGGATCTTGATTCTATCCTTCTGTTTATGCAGCCTAGAACTGTGTTGGCTTTTTTGGCAGCTGCTGCCCACGCCTGGCTCCTATTTAAACCAGACTTTAAACATAAATAAGTATAATCAAATAGATCTTGAAGTTATTCTTTGTTCAGATCCATATTAGGAGCAACATCTACAGAAAATGCTATAGAAGAGCAGAGAAAACTTAACATATTCATTGTTACTTTTCAGACATAAAATATACATTGGATTAATGACATGAATTCTAGATCGTTCTAATTAATGAAGAGGAAAATCTATGCTGCTCGAAAATGTTGTCCCATAATTAGGGCACAATTGTTTAATTATTCCATCTGTAGCTTATTATGCTTCTACCAATTCCTTGCCAGCTAACTTTAGCTGATTGTGATACTTTTTTTTCCCTAGATGGATCTGAAAATTTTAAGATAATTGGCCACTTACACTATAAAACATATACCACATTTAGTTGCAATGTGTCTAGGAATTTTGAAAAAAATCATTTTGTAGTGTGCTGGTTGGCTAAGGTATTAGCATCACCTCCGTGTACACCCTTATTCTGAAAGTACTGATTTGTGTGCCTCAATAATCAGTGAGTGCATTATTTAAAAATATTTTCTATTGTAGGAAGCTCCCATTCTTATGTCATAGTAGGAGCTGCAACCCATAGCAATATTGTTCATTTGATCTGAGATATATTTAATTTAAAGCAAAGACCCATGGTTAAGGACAGAGGTTTTCAATTTCTTCCACCAGGCTCCTAAACTTTTGAAATCTCACTAAAATTAAATAAAGCAATATTTTATCTGAAAATTGATAAATTCTCTCTTGCAGTGGTGGGATTCAAAATTTTTTACTACCAGTTCTGTGGGCGTGGTATGGCTTGGTGGGCGTGGCTTGGAGCGCGTGGCAGGGGAAGGCTACTGTAAAATTTCCATTCCCTCTCCAGTCCAAGGGAAGTTTACTGCAAAATCCCCTTTCCTCCAGATCAGCTGGGACTCGGGAGGCAGAGAATAGATGGGGGCGGGGTAAGTTAGAGGTGGTACTTACCGGTTCTCCGAACTACTCAAAATTTCCGCTACCGGTTCTCCAGAACTGGTCAGAACCTGTTGAATACCACCTCTGCTCTCTTGGACAAAAAACAAAATAATTGGGGGGAAAGGAAGGAAGAACAAAAAATAAATAAAAATTCCTATAAGATACCAAAACCCACAATAACCTTCAGCAGCGAAAATTCAAACATCATCCAGCTAAATTAATACTGGTAAAGAGCACTTAATTCTATTGATTGCAAACAATGAATTGAGTTTATTTGGAAGATGTGAGTAAATTGTTTCACAGATTCCTTCTTGTTTTCAATATTATATATCCTGAATGCAAGGAATAAGGAAAACATCACACATATACTCATACATACACAATTTTAAAAAGATAAAAATCTCTACTCATCCCGAAAAAGTTATCACAAATTAATTAATTCATTCATTTTATTTAGATCATTTATATAGATGCCCATCTTGTATCAAACGCTGCATAGCTCCCAGTCAATGAAGAAGAACAGAGTCTGTCTGTCTGTCTGTCTGTCTGTCTGTCTATCTACCTATCTATCTATAAATCGATGTGTGTGTGTGTGTGTGTGTGTTCCAGCATAACTCTGGAACGCCTCGAGCAATTTCAACCAAACTTGATATATAGATGACTTACTCTCTGGAAAGAAATACTGTGGGGGTAAGACACCTTAACACCCCTCGGTGTGTGTCTGTGTGTATGTTCCAGCATAATTCTGGAACGCCTGGGCCACTGAAATGAAAAGGAATGAATTATATCTATAGTGTCAAATCACACTACTTTTTACAGTGAAAGTGTGCATTTTGGACTCAAGTTCTGTTAAGATACAACCTCTTGTGCCTTAAAATGGCTTCTACTGTACAGCACAGTGGAGTTGCCATGGTAACGGCTTTACAGTACTCCACAGGGGGGCTCCCTCTGGTAAGGGGGATTGGTTCTTTTTTAAAAAATCCTGTCTAATACAGGATTGGGATAAATAAATATCCTGGGCAACGCTGGGTTATCAGTTAGTATGCTATAATTGTTCCTATCACCTTTTTATGTGCTGCTATAAATTCAGATGCAAATAAGTTCAGATGCAAATCTCAAAAAGCAGAAATGTCAAGATCCAAATTTTGGAAAGAAGCAACCCTAGGGAGTAATGCAGTATTCACGTTTTGTATTTTAGGTGGCATTATCAAAAGATGTTGCTTTTCTCGTATATCATTTGCAAACTATGAGCTGTTATCTTTGGAGTTCTCTTCTGGATCTCTGGAAAAACAAAATCTACCTGTATTGTAAATTTCTAAAGCAGGGTTAGGATTCTGACCTTCACCGAAGAGACCCTGCTGCTAAAACACTCGATGGAAGATTATTTTAAGCTGTTTTGCTGCTGAATCATACAGCTCTACTGAGAGTTTTGTGCCAAATTCTCAAAGCAGTTTCATGAGAGTTTGTTGTTTCCTAGTTGACCTGATCATCCACCATATGGCTGGTCCCTTGGATTTCAAATGAATGTTGATTCACACCATTCAATCTGTAAAGAAGCATTTCACCCTTCAATATCTCCTATTATTTGTACACCAGCAGGGGCAGGAGGTAAAAGTCCTAGGCTGGCTTTTCCAACATTAATAGAAAAATCAAAAAGTTTGTCTGTCTGTCTGTCTGTTTGTCTATCTGTTCCGACCTAGGCTTCCTTAGAAATTAAACAGCACAAATGCAATCCCGGCAAATCTCTTTAATTCATACGGATCCGCAAGGCTTGATAAACAGTCTTTCAGAGGAAGGTTACCAACACCCACCTATCTCACGTGGCACGCTGCCAAAGAGCTAATTTCCAGACGCAGGGCAAGGCCAAACTTGGCACAGAGTCACAAACAGAAGTTTCAAATCTTGAATTGGCCAGATGAACTAATTCCTTCCTGCAAAAGGTCACGTCCTGTTCACTTCTCTTTTATGCCTTATGGGAGGGGCCAATCATCTCCAAGCCTTACTCCCAAGTCGACCCTGTTTCCTTAATTGTTCCTGTCTCCTGGCAGCTCTGTGCATGCACACACTGGGAATAGGCTGATGCTGTTCTTCTGCCTCGCTGATGTCAACCTCTGGAGGCAGCAAAGAACTACCAGATGGCCTTGGCCGCTTCTCTGCCTCCGACTCAGAGCCCTCGTCCGAGCCTTCCCCAGACTCCAGGACTGGCCCACGTTCCTCCCCAACCTCCTCACTGTCCAAATCTGTTGCCAGCTCTGCTGACCGCTGGCGGGCCACAACACTATCTATCTATCTATTGTGTCTCTGAACAGTGAACAAAAAGTAAAACTGAGGAAACAAAAAAAAAAAAGCTCAATTAATAATAAAAAAAAAGGAACCAAAAAAATCAAGGTAACGTATTTGAAGTCTAAAAAGGAATCCCATTTCACAATTAGTCAGAGAAACCAAGCAACAAGACTCGCATAATATCTGGACCACGTGTTTGAGGAAAGGACCAGGTCTTTAGCCCCCGATGAAAGGCCAAGAGGGTTGGGACCATCCAGGTCTCTGTGGAGATATTGTCCCACAAGGTAGGTGCTGTGACAGAAAAAAAAAGATGATTCCTGGGTCCCAGAAATTGCTTAATAGAAGGAACCCAAAGCACATACTTCATTTGTCACATTCAGGACAGTCAAATTTACTAGATGGGAGGGCTATCTAATCAAGTGAACCCCCAAGAGATGTTCTCATGAACTTGACCATCTCACAGCTTCATTCACCTGCCATTCTCGGATGGCCCGTCAATCACCTGTAGATCTCTCTAGCAAGCTTTCTTCTTCCACTCCTCCTTCCAATTCTGCTATTCTGTATTCATCTGTGTTGTGTATTCAACATTGCACAGCAAGTTGTATGTAATCTGACAGACAGACAGACAGACAGACAAGCCCTGCATGAAGATAATAATGTATGAGATTAAACCAGAAGAAGAAGACGCAAATTATTTCATCCCAGTCATGGAAGAACTGTTAGTGGTATTAAAGAGAACCATGTGCTTCAATAACTTGAAGGTTTATCAGGATTTTTGAGCCATTCGTATTACCTTAATCACTTGTAGGGCAACCTATAGACTTCAGAATAAATCTTTTTGCTTAAAAGCAGAAGCTAGTAAGTGGAACGTAGCTTACGTACAGTTGTACAGGGCAAGCAGAGTCAATGGCAGAAGGATTTGCAGATGGATTTGCTTAACAACCGTATGTTTCATTTAACAATTGCAATGATTTGCTTAACAACTGTGGTTGTAAATTTGAGGCATACCCATACCCCAAAGTTATATATTGTCCTCTTATTTATTCAGTTTACATACAGAGAATGGCAAATGTGGGACTGGGAAAAACCCGAATGTGGAATTAAAATTGCTGTTAGAAATGCCAGCCGCCTCGGTTGTGCTAATAATACTACTTCAGTGGCAGGAAATGGGGCAGTATTCTCTTGTTGGAGATGAAAGAAGAGATTGTAAGAATTATTCTGCTATTCAATTTTTGTAAAAAAAAACACAAAACACAAAACCCTAAGATTATATCAACAAGCAATGTGGGCATTTGAGAAGAAACTGACAGAAAACAAGATGGTTAAACACTTTCACAGAAGCATGGCAAGAAATCAAGAAGCAGCTACTCAGTGCTGACAAAATGATGTCCATCAAGTCACAAAGGATCAAAAGTGACTGAACTAAAAAAAAAAATAACAAATCTAATGTACCAACACAATCTAATGATCCCATTTAGAAGAAATGCTGTACTTTAGGTTGGTCCAGTGGAGTATCTTAAATATCTCTTTGTAGTATCTCTGACTGTGATTGTTTTTATATTTTCTTTTCTTTTTTTTTTCTTTTTTTAAAATTTGATTTATATGCCGCCCTTCTCTGGAGACTCAGGGCGGCTTACAATGCATTAAGCAATAGACTTCATACTTTTGTATATTTATACAAAGTCAGCTTATTGCCCCCACAAACTGGGTCCTCAATTTACCTACCTTAGAAAGGATGGAAGGCTGAGTCAACCTTGAGCCTGGTGAGATTCGAACGTACAGTAATTGCAGACAGCTGGGTGTTAATCACAATGCTTTTAGTCTGCTGAGCTATCCAGGCTCCTAAGTCTTTCCACTTGCTGGTCTATTTTCTTACACGAATTGCAAAAGTGCAGCATTTGCATGGGTATTATATTGTTGTTAGTTGCGAAGTCATGTCCAACCCATCAGGATATAATGTCTTATATTTTTTTCAACCCTAAAATAAGTGCTTGGCCTTATTGCCATGCATTCAAAAGCCTGATTGGGCTTATTATCAGGGGATGTCTTATTTGGGGGAAAACAGGGTATATATATAATAATATATATTAATATAATAATACTATTTAGCTTCTTCTAAAATTCAGTAAATAAATAAGGGACGCAGTGGCTCAGCGGCTAAGATGCTGAGCTTGTCGATTGAAAAGTCAGCAGTTCAGTGGTTCGAATCCCCAGTGCCGCATAACGGGGTGAGCTCCCATTCCTTGTCCCAGCTGCCGCCAACCTAGCAGTTTGAAAGCACGTTAAAAATGCAATTAGAAAAATAGGGACGACCTTTGGTGGGAAAGGAACAGCGTTCCATGCGCCTTTGGCATTTAGTCATGCCGGCCACTTGACCACAGTGACATCTTCGGACAGCGCTGGCTCTTCGGCTTAGAAACGGAGATGAGCACCGCCCCCTAGAGTCGGGAACGACTAGCACCTATGTGCGAGGGGAACCTTTGCCTTTATCTAAAATTCATAAATGTTTGCATTTCTATGCTTTTCACTCCATTCCTTCTAGTGAATATAAAATTAAAGCTAAGTTCTTTTTATGTTTTTAGTATTCACTAGAGCCTGGGAATCCCATTTTATACAAAATAAACCAGAGCTCTCTCAATGGTAGCCTCAGAGTACCTTCCTTAAATTCAAGTAACCAGAAGAGGGCACTAAACTCTGGACTTGTGTTAAGAGTTTAATTTTAAATACTTGGTTAAATCAGTTGCAAATGGAAAGAGGAAAGTGACAGTTACGGAAATTTAAAGGCCAAAAAAAAAAAAAAAAAGTTGAAGTATTACAGCAATTATCTCTCATAAACCTCTTTAATAAGAAATCATGTGAGTTTTATTTTCTGGAACAGGAGCATCTGTGTGCATTTGTACACCTACTTTTTGATAATGGGAGTTGGCACCCTCAGCAGCTGAGAGTAAATCAAATAAATGAATATTAGCCAATGTGACATCAGCGGAGAAGAGAAAGGGTTTTAAAAATCCAGTTATTTAGCCCTCAGTGACAAACGTCATATATACTGTATTATAGCGAGTTTAGTGGAGTGGAGTATCCTAATTCTGTGTAGAATTAGATGGAAAGATTTCTTCCTCGTCTTAAAAATAATTAAGGAATATGTGATAAACAAGTACTAGAGAAGTAACTACTTATCACAACTTTCTTTTTTTTTTTCTTATGCCCAGAATGCTTTCTATCAACCTGGAATAAGTTGTTCTATTATATACCTACTATTCTCTTTCCCCCACACAATGACTGTTGCCTGCATTGGGAGGCTTCCGTATTTATTATGTTATGTTATTTTGTTTTATGTCAATATGCTAAGGTGATCAACAAAGGAAAAAGTAGATTTATACAACAACATGGAAGGATCAACAGAAACCAGGCCATGGTTGTCCCAAAGGTGTCTCCCAAAAAAGAAAATCTCATGCCAAGAGTGACTTAGTAGCACTAATAGGAGATGATCAGATACAGCCGAAAAAGACATTAGTTATATCTTTAATGAGCCTCCTCAATTCCAGTCCTTCAAAGGAAGTCATCATGTCAATTGTATTCAATCGTTCCTAGTCCCATAGGTGCTTTTTCAGGAGACAGCTGGACTTTTCTTGGTTTTTCTTTGAAGGCATTTCGCTTCTCATCCAAGAAACTTCTTCAGCTCTAAGAGGTGTTAGAAGGATTATCCTTCTGGGTTCTGCTCCAAGTGAGGAAAAAGACACTGGAAACATGGAGACTGCTTGGAAAGATGGTTTAATGGTGGACAGGATCACATGGTTTGAGTTCCTGAACAGAAAAGAGGGCCGAGATGCAGCAAGTCCCCGGGTTTTATGCCCTCTCTGAGCTTTGAACTTCCTGGGGCCCCGAAAGAGTATCCTGATTGGTTGTCAGACTCCCAGGGGGTGGGGGTCTTAGCTAGCCTTGCTGGCTGATGTAATCTTCCCAGGTGCCATGTGGTGAGTTTCTGTTGCTAGATGGGTCCTATTGTGTTGCAGATGATGGTCCATTGACAAAAATTGAGTTTCTGCCTCTGGCCCATTGACAAAGGGTGGGGGCAGGAAGATGGGAGCTGCTTCCTCTTTAAAACATGCTTCTCCATTTCTCATCCAGGGAAACATAATATTCTGTCTTTTTAATATTTCCTAAAATATTTCATTCTTCTAAGAAAGGGGTGGGTGCTAACTTCCTACAGAGGATAGTGGGGAATGGAAGGATTTACGGTAAATTTCCTGCAGACAGCTGGTTATCTGCATCCTTTTAGCGGAGTCGTTGAAGCACTTGAAGGTTTATCTGTGTTCTCAGGGTCACCTGAGTGTGGAAGAATAGAACTCCTTCCATTCCCCATTGTCCTGTCAGAGTTGAAGAAGCTTCTTGGATGAGAAGCGAAACATCTTCAAAAGAAAAAACAAGGACGTCCAGTTGTCTCCAGAAAAAGCACCTTTGGGACCTACAATTGATAGTATAGGAATTTCTTTTAATTTTGAAAAAGAATTTCCTTCTTTTTCTTTTGAAAAAAGAAAAGTGCTTAGAAATTATTTTGTAAACTGAACTTTATTTCATAAAAGAATTCTAAAAACATCGATTATGTTACTCAAAAATCATCTTCCATGCCTCTTTCATTAAAAAAAAACAAACTCAACTTAATCCAAATATCGCCAAGATCCTTTATTAGCAACCAAAGAGGCTGCAGATCAGAGGTAGATTTCTTCTTCAAGAGTTTTCTGGAAATTCTCTTAGCGCACATTTATTTATTTATTTATTTATTATTAATTAGACTTATATACCGCCCTTCTCCTTACGGACTCAGGGCGGTGAACAGCCGAGTAAAAAACCAATACATACCAGAAAAATCCATTTTAATGTTTAAATAGATTCCCAATACTATAGATGAGAGTAAAAACACACGCCTTTAGTATCTGTGTAGCAACTGATCCACAACCACATTAACACACCTGTTGGTGTCAGCCCCAAGCCTACAATAACAACATAATGGTTATTGTATAATTTTAACAGGTTCTTACGAGCAAAGAGGGATACGAATAGATTGCTGAAGCTACAATGCCATGTACTTGTTGACAAGGAATATAATTCATATCCACAGTTTGATGGTCATTTCCATTCGAAGGGATGTGCTTTAGCGGACACTATTTGACCTGGCTTCATAGCAGGGGTGAAAACCAGCAGGTTCTGACAGGTTCTGGAAAACCGATAGCGGAAATTTTGAGCAGTTCGGAGAACCAGTAGCGGAAATTTTGAATCATTTGGAGAACCGGCAAATACCACCTCTGGCTGGTCCCAGAGTGGGGTGGGAATGGAGATTTTGCAGTATCCTTCCCCCTGGAGTGGGGAGGGAATGTGGATTTTGCAGTATCCTTCCCCCAGAGTGGGGAGGGAATGGGGATTTTGCAGTATCTTTCCCCCAGAGTGGGGAGGGAATGGAGATTTTACAGCATCCTTCTCCTGACACACCCACCAAGCTACGCCTACAGAACCGGTAGTAAAAAAAATTTGGATTTCATCACTGCTTTATAGCTTAGCTTTTAATGCACTAGGTGATGTATAGATGTGCTAAATGTATTTCAATAACAGCTTCCAGAGTGGGAACTCTTTATCGTAGAATTGCTTCAAAAAGCAAACTCAGAAAATATTAGGAAATGCCCTGCAAATTAAAACCACTAATTCAAAAATTAGGATATACTCATGTATGACATATGCATAGACCTATTTGTCAGTGATGACATTTGATAAAAACACTTATCAGTATGAGAATCCAATTGACTATTACAATCATTTTGGGGTTGATAGGCGTATTTAGAATTTTGAGGAAAAAAACATGGGTATTCTCCCCAAATCACTGTCAAAGTATTATGACCACATTCCTCTTCTTCTCCAGTAGGAAATTGGCTGAAGCAAAGAAAAATAGCTTATCCGGGAATCTAATTATATTGCAGCATCGAAGTTTGATTTCCAAACCCCTATTTAAAATTTGCCGTTCTCTCTTCCAACAGCCACGTCACAGATTAATTGATGAGGTGTAGGGACAAGTAATTTGGCCAAGAATTTGACTACAAGAATGGGATGAAATAATCAAATCACATATTGGCCCGACAGATATACCAATAACAAACGCATTTTACCAAAGCGAATTTTTGATTTTCGTACAAATATGCATTGACAAAATATCAAAGCCAACAGCTTACACAAACACACATATACAGCTGCACAAAATAAATATATAATTAATAAAGAGAAGTAACAGATAATTGCAGACAGACCAAGCTCCTCACCACTCCCATTAGTCCTCAAGTTGTAGGCAAGATACTACTCACAGATTACTTTTTAATTTTCTGCAGATGGCTGGGTGCACTTCAAATGACATGGTAAACTGCAGCTGCTTAATGGCTGGTGTTTGAAGCTGGAATCTTACTTTGCATTAAGCTACATTCCCAGTTCAAGAAGTATATATGCACATAAAGCCATGCACTGAAAGGGGGGGAAAGCCTGGTGGATACTAAAATTCATTAGCATCATATTAGAAACTCCCTAATTAACACTAAAATATACCAAGTTCTTAGGTGTTTAAGATTCCAGCATTTAAGATTCCCCAGGAGAATCTTTGGGGGGGGAGGGAATCTAAAATGTTATAATCGAAAGGGTCAGGCATAGTCACTTTCTTATTATTAACATCTTATTATTATCCTAAATGTGAAATGCTGTATAAATGCACTATCAAGCAGACTTTCTTTCTATAGAAGCACAGTGTTTTGAACAGTTCTTAGGATTGGCTAGTAAAGTTTAATTAAATTGCAGTTCACCACAAACTGTAACTGTAAAGCTTATCTTAGTTTAATGAAAAGAAGGAGTAGGGGAGACATGATAGCAGTGTTCCAATATTTGAGGGGCTGCCCCAAAGAAGAGGGAGTCAAGCTATTCTCCAAAGCACCTGAGGGCAGGACAAGAAGCAATGGGTGGAAACTCATCAAGGAGAGAAGCAACTTAGAACTAAGGAGAACTTTAGGAGGAGAGCCTTCTCTGTGGGGGCACCCACCGTGTGGAATGAGCTGCCTCCTAGTATATGTTTGATCCTGGACCTTCGCATCTTCCGTAAGGCCCTAAAGACCTACCTATTCCAACAAGCCAGCCTAGCCCAAAGGGTTTTTTAATAGGGTTTTTTTTAATTATATGGATTCAGGGTTTTAAAGGAATTTTATGGATTTGGGGGTTTTAAATTGAGAAGCCAAGGATTTAATTTATTTATTTTAGTTCCTTATAACTTTTGTATTTTATGTATTTTAATTTTTTGGCTGTTCACCGCCCTGAGTCCCTTTTGGGAGATAGGGCGGTATATAAATCCGAAATAAACTAAACTAAACTAAAACTTTCCTGACAATTAGAACAATGAATCCGTGGAACAACTTGCCTCCAGAAGTTGTGAATGCTCCAATACTGAAAGTTTTTACAAAGATGTTGGATAACCATTTGTCTGAAGTCGTGTAGGGTTTCCTGCCTAAGCAGGGGATTGGACTAGAAGACCTCCAACTCTGTTATTCTCTTCTCTTCTCTTCTATTCTATTCTATTCTATTCTATTCTATTCTATTCTACATTCTCTCCACCCCTCCCCTCCCCTCTCCTCTCCTCCCCTCCTCTCTTTCCCCTTCTCTCCTTCTCTTCTCTCCTTTTCTCTTTTAGGACGCCTGCAGTAGTTTTCCTATATAACAAAATATACCTGCCAGCCCGATAAAGTGTGGAGAATTTAAAGGTTCCTAGGCATTGAGAAAAAAATTCAATGATTGTCCGAACATCCTTCCAAAATTAGCTTTTGCCTAAACTTACCAGCTGGCTTCTCAGTAGGGGTTACCAGTTGGCCAGTCTCGTCTTTTGAGCTACATGAATGGGACTGCAGGAGTGTGTTTAGCAACATAATCAAAAGTCCCTAAGACTCTGTGGCTATTGTGAGCAGTGAAAAGGATTCCCGCCTACTGCCACTGGGACATCATTAATCTTGGCGGAAAACTCTTAGGACCCCTTTCACCGAGAAAAGCCCCAGTTAACAAGGCAGATAAATTATAAGATACAAACTGTGCTGATATCAGGACAAAAAGAAGACTCTAATTTTTATATATATATAAAGTAAAAAAAAGTTCTGACAATTGCGCGACACAGCTGTGATCGTCGGAGCCTTTTTTTTACTTTTTAAAGCATTTTTAACAACTGGCTCAGGAGAATCTGTAGTAAAAAAAATGCTTTAAAAAGTTTTTTAAAAAAATTCCGGCGATCGTGCATCACTCAGCTGATCGTCGGAAACCTCTTTTTTTACATTTTTTACTACCTGTTCGACGAACTGGTAGCATTGTTTACTATCAGTTCAGACGAACTGGCCCAAACTGGTAGCATTTCACCCCTGGAAGAGATTGTGTGTGTGTGTGTGTGTGTGTGTGTGTGTGTGTGTGTGTGTGTGTAAAGAAAGAAGCAGACATCCTGCAAGCTCCAGAACTTAAAATTTTAAAATGTTAAGTCCAGATTGGAGTTCCCGCAGAAGATTATAGAGGATAAGAGAGCTGTGGTATTTCCAGATCCAGACAGACACCCAGGTACTAACAGACATCGTAGTAGTAGACAAGGACCAGAAGTCACTAGTGGTAAGTGCCAAGTGAGAGCAACATCAGGAAGAAGAAATATGGAGAAATGCCAGGGCCTGAAGGTGGAAATAAAGAGGATGAGGAAAGTGAAGGCCAATGAAGTCCCAGTAGAACCATTTGGGGATGGGACCCCATTCCTGGGGTATGTGGGAGAGTGGCTCCAACATACCCCAGGAATGACTTCAGAGTTCAAAAGAGAGCAGTGTTATGAACAGCTAAGGTATTGCAAAGCATTCTCAAACACACATTGAGAAACACACATATCACCCATAGAAATTGGATGGATGGATTGATGGATGGATGGGCGGGTGGGTGGATAGATACCCTGTTTCCCCCAAAATAAGACATCTCCTGATAATAAGCCCAATTGGGCTTTTGAGCACATGGCAGTAAGGCCAAGCGCTTATTTCAGGGTTCAAAAAAATATATAAGGGTCTTATTTTGGGGGAAAACATGGTAGATTAGATGGATGGATGGATGGATGGATGGGTGGGTGGGTGGATGGATGGATGGGTGGGTGGATGGATGGATGCTCTGTTTCCCCCAAAATAAGACATCTCCTGATAATAAACCCAATTAGGCTTTTGAGCACATAGCAATAAGGCCAAGCGCTTATTTCAGGGTTAAAAAAAATAAGACAGGGTCTTATTTTCAGGGAAACACGGTGGATGGATGGATGGATGGATGGATGGATGGATCAGATAGATAGATCAGATAGTGAGGGGCACTTACGTATCGTTTGGGCAAAGTAGTATAGCCCCCAGTATGTTCAATCTGGTCAGGAAAAGGGCAGCAATGGCAAGAGCAGAGGTTAGTTATATATTGTTAGCTTCTAAGAATAAGCAAAAGCTTCAATAAGAGCAAGATACTATGATATAATTCTGCAGGAAATGAGCTGCAGGCATGGAGTAAGTCAAGTGTGAAGTCCCTCATTGTTCCAATGCAGTATGGATTTCAGCATGTCTCACCCATTGTGGTTGACTTTCTTCCACCCTGCTTTTTCCCTTCCCCTTGTTGGTAGTTAGTGCTGGTGAGTCATCGACACACAAGATTAGTGAGTGTGCTGCCCAGTTTGTTTTTAAGCCATAAAGACTACAATAAACCATTTTCAATCTCTTAATTTACGGTGGGAGTAGGGGGGAAATGGTAAGAGTTTATTGGATATTTCATACAACAGGGTGGGTTTCATAGTTGACTCTAATTTTGGTTTTCCTTTATTAAAGTAATGAAATGACATCTGAAGTTGCCAGTTGGGGAACATCTGTTTCCACAAGTCATCATTTTCAACTCAAAAGTGTCTTCCTCTTTGTCCTTATTCAACTTCTTCTTCTCTTCTTCTTCTGCTGTCCCCTTTTCAAATAATATACCGCTAATCTTGAGGACAGAAATATTGCTTCCTTATCAGCAATATCCTTCAGTAGGTTACTTGGTTATTGAATTAAACCATGCTTTGGATTTACAAACTTCCATTAATCCTAAAGTTATCAAGTGGATTGAGTTGGTGCAGGACAAACGAACTCCTAAGCAAGGTTCAAACGAACCGTGGTAGCATATTGTAAAAACGCATTACAAGCTGTTTAACTAACCCGATTAAGCACCTTGTGCAAACAGACTTTCTGCTTGGGCTGTTCCTAGAACTTTGCAAACCAGTTACAAAATAAATTATTGTTCCAAGTCGGATTTGCACCCTCCAAAAGAAATGGCGTGTCCCCTGGAAAAACATGAATGGCCTGGGGTTGCACAACTTGTACTCGCCCAATCAAAACAGCCTCTTCACGTTCCATGATTGCAGTTCCCTGTGGTTTATTCAGATGTTACTGTACGTGTACCGAGATCAGGTAGCACAGCCTGTTCTAAATCAGGGGCTTCACTCTACTGTACAGTAGTAAAACTTCAGCTACTTCGCTGTTCAGCTTCTTTGCTATTAAACCTCAGCTTCTTCGCTCTTGAAGATTTATTTATTTATTTATTTATTTATTGGACTTATATACCGCCCTTCTCCTTACGGACTCAGGGCGGTGAACAGCCGAATAAAAACCAGTACATAAAAGTTAAAATATTATAAAAACAATATAAATTTGGCTGAAAATTTAAAACAGATTAAATAATTAAAAATGAAACAACTCTAAAACTCTAAAAGATTTTAAAATTAGAAGGGATCAGGCTAGACCAGCAAGCTGAAAAAGATGAGTTTTCAGAGCCCGACGAAAAGTCCGGAGGTCGGAGATTGTTCTCAGTTCTGGAGGAAGATCGTTCCAGAGGGTGGGGGCTGCCACAGAGAAGGCTCTCCCCCTGGGGGTCGCCAGCCGGCATTGTCTGGCTGACGGCACCCTGAGGAGGCCCTCTCTGTGGGAGCGAACCGGCCGGTGGGAGGCAATCGGTGGCAGAAGGCGGTCCTGTAAGTATCCTGGTCCTAAGCCATGGAGCGCTTTAAAGGTGATTACCAACACCTTGAAACGCACCCGGAAGTCCACCGGCAACCAATGCAGCTCATGCAGGAGAGGTGTCATGTGGGAGCGCCCCGTCGCTCCCATAATCCCCTGCGCGGCTGCATTCTGTACCAGTTGGAGTCTCCGGGTGCACCCCAAGGGGAGCCCCATGTAGACAGCATTGCAGTAGTCCAGGCGAGTTTACTCCCAAGCCTGTAAGCATGAAGTTGTCAGCATTCCAAGTAATGCACCCATAGAAAACAAACTCCGAGGCGCTCGAGTTCCTCAAAGAACAGTTTCATGAATACATCATATTGGCACAAACTGGTGAAAGCCGACTCTGAGGTGTCCCGCGGCTTTCTCCCAAGTCACTGGTCACGCTATCCAATCCAGTTGCTGGCCGGTTGCTCCTCCTCTGGCCAGCCAGAGAGAATGTCCTTGGTTCTCACAAGAAAACTTTATTGTTTTGGCTACAAAACTCCATCTCACCATTTCCCCCCCTTCCCACTGTTATGTGGCAACCTGAAGCCTCCAAGATGGCTTCGGCCAAACTCACTTCAGGTTTGTCTGCACAGTAGTGAAACATCAGTTTCTTCGCTGTTTAAACTTCTTCAGCTTCTTTGCTCTTGAAGGCTATTGACTCCCAAGCCTGTAAGCGTGTAGCAGCTTGCTCGTCAGCTGGTTCTTCCTTTAAGTCAACTACATCACCCCTTGTTCTCTAATGGATCTATTGCCTTGGAGGCAGTCGATGAAGCAACTGCAGTTTGCAATTAATCCTTTTGCAAGAGCTGCAGGGTCACCGTCTGATGTATATTAAACACTCAGATTTGAATTTAGATAAAAGCAAGTAGCCTTCCCAGCTAAATGACAATTGCAGCATTATACAGGCAACACAGGTGAGTCCAGGTGTGGCCCTAGCAATCCAACAGTTCCTACCCAACTGATCCTCCATTTCCATTCTTAATCCTGTGTCATGGTTGCATCAAATCCCTTGCGTTCCCAGAAGACGTAACCTTGCTTTGGTGGCAGTTTCTGTCCCATTGTCCCCCAGGTCTGAGAAAAGCAGGCTGGCTTAGGAAGCTTGGGAAAAGCTCCTAGCAGACTCCGTCTATCTCTTTAGCAGAGAAAAGGAAACAGCCAAAGGGTGGAGGAATCACGCCACAAATTTCTAGCACGTAGTGTCTTAGGTAAGGTAGCACTTTCAAGAGGACTAACCAAGAGGTTACAGAATACACAGTACACCAGGGATGGGCTTCAGATCCTTTAGAAACTGCCCCATTGCTGGGTGGGCGTGGCCATGGTGGGTGTGGCCTAGTCGGCCATCTGCATCACGGGGCAGGGGCATTTATCACCCTCCCCAGGCTCTGGAGGCTTTCCTTGAGCCTCCGGGAGGGCAAAAACTGCTTTCCCCAGGCTACAGAGGCTCTCCGGAGGCCCATTTTTTGCCCTCTCAGATCCTCCGAATGGCCCCTGCACTTATCTGGAATGATGAACGGGCCACATGGAGATTCCTGGGGGGGGCATGGCAGGTGGGGCGGGGTGGGCGTGGCCAGACAGGGGTGGCATTTGGGGGTTCGCCGAACCCTGGCAATCCTTGGCTAGAGGGTCGCCCGAACCCTGCCGAACCCCCAGGAGCCCACGAAGAATCCTGTGTGTTGTTAGCCAATGGATGTTTAAAACTCAGTGCTGAAATCCATTCGCTCCTTATTTATTACTACTGTAGCAAAAGAAATCCTGTGAAACTCTTCTGAGATTGAGCAAGGACGGTTTGGCTGTTTTCAGTTCTCTTTAGGACGCTAAATAGAGGACGGAAACATTTCAGTTTTCAAGTCTAGAGCTCACAGTTAACTGACAGCCAATCAATGCCAATTTTTGGCTATTCCTTGAGGACAGAGACTCATTGGCCAACCTGTGTTTGCTAAGGTTGCCCACTTGGATCCATATCAAAACATGCCTCCTTCCCCTTCCCTCCCCACTCCAAAAACTAAAAGAAAGACATAACTAATATTTCAACGTTAATCTCTTCACCATAATGGCAAAATCCCTATTGCTTTTCAGAATCTCAGTACTGATGTGCTGGCAATTCAACATTTCCTTAATCAGGCCAGGAGGCCTAAGGATGAGTATATCTATGGAGCCCCCTGTGGCTGTTTTTAATGTGGGCTGTCGCATTTGTTTTTAACTATTTTAATTGTAGATTTCAATACCATACTATAATGAACCACCCAGAGTCTGTTGGAGTGGGCGGTCATAATAAATTGAAATAAATAAATAAGGCGCACTACTAAAAGTTGGAAAAATAGGGCAAATCAAAGACCCCCTCCACTAAGAGCATCGCTTCAAACACAAAACAGTGGCTTGTTGCAGTTTCCCGAGCCTCATTCATTGTCTTGACACAACATTTCTCCATCCATTAGTACAGAGATGTATCTGAACTGCTCACAGCTGTAGCTTCTTGGGTCAAACACTGTTTCTGATCAGCAAGGAATCTACAAAGAATCAATCAAAGAATAGTCAAGCTATTCTCCAAAGCACCTGAGGGCAGGACAAGAAGCAATGGGTGGAAACTGATCAAGGAGAGAAGCAACTTAGAACTAAGGAGAAATTTTCTGACAGTGAGAACAATTAATCAGCGGAACAACTTGCCTCCAGAAGTTGTGAATGCTCCAACACTGGAAATTTTTAAGAAGATGTTGGATAACCATTTGTCTGAAGTGATGTCGTGTTTCCTGCCTAGGCAGGGGGTTGGACTAGAAGACCTCCAAGGTCCCTTCCGACTCTGTTATTCTATTTCTATTTTGCTCCACAATGGATAGAGTACTGTCATCAGAGAAGTCCCTTGCAACCAGTAAATATCAGAATTATATTATATCCTCAGTAGAAATCATGAACATAAAATATTGTTGGCATACTTCAAATTATGCTTCTTAAGGACACATATTCTTACCCATATTCTTAGGTGGTTCAGTGGCTAAGATGCTGAGCTTGTTGATCGAAAGGTCGGCAGTTCGGCAGTTCGAATCCCTAGCGCCACGTAACAGGGTGAGCTCCCATTACTTGTCCCAGCTTTTGCCAACCTAGCAGTTCGAAAGCAAGTACAAAATGCAAGTAGAAAAATAGGGACCACCTTTGGTGGGAAGGTCACAGCGTTCTGTAGTCCTTTGGCGTTGAGTCATGCCGGCCACATGACCACGGAGACATTTTTGGACAGCCTGGCTCTTCAGCTTTGAAATGGAGATGAGTACCGCCCCCTAGAGTCGGGAACGACTAGCACATACGGGTGAGGGGAACCTTTACCTTTAAGGACACAAACATTTGCATTCACATTCAACTTCAGGTCACATGACTTCTGTATGAGAAACAGGAGCTGTTATCGCTTTGGCACTTGGTTCAAGTAGTAAGACATTTTATCCCAATCCTGGATTAGACAGATTAGTGAAAGATAAATCTGTAAATGGTCACAGGTTCGAATGGCTGTACGTTATCTCCGGTGTTAAGAAGCTGTAAGCAGGGCATGCTGGAAAACAATTGCAAAAAGAGGGCATTGTTTTTATCCAGAAATTATGTGAAATAGAATCCTGTGTTACAGTCTTACTGGTCAGATTGCAACTTCCAGAATTCCCAAGAAGAATGAGAAGACAGCAGGTTTGGGAAAACTGTTATCCTAAATGGACTTCAGTGTGATGCTTCTGGCTTTGCTTCCATTTTCATGAACAGCCAAAGAAGAGCAGTATATACAGTCTGAATGAAAACATCAGGGAAAAAAAAAACCTATAATATATCTGTGTCTTGTTATGTATGGCTAGCGTCTCAAACTCAAATTATACTTCTCTGTAGAAGTTGGAAGAGTAGCTCTTGGGTCTGCAGTATCAGACCTGGACTGGAAGGAAGATGCTACTTGTTAGTGCTTCTGTTCCATTTACTTTTGACTTAGAAACACATGTGGACACATGCATATATATTCATGCTTGCCACCAAAGTATAAATTCTTCACAGCGTGTAGCAGCAAAGATTTCCTGTACAGGTTACAAGACATGAGACTCATTCAGTTCTTGTTTCTTAGGGCTGTAAATTCAGTTTTCCTCTACACAGCATTCAAAGTTTGCAGCAAGTCTTACTTTTAAAAAAATTATGTTTGCCCTTTTTTTCTCATAGCCAGTAAAAAAAAAAACCCAGCAGTTTGAAATCTAGCAGAAAAATATTGCTGTGGTAGACACACATGGATGTGTGGGCTCAACTGAGTTTCAGAATTCTAACGAAATGTACAGTATGTAAGGATGTAAGTTTAGATTCCTGTTGTGACCTATGCTTACTGAGTCATTACAATACACAATTAGTCCCCAAAAAACCCTAGTTTATTATAACAACTGAGAATTATGTTCATTCCCAGCTGAGTCCCAATTAGTTGCAAAAAAAAGTCCTTCGGAAGAAGTCCTTCGGGATAATCACCAACCTTTAACTTCTTTGACACCCTGCCAAAGGCCTTACTTGGCAAAGCCCCATGGAGTTCAGAAACAAATAAGAGATGCCGACTGGAAACAGAGTTAGCAATGTTGCTTTCCTGCAAAAGGTCCAAGTGCCTTTGTTTTTCTTTTAAGCCTTATAGGAGGAGCCAATCATCTCCTGGCCTTACTTCTGAGTCGTCCCTTTTGCTTTAGCTGCTCTTGCCATCTGGCAGCTCTGTGCATGCATGCACTAGGAACAGGCTCCTTCAGTTCCTCTGCCTCTTTGCTGTCCAACTCTGGGGGCTCCAGAGTCTGTGCATCACTCCCAGATGGCCTTGGCCTCATCTCTGCCTCCGATGCAGAGCCCTCGTCTGGGCCTTCCCCAGACTCCAGGACTGGCCCATGTTCCTTCCCAGCCTCCTCACTGCCCGACTCTGCTACCAGCTCTACAGGCTGCTGGTGGACCACAACAATTCTAACATAGACAAGAGCTATTAAAAGGAGAAGCTAATCGTCAACAAATAGGCTTTGGAACAATAAGTAACAGTGAGCATCGAGAATTTAATCACATGAAATTGATGGTTGTAGAAAGAAGTTTCTTATTCTTTCCACCAACACAGTGCTATGTATCTGCAGCTATGAATCTACAGGGATTTCCTGAGCTGCTTGAAATGGACTCGGGAAATCTACCAGAAACTTTTCTTCAGAAGTCACATTTTAAGTCATGGGATTTAAAATAGGATAAAATTAAACCTCTTGTAATATTGGATGGACCCTTGGATTTTGATGGCTCTGATTTATTCCACTTTCATTTTCAGGGAGCTGAGAAGTTCTCATTTGCCATGTTGGTATTAGCAAGCAGGCATCTCCGAGGAGTTTATTATCCTTGGTTCAAACAATGGCCAGTTGAATCTCTTTTTATTCATGCTTTAAGCAAAACATTATCTAGTTAGATTATAGATAATTAAATTAGAATAACATGCAGTACCAGTAGTAGTAGTAGTAGTATTCTAATGGATATGGATCTGGATGTGGATGTGGCAGTGCCTGGAGACAGCAGAATAGAAAAGAAAGAACTGGAGAAAATAACAAAATACAAAGACCTCCAAATAGAAATAGAAAGGCTATGGCAAAAGCAAGCAAGACTGGTACTAATAGTAATAGGCGCCTTGGGTGCAAACCCAAAACAACTGGAGCACCATTTGAACACAATAGGCATTGACAATTCACCATCAGTCAATTGCAGAAGGCAGCTTCACTTGGAACAGCTTCCATCCTGTGACAATATCTGTAACACCATCAAACATCCAGATTTGCCTATCCCAGGTCCTTGGTAAGGACTCGATAGGTAGACAAAAATGTTGAACCCAGTCTGAACACCTGGCTGACTGTGCGAATAATAATAATAATAATAATACATCACTATCAGTCAATTGCAAAAGGCAACCTTTTGCCAAACTCAGTCGGACCATCTGTCTGACTGTGCAGCGAACAATAATTTGTTAAAATTTTTATGCCACCCGATTCCCGATGACTATGAATACTATGTAGATATGGCATATTGTAAAAAATCCCTAGATATATATATGCAGTATACCGGTATCCTTGGAAAATAATCAGACAAGAATGCTGAAAATTCTTTTTCCTGTATCTCATTCATTTGTCACGGGGAAAATATATCTGGTCGTTGGGACTCAATAGCGACTTAGTGTAACATAATGTCTCATTCATAGAACCCAGGGGTGACATTCAGCAGGTTCTGACAGGTTCTGGAGAACCGGTAGCGGAAATGTTGAGCATTTCGGAGAACCGGTAGTGGAAATTTTGAGCAGTTCGGAGAACTGGTAGTGGAAATTTTGAGCAGTTCGGAGAACCATTAGCCGAAATTTTGAGCAGTTCGGAGAACCAGTAGCGGAAATTTTGAGCAGTTTGGAGAACCGGTAGCGGAAATTTTGAGCAGTTCGGAGAACCGGTAGCGGAAATTTTGAGCAGTTCGGAGAACCATTAGCCGAAATTTTGAGCAGTTCGGAGAACCGGTAGTGGAAATTTTGAGCAGTTCGGAGAACCAGTAGTGGAAATTTTGAGCAGTTCGGAGAACCGGTAGTGGAAATTTTGAGCAGTTCGGAGAACCGGTAGCGGAAATTTTGAGCAGTTCGGAGAGCTGGCAAATACCACCTCTGGCTGGCCCCAGAGTGGGGTGAGAATGGGGATTTTGCAGTATCCTTCCCCTGCTACGCCCACCAAGCCACACCAAGCCCACCAATTCACGCCCACAGAACCAGTAGTAAAAAAATTTGGATTTCACCACTGATAGAACCCCACATCATCACACATCCTAAAAACAGCATAAGCGACAACGAAAGGTAAAGGCCAACATTTAAATAATCTAGTGGGAATCAGTTTGCTTTCCTCTTCATAATTCTGTTGGGTCTGATGTAATGAAGGCATAGGCCAAAATGTGAAACATTTTATAGTGTCAGACCAGAAAAACTGGCATGCACAGTCCAAGGATACGTATGTTGAAATATACTACACACCTATCTAGGTGAAAATACAATTAATGGCCACAAATCAACAAAGACTTCTTGGTTCTAACAGAGAGCATTCTGGAATATTTTGCCCTGTTAAGCATGCACAATTCTTCTGGTTATCCTCAGCAGGGAAGTCAAAGGGACTTTGCCATCAGAAAATTGTGTTCATGTAGATATTATTTTTCCCCCCTCCTGTGGATTCAGACCTTTCAAAAAGACCCAGTGATTTGAAAACTTCAAAATCGTTCAGCATAGAAGCACAAGATTCTGATTTTAAGAGATAAAAGCTGTGGTTAGAAGACGCCAAAATATCATCGCGGTTATATCTCCATACAGTTGGTTTGCCTTCCTTTCCAATGTACATTTCTTTTCAACCAAGCTCCATAGGTGGAATTTTTTTTTTTAACTAGCAAATGAACAACACATGGGAAAGCTTTCACATAATTTCCCATTGAGTAACTGTATCACGGGCCATATCACTTCTAAGAGCAAGTTTTTTTTTTTAAGATCTTTGTCTTTCCTTTCCAGGTTCCTGGAACTTAAACAACTTTGTGGATCGGTTTCATCTTGGAACACCTGTGGCTTCAACCCAGTTTATCACTAAGGATTACCATGACTAATAATACCGGTAGAAGCACCAAAACTACAACCACCATAGCTCTCAATGATTTAGCTTGATTTCTTCCCTATGGAGCAGAAGCACGCTCCCCATCAAAGTGAATCTTTCTCTTCATTCAACAAGCATGGACTGGATTTTTGCATGATCAGTAGGCTTTATAGGGCTGGCGATGATTTTATTTTGGGATTCATTACTGGCATGAGTACGATGACACAATCGTCCCTAGCATTCCACCACATATATCACAGAAATTGTAACACATTCACTGCAGAACCTGTATGACCTTAAAAGTTAAATATGTATGTATTTTCATATTAGCCTGGAAGCAAAGGGACAATATAGCCACCAATCTATAATCATTCCTTAAACACGGAAACATGGCCGCTTAAACTGCTCAGATTTCTGCCGAATGTGTCTTCTGTTAAAATTCTATCCAACTATGATTATATATATATAGGGCAACCTTAAACACTCAAAGAGCCATTTGGATCCGTTTCCCACAGAAAAGAAAACACCGGGAGCCACAAAACCCTTTTGACATCTAAAATGAAGATAAACACTGCATATATCATTTTTTACCTTGATGCTATTTACTATTGGAAGGTCCATAGCCTACTCATGACCAATAACTACACATGTCCCAGCCTTTGGTTTTAGATATTTAATGGACATCAAATCACCTTCTTATACTCTTTTGTGATATTTACATTCATGATTTCCCTTCCCAGACTACATATTCGTTGCAAGCACACATCCATGTTGTTTCACCCTTGAATTAATATCTGCCATTTATTGCAGCATTCAATTAAAAAGAGCATTTCACCATTGCTTTCTCAAGCTTTTTTTATTGCACAATTGGGAAACAGAATCTCACTGAAATTGGGCATAAACTTCATATTATATTGTAATTTTTTTTTCTTGGAGGAACTACTGTCCCTGTATATGATTCGACAGGCCCTTCAGGATAGCACGCGACCCAAATGGATAAATCAATAACAGACAAGTGCAAAGTTGGAAATGTGCAAATTAGAAACAATTCAAAAATAGAACAATAGGATTGTAAGGGACATTGGAGGTCTCCTCAAGCAAGGGACTCTATACACAGAGAAATGGCTGTCCCATCTCTCCATAAATTGAAGCACCCATAACTTCTGGAAGTAACCCTTTTCACTGATTAATTGTTCTCACTCTCAGGAAATTTCTCCTTAATTTTAGGCTGCATTTCTCTTTAACCAGGTTCCACCATTACTTTTTGTCTTGGCTTCAGGTGCTTTGAAGAGTAGGTTCAATCCTCTCTTTTCTGTGATATCCCTCAAGTACTGGAAGACAGCTATCATGCCTCCCTTAAGCCTTCTCTTCATTAGACTAGACATACCTAGTTCCCTAAAACGTTTAATACTCTCATTTACTCTGTTGCAGTGCTCAGTTGAAATAAGTTATTCTACGTAACTTCCAACTTGAAATAATCAAATTAGAGTACGGTATTTTGATTATAGAAGCTTCCAAAATTGACTTTATTTTTCACATGGATATGCTTCCTGGTCAATGACATCGTCACAGTTTTAAATAAACAAACTTTATTGTCATTGTATGTCTATACACAGTGTACACATACTACAAAATTTACTTGACAACCAAAGACCAGATCCCACACACATAATCCCCAAACACACTCCCACCCACCACAATTCCCCATCCCTAAACAACCCAAACTTCCACACAACAGACCAAGTAATACTGTCCAACAGTTCACTGATGGTGGCCCTTTAGTTCATTGTTGAGTGCAATTATAACTCTGGGATAAAAACTATTCAGAAGACATGCGGTCCAAGTTTTAATTGTTCTGTATCTTCTGCTGGAAGGCAACAGTCCAAAAAGATTGTAAGCAGGATGGGAAGAGTCTCTGAGAATGTTATGCAACTTCCTCAAACAACGGGATTCGAAGATGTCGTCCAGGGCTGGTAGCTGGAATCCGATAATATTCTGGGCAGTTTTAATGATTGTCTGTAGAGCTTTTTTGTCCGCTACTGAGCTGCTCCCATACCATGCAAGAATGCCGTATGTCAGGACACTCTCAATGGTGCTGCCACAATAGGACCGAAGTAGATGCTGAGATAGATTTATCTTCCTGAGCATAAATCCATCTCAGCATCTACTTCTGTCCTACTATCACAGCACCATTGAGAGTGTCCTGACATATGGCATTCTTGAATGTTGAAAACACCCTTTGGCAATATTTTTAAAAAAATTTTTTTTTAGATTCATATGCCGCCCTTCTCTGAAGACTCAGGGCGGCTTACAATGCGTTAAGCAATAGCCTTCATACTTTTGTATATTTTATACAAAGTCAGCTTATTGCCCCCACAAACTGGGTCCTCAATTGACCTACCTTAGAAAGGATGGAAGGCTGAGTCAACCTGGAGCCTGGTGAGATTTGAACTGATGTAATTGAGACAGCTGGATATTAATTACGGTGCTTTAGTCTGCAGAGCTAAACCAGGCTCTATTCTCTTCTCTTCTCTTCTCTTCTCTTCTCTTCTCTTCTCTTCTCTTCTATTCTTTCCTATTTCATTCTATATTCTATTCTATTTTTTTTAAAATTTGATTTATATGCCGCCCTTCTCCGAAGACTCAGGGCGGCTTACAATGCGTTAAGCAATAGCCTTCATACTTTTGTATATTTATACAAAGTCAGCTTATTGCCCCCACAAACTGGGTCCTCATTTTACCTACCTTAGAAAGGATGGAAGGCTGAGTCAACCTGGAGCCTGGTGAGATTCGAACTGGTGTAATTGCAGACAGCTGGATGTTAATAACAGGCTTTTAGCCTGTTGAGCTATCCAGGCTCAACAAATATGCTTTGTGCCTGCACTCAACCCCACTAGATACTTCACTATCTCTCCTGTTGTCCCACCTCCCTTCACACATATGTGGGTGTTCTTTTCTTTTCTTTTCTTTTCTTTTTTTCTTCATTCTTACTCTCCCAACCCGTTATTGGACAATGAAATTAGCACATTTCATTTCCTTTGAAAGCAGTTGTGCAACTGCAGAGCAGTAGTTTCTTTCTCCAGAATGTTACGAAGGGAGGAAGAACAGCTACATATGAGTTCTGCCTTTTTTATGTAAATATTTTTATGTAACATTTTTATCAGTGGTGAAATCCAAATATTTTTACTACCGGTTCTGTGGGCATGTGGCTTGGTGGGCACGGTGTGGCTTTTGTGGGTGTGGCTTGGTGGGCGTGGGAGGGGAAGGATACTGCAAAATCCCCATTCCCTCCCCACTCCAGGGGAAGTATACTGCAAAATCCCCATTCCCTCCCACTCCAGGGGAAGGATACTGCAAAATCCCCATTCCCACCCCATTCCAGCGGAAGGATACTGCAAAATCCCCATTCCCTCCCCAGTCATGAGGGAAGGATATTGCAAAATCTCCATTCCCACCCCACTTTGGGGCCAGCCAGAGGTGGTATTTGCCGGTTCTCCGAACTACTCCAAATTTCCACTGCCGGTTCTCCGAACTACTCAGAATTTCCACTACCGGTTCTCCGAACTACTCAAAATTTCCACTGCCGGTTCTCCAGAACCTGTCAGAACCTGTTGGATTTCACCCCTGATTTTTATATACAAAGCAGCTATTGCATTTATAGACCGACCACATGATTCCTTCTCAAACAACCCATTTGTATTCAGATACATCTTCGAATGTTACTACTTGGGAGAAGTAATTTCCAGTCTCAAATGCTCTTGGTTCATTTAATGAGAACAACTGATATCCAAACCATCTTTAAGTTCCAGTGAAACCTGTTTTATCACCAACATTTTAAGGTGCCTTATGAGAAAAAGGAACAAAATACTTTCATGTATTCTTGCCCCGTCTATTCATAAATCACATGACTGTCTATCACAGTTCCATTTCCAGTGTGAGGTAAGCTTCCTAAGAGCCAATTATATTCTTCTCCGTGAGGCAGAAGAAGAAGAAGAAGAAGAAGAAAAAGCTTGAACTGGAGAGGAAGCTTGTGTTAGGGGTGTAACTTACCACAAGCAAAGAGGAAGAAGGTACAAAATGCATAACACCAACCTTACTTTAACTGTGTGAGTTAAAATTAGAAGCAAGAGGAAGTGACAATTTAGCATGTCATGGGAATCAGCTAGCGTGGGTTCTCTCCTTTTTTTATATATTTATCATTTGCCCAGGGTGTAATTGGTGTTTCAGATTAAGGCCAAGTAAAAATGAAAGGTCACACTTTGTTGCTATCCCATCATCATCCTTCCCTTTCTGTCTTTAATTCCTTGCGGTGAGCATGTTTACTTTCAGGAGAAAAGGAGCAGCGAGTCGGATGTTTACCTCTCTAGGAAATTGTCGCTGTAGTTTTTCCCCCTCCTTTTTTTTTCCTTTTAATTGAAATAGAAGAGGGGGGGGAATGGTAAGGAAACCACACTGGAGTTTATTTTATAGCTAGGCCTGAACTATCAGTTGAGTTCATATTGAAAGTCTAGTTGGGTGGCAGAGGGTTTCATGTAGAAATACCAGAATTCTCAAATTTTAGAAGCTAAAATTTTAAGACCAGTTGAGTTCAAATTGAAAGTCTAGTTGGGTGGCAGAGGGTTTCATGTAGAAATACTAGAATTCTCAGATTTTAGGACCTAAAATTTTAGGTCCTAAAATTTAGGACCCGTTGAGTTCAAATTGAAAATCTAGTTGGGTGACAGAGGGTTTCATGTAGAAATACCAGAATTCTCACATTTTAGGAGCTAAAATTTTAGGACCAGTTGAGTTCAAATTGAAAGTCTAGTTGGGTGGCAGAGGGTTTCATGTAGAAATACCAGAATTCTCACATTTTAGGACCTAAAATTTTAGGTCCTAAAATGTTTTAGGACCTCTTTCCAGAGCACGATACCATAGTCTCTTGAGACTGATCACTGAAGGATGCCAATGGACTAGAATTCTCAAATTATATTCAGAGGTTTGACTCACATTTTGGCAAGGCCTCCTCACCCAAAAAGACCAGAAATGGGGACGGGAGAGGGCAGTGTTGTGGTATCTGAAGTCCAGCAGTAGGCATCAAGCAATTAAAGCATTCCTTGAGAAAATGTAGAGAAGAACTAAATGTCCATGCCAAGTTCAGATTTGGCAAGTGTCATTAATCTTCAAAGAACAAATCCTGAGTTTTCATCACAAGCCATGTTTGCAAAAGACAGTATCAGACTCTTTCGTTAATGTATAATTCCATTTGTGGCTTTTTTGCAATTTTGGGGTTGCAACTTTATGGTTCCTGGCTTGGGAGAAATCTCATTTAATTCAATTAGGCTCTTAGGTAAACCTCTGATGTGTTGTCATCGTCAAGTCTTCATTTTCTCTTTTCCTCAGATTTTTATCTTCATTGGTTTGTAAATCCTATGTTAGCTGCCTGGAGTTGCCATTTGTGCATGGGGCAAGCATAAGAATTCCTTCAATATTATCCATAAATAAATTAGGTTTTATGCATTTATTTTACACTGCTTGCCAGCCACCCCAATCTGCAGGTGTTAAGTAGTGATGTGCAGCAGAGTAAACATAAGCAGGCATTGAATGAATAACTACTCCAACCCGGTTGCTGCTAAACAATCAACATGGGTTAAAAGCTCAGATGAGCAGGATTGTTCTGAAGCCTTTACAAAATACCAGGTGTTTATTAGGATCTTCATGTCGGCATGTTCCCAAGTGAAGCCAGCTCTGACCCTACATAATTTACGTCCCAATTATAATCCTGTTTCCCCCTCCCCCCAGGATGTGTTATCAATCACATTTGCCAACGGAGCAATTTCGCGGGCTGTAGAGATCACTCCCCTCCGGCTGCTGTGGGTAACCCTGGGATACAGCCTTGAGAGAGATAAGCATGTAATGTGCATCTGTTTTTGGCTGCCGTGCTGTTTTGTCGGTTTCCCATCCCCCTTGGCCTATAGCAACTTGAGAGCAGGCCAGGGATGCTTTGCGGGTTGACACTGAGGGGGAGGGTCTGCATGTACGTCTGGGGGCAATGAACATAAAGAGTAGGGGGTCTCTCATCAGAAAAACCTGCTACCTTATCCAGCTATCCCTAATCTCATATGAAGGGATTCTTAGAAGGCCTTCTCATGATGTTACTAGATAGACATATATACAGTGCTGCTGCCTGATGTTGCCCACACTGCTATATTATATAGATGTCAAGTGCGAAAGACCAGGATCGCTCCTGAAGTTTCAATTAGAGTGATTAATTACTACCCATGCCTATGCACAGGAATACTCTCAACTAGCAGCACTATTTTGGAATTATATACGGGTCAATGGTATTCAAGAGGTTAGTCATAATCCCTTTGTAGTTACGTAGGGATTCTAGGTTGATTCCTCTTTTGACTCCGCCCCCAGGTTTTGCCACTTCTTCTCCTACAATGGAGCTTTGTATTTTCCATTACCAGCGCCAACATTTGATCTGAAAGCCTACTGGTGCAGTGAATTTAATAATGGTGTTGGCTTCCAATGAAGTCTAGCTAGCATCTACTGGACCTCCAGGTTCATGTCCAAAGGCTGCCCCCTAAGTAGTAGATGTTTCAGCCACACAGCACATCAAATTTTCCACTTGTTTATCCTTGCCATTTATATTACGCATCATTTCTTCTATTTGATTCATCCTCCGACAACTAAAATGTTCTGAATTAAAATGTAGACAATTAGCCCTTTGATTCATCATGTAGTTTTCAAGCCTGAGTGAGTTTACTAGCAAAGCTTGCATAGAAGTGGGAGGTTTTGTGTCATATGACTTACTGAGCTAAAACCAAGAGATCTGTAGTCACATCCTATTTTGATTTTGAATATATATTAACTATGCCATTGTAGCAAGGTGATTTGACAATGAATGACAGGATTGAGAAATTGTGGTTGAAAGTAAAACCAATCCTGTCTGATAAAATCGAGGAAGGGAGGGTTGACATTGCTTACAATTGCAAGCAGCTATTGACTGGTCACTCCTTTCCTTTGGTCACTCAACACTGCGTTCATCTCATTTCAGCCCATCATAAGGCATCTTTAGATGCACCAGTTTTAATAATGAGGAAATAATATTTCCCCTGAAAGACAGTGCGATCTCACTACAAGCTTTAAGAAGCACATCTGTCATGTTGTGTCGGTCCTTATCTTGGAGGTTTTGTGTGAGAGCAGAGGTACATTTTGGAAGGTGCAAACTGTTCCCTTCCTATGACCATGCAATCCACTTCTATGACAGCCATTCCTTCAGCCCTTGCTCTCTCAATTGCTACTAATGTTTCCCGTTTCCTGAGTTTCTTTCATACCTGATCTCTCCTACCCCCTTAACTTTGACACCGTCTAATTTCACCACTTCCGTCAAGGCTTTCAACATATTAGTTCAGGGGTCCCCAACCTTTCGGACCTCAGGGACCACTAAATTCATAGTTTTAAATCCCGCGGTCCACTAATATGATTTGCCTAATGACCGGCTAGGTGGGTGCGGCTAAGTGGTCATGTGACTGAGTGGGCGTGGCCAACTTGATGTCACTCACATCGAGGGGCCCTTCGCCGGCCTCTACTCACCCCTCCCCCTCCCAGCCACTCCTCGCCTCCCCACCCAGGCTCCTTAGGCCCCCAACAAGAAGCAGTTGTTGGAGCTAAGCAGCTACCACGAGAAAGAGTTGGCAAAACAGCTCTGTTTCAATTGGATCTGACTGAGAAGGAGGCTTAGTAGAAGCACCTCACTGAGGACTAGGAGCATAGGCTTTCCAAGCAGAGAGAAGACCTGCGGGAGTGCAAGGCCAGGTACTGGCGCCTGGAGGCTCAGCGGGCTGAGATGGTCAGCCAGTTCCAGGCTATGAGGCAGTCCCACTGGAACAAGGCCCTCCGGCTCTTTGCCACCAGTGGCACTTCCCTCCAGCCTTCGCCCAAAGCCCTGCACCAGGAGGCTGAAGCAGACCCCCAGTCAGAATTTCTATCCCCCTCCAACCTACACAAAAAGACCCCGAAGGGGGAGACTCTCTGCAGCAACACAAATGTTCATTGCACGTATCTGTCCCAGGGGCCGTAGTTTAAGGACCCCTGATTTAGTGCATATAAAAAATGCAAATAATTTTTCTGCAGACCACCAGTGGTCCATGGGCCACCAGTCAGTGACCCGCTACATTAGAGGAGGACAGTGCACTTTTGCTGAGGGTGGAGAAATGTCCACGCGGGGTTGAATGGAGAAGCAGACAGATCAGAGAAATCTAGATAGAATCCCAAATCCAGGCTCTCTTCATTCCTGCTGGGTGACGGTTTTCTCCCTGGGGTTTTATAAGTTGAGAGGGTGTGGCAGCAAACTCAGAAGAAGTAAAAAAACAACAAAACAAAGATCTTACAAGGAGCGTTGCTCTCACAAGACAAGATGTCATTTGAGGGTGACTCAAAGCAGACACAACCAAAATAGGATAAGGTTTGGCAACTTTTTATCCCCGCAGTGTTTTGTATGGGTGGACATGTTAGAAGAATTCTCACTCCTGACCTACATATAGGAACTTGTACAATGATCCAGTCATAATAAGAATTGATGTCTTCATCTCAGCAATGGCTTGATGATATTACAAGATAGTCGAAACCTATAGTGCAGTGACGGCTAACCTTTTTGCCGTCGCGTGCCAAAAGTGGGGTGGTGGTGGTCATGCACGCATGCCCCTGCCCATAATTTAATGTAGCCCATCCCTTGCACATGTGCACGCAACTCCCCCACACATGCACGCATGACCCACCCAAGCTCCCCCTGCTTTTGGTACATGATGGAATAGTGGGCCCAATAGGCCCAGTTTTTGCCCTCCCCAGGCTCCAGAGGCTTTCTTGGAGCCTGGGAAGGACGAAAACAGCCTCCCCCCTGCCTTCCGGAGGCCCTCCAGAGGCTGGAAACGGCCCGTTTCCCGATTTGCAGTGAACCTGGAAGGCCCAAAAATAATGTGGCCGGCACATTATTGTCACATTATTGTTGTTTTTGTTCGCTACATAGAATTGAACAAGTAAGCAGCACAAACAGTTGACCTTAAAGGCGCGCCACAGCTTGATAAAAGCTTTGAGATATTTTCCATTCATGTTTGCAGCAGCTCCAGATTGATTTAAATACTTCCCCCCCTCCTTTTACCTATGTCCTTGAACACTGCCTTGTCCCATTCAAGAAAATAGTCTATGCAACCTTTGCCTGGATTTTCCAGACCACAAATACTAGTCTCAAAACATAAAGGCCAGCGAAGAGAGTTATGACAATAAAAGTATAGGATTATTTACCAACAGTTCTTCGTAGCCCCAGATCCATGGGTTGTATTCCACTTAATGCTGTTAACAAGGAAAGACTCGTCCATTGGAAGTCAAATAGAAGGCCAATAAGGCAGAATCCAAAGAATTCCCAAGCTTCCTTGACAATTAGAAAGACAAGACTGGTAGGTTGAGAAGGAAGACAGTCTGATACTAGTTACTAAATAATCATCTCTTGAAGTTCAAGGGGAAGAAATCAAATGACTTGGATCTTCAGGAGTATCTCCCGCCTTCCTCTTTGCTCACATCTCTCAATCAGAAGAGGAATCATTGCAACTTAGAGAATCATTGCAACTTAGAGGGGTTATGGGAAGACCACATGTTAACGACAAAGCATAGACCAAATGAAAGTCTAACAGATTAACAGAGTTGGAAGAGACCTTGTAGGTCATCTTGTCCAACCCCTCCACACCCCGCCCTAGCAAGAGACCCTACACCATTTCTGAAAAATGGCAGTCCAGTCTCTTCTTGAAAGCCTCCAGTGATGAAGCTCCCACAACTTCTGAAGGCAACTTCTGTTCCATGGGTTGATTGTTCTCATTGTCACAAAATCCCTTCTTTATTTCTAGGTTGAATTTCTCCTTGATCAGTTTCCATCCAATGTTCCTTGTCTGGCCTTCAGGTGTTTTGGAAAATAGCTTGACCCGCTCCTCTCTGTGACATTCCCTCAAATATTGGAACGCTGCTATCATGTCTCCCCTGGTCCTTCTCTTCACCAGCCAAGTCACAGTAGACCACTTCATTTTGAAGCATCATTGAATGTATCCTTGGTTCAAAACTGTTTCTTAAGCTCTATCTTAAAAGAAGAACCTCAGCTGAATTGTGATTTCGAAGAACAGTGAACATTCTCCATTTACCCTCATCCCCACACACCGCGACCAATTTAACTGAGATTGATAGCGCAGGTAGCCCTCAAATTACAACCAGAATTGGAACTGGGATTACCTCTGCTAAGCAAGGCCGTTGTTAAGTGAATCATGCTGTTGTTAAGCAAATCTGGCTTCCCCTTTGACTTTTTCCTTGTTGGAAGCTGGTTGGTTGCAAATGGCAACCACAAATGCAGCCATGGAATGCGGCAACCGTTGTAAACACACACCCTGGTGGCCGAGTCCCCGCATTTTGATCATGTGGCTGTGGGGCTGCTGTTGTAGCAGTTACAAGTGTGAGGGACCAGTTGTAAGTCACTTTTTCTCAATGCCGTAACTTTGAATGCCCACTAAACAAACGGTTTCAAGTCAACGACCACCTGTACTGTGCTCAAAAATTTGGACCCACCACAAAATGTTGGAGAACAGGAGGTCTCCAACCTTGGCAACTTTAAGCCTGGAGGACTTCAACTCCCAGAATTCCCCAGCCAGCTTCAACTCTGGGAGTTGAAGTTCACCAGGTTTAAAGTTGCCAAGGCTGGAGACCAGTGGTGGGATTCAGCCAGTTCGCACCACTTCGGGAGAACCGGTTGTTAACTTTTTGAGCAGTTTGGCAAACTGGTTGTTGGAAGAAATCATTGGGGCAGAGAACCGGTTGTTAAATCACTTGAATCCCACCACTGCTGGAGACCCCTGTTGTAGAATGTCTTCTGTTTTCAAAAACCGTCGTTTTTGTTTCTCACAACGGCCAACAAGATGTCTCTGAGGTGTTCAGAAATCAGGAGTTGGAGACATTCCCTTTTTTTTAATTTATGTTGCTGCTGTCTTCTTGTAACCAAAACATGCTGACTTGAAGGTAACACTGAGTCTTCAGGAATTATAGCCCTTGATAAACCTGCTCTTCATTAATTTTCCAATTATCATTAATGCTTCGCTTTACCTACTGCATATGGATTTTATTAATGTATGTTACACAGTAGAAACATTGACTTGGTCCTAACCACAAACTCTCACTTCAGTGTTTGCAAGAATTGCATTGTGTGGAAAATATTAATTGTGGGTTTTTGTTACTTAATTTACACTAAAATCAGAGAGAGGGAGCGAAGGATGTAGTCATTGGCCAGCCCAATTCTCTTCCACTCTTTCATTTGCTGCAAAAGGGGGGGGAAAAGAGAAGCTAAAATTCTCTGTGGCTAAATGTAGAAAGTTTTGTTTCTAAATCAGTCGGTGATGGAAAGGAAATACGTCACATCCTGGAGGAAGAGACTAGACTTCGACATCAATTTTCAGCCGTGTTGTAATGGAACAGGCCAGCACTGAAATAGTTTTAAATTTATTCCTTCCAGAATATTTACTTCTCTCTTTATATAGTTATCATTTTTAGCATCCAGAAGAGGTACTAATTAGTCTCGAGTTTCCATTACAGGCTTTTGTGGTGGGTTCGTTGGTTGTTGTTTTTTTTCTGCAGAACAAGAAAAGAATGAAGAAATCATATATACCATAAACCAAATTAGGAATATCAGTGAAATTGGAACAAATTACTTAGAAACCCCTATTTTTAAGAGAGCAGTTTCCCAGCTAGGTTCAAAAACCGCTTAGGTTTTTGAACCAGTTCAATTTGAATTGTACAAGCTAAGTAAATCCATTATCATTTATTTTCTGATTTTGTACTAAGCAAAAAACAAACAAAGGATTTACTCAAGAGGTGTTTTGACAATAGAATATTAATCTATGACCAGTTACTGATACTTTCACATTGATATACATTTATTGAATATAGGTGAAGGTAAAGTTTCCCCTTGCACATATGTGCTAGTCGTTCCTGACTCTAGGGGGCAGTGCTCATCTCCGTTTCAAAGCCGAAGAGCCAGCGCTGTCCAAAGATGTCTCTATAGTCATATGGCCAGCATGATTCAATGCCAAATGTGCACGGAGCACTGTTCCCTTTCCACCAAAGGTGGTCCCTATTTTTCTACTTGCATTTTTTACGTGCTTTCGATCTGCTAATTTGGCAGAAGCTGGGACAAGTCACGGGAGCTCACCCCCGTTACACGGCACTAGGGATTCGAACCGCCGAACTGCCGACCTTTCGATCGACAAGCTCCATAGGCATGGAACATCATCAAGATCCATAGCAGCTCTTATTAACTCTGAAATCCTAACAAATTCGAGCCTCAGATAGCTCAGCAGGCTAGATAGCCTGTTATTAACATTCAGCTGTCTGCAATTATTGCAAGTTCGAGGCTCAAGGTTGACTCAGCCTTCCATCCTTTCTAAGGTAGGTAAATTGAGGACCCAGTTTGTGGGGGCAATAAGCTGACTTTGTATAAAAATATACAAAAGTATGAAGGC
Source organism: Masticophis lateralis (assembly GCA_030761175.1). Taxonomy (NCBI): domain Eukaryota; kingdom Metazoa; phylum Chordata; class Lepidosauria; order Squamata; family Colubridae; genus Masticophis; species Masticophis lateralis. The sequence goes on from JAUDYJ010000008.1 coordinate 23,357,556, forward strand.
TATTGCTTAACGCATTGTAAGCCGCCCTGAGTCTCCGGAGAAGGGCGGCATATAAATCTAATTTAAAAAAAAAATTCTGTCTGAAGTCCAGTTCTCCACGTTTCTCCAGGCCAAAATGAACAACTTCACTGGTTCCTCAGTTGCTAATGAAGCCCCTGATTTGTATCATCCTTAATCAGCACGGTCAATTATGAAAAATGAAGATACTTGCAATTCGACAGCATTTGCAAAACAGGGGATTATTTTCCTCATCTGTTCTATTTGGGTCTAAAAAGCAAACTATAACACGCGGTTTAAGTCTTATCATTTTCCCTAGGTTTACTAACTACCGTACTTCATTATACGCTGGACTGCATTTATACTTGTCATTCAATATCTTGCCATTAGGGATAGTTTTATAAGTGAGAGGAGCTTGCCAGGGAAGCTTTTATCCTTCACCTGTATGTTCTTTCCAAACTTTTTGCCCTACTCCCAAGCTTGAAAAGTCTCCGGAGATAAAATATTTAGTGTTTTTTAGACAGGAAAAATATGTCAACGATACAATCCACATACAAAAAATTACTGTTTATTTCTCACATTATTTCCAAATTTAGTATACTTCGGAAAGTTTCTCTTTACCTGTTTTTCTGAATGTCAATGTTGAATTTGTAATTGTGAGCACTCCTAAAATATTGTCACTTAAGGTACTTGGATCTGGCTAGTTCCTGTGCCCAGTGTCAGAAAGTTTTCTAAACTGCCAAGTAGAACTGCTTTGCCTCCAATGCTCATTACTTTTTAGATGCAACTTAAATGTTGCCAGATATCCAGACTTTGCTATGGTTCCACAGAAGACTTCCTCGTCTGCCATCATTGAATTCATACCATTAAGGTAAAAGTTCCCCTCCATTAGTGGGTTTGAATTTCGTTTGCTACCGGTCCGCATGTGCAGAGACATTCAGGTGGAGCGACTGCCACTATCGGTTTGCAACATACCACTGCTCCCCTCACACATATGTGTTAGTCATTCCCGACTCTTGGGGGCGGTGCTCAGCTCCGTTTCAAAGCCGAAGAGCCAGCACTGTCCGAAGACATTTCCATGGTCATGTGACCAGCATGACTCAATGCCAAAGGCGCATGGAACACTGTTCCCTTCCCACCAAAGGTGGTCCCTATTTTTCTACTTGCATTTTTTACGTGCTTTCGAACTGCTAGATTGGCAGAAGCAGGGACAAGTAACGGGAGCTCACCCCATTACGCAGCACTAGGGATTCGAACCACTGAACTGCCGACCTTTTGATTGACAAGCTCAGTGTCTTAGCCACTCAGCCACTGCGTCCCTATGCCATTAGACTTCATCTAAACCTTGGGATTTAAGTGGCATACAAATTGGATAGATGGATGGATGCATAGATGGATGCATAGATGGATGGATGGAGGGATCTGCAACCTTAAATACTCAAAGAGCCATTTGGACCCATTTCGCACAGAAAACACCGGGAGCCATAAAACTTGGGTGGGTGTGGCCAGTTCGATGTCACTCATTCCCACCCAGTCACATGACACGCACCCCAGCCACACCGTTTCCCAGGTTTTGTGGATCCCAGTGTTTTCTGTGGGAAACAGGTTTCTCTGTGTGTGTCTCTTTCTCTCTCTCCTCTCTCCTCTCTCTCAGGCCAGGCAAGGAGCGAGGGGTGGGGCCAGCCAGTGGGGGGGTTCAGCCGATAGGGAGCCACAGCAGGGGGACGAAAGAGCCACATGTGGCTCCGGAGCCACAGGTTGCTGACACCCGGATGAATGGATGGATGGATGGATGGTTGGATGGATGGATGGATGGATACTGGAACTAAAAGTCTTCTAGGCAAAGATTCAAGGACTCATATCTAAGATGGTTTTATGACAGAAATTAGAATGGCCATGACAGGTAGTCCTTGATTTACAACAGTTCATTCAGTGACCATTTGAAGTTACAACGGCACTGAAAAAGCGACTTATGACCACTTTTCATACTTATGACCGTTGCAGCATCCCCATGGTCACAGGATCAAAATTCAGACGCTTGGCAACAGACTCATACTTACGACGTATCCCTGGGTCGTGTGATCCACTCTTGCGACCTTCCGACAAGCAAAGTCAAGGGGCGAAATCCAGGTTCACTTAACAACCATGTTACCAACTTAACCGATGCCATGATTCACTTAACAACTGTGGCAAGAAAAGCCGTAAAATGGGGCAAAACTCGCTTAACAAATGTTTCACTTAGGACCATGATGGCGAACTTATGGCACGCATGCCACTTGTGGCACATGGAGCCATATTGATGGGCACATAAGCTGAGCTCCCGTGCGCATGCATGCGCCAGCCAGCTGATTTTCAGGCCTTCTGGGCCACCAGAAGTCGGGAAACATGCTGTTTCTGGCCTCTGGAGGGTCTCTAGGGGGTGTGTGTATGTGAGGAAGGCCCGTTTCTCACTCCCCCCAGGCTCCAGGACCTTTCTAGGTGCCTGGGGAGGGTGAAAATGGCCTTCCCCAAGCCTCTGGAGGGCGGAAACGGCTTGTTTCCAGACTTCCGGTTCCACCAGAAGCCTGGTGGCTCACCGTACCATCCTGTGCCAAAAGCGTGGGGAGCATGGAGGGGGGGGGTCGCACGCACATGTGCAGGGGACGGGGCACATAGAATTATGGGTGTGGGCACACGTGCGCACAACCCCCCTGCGCTCCCCCCGCTTTTGGCACTTGATGGCAAAAAGGTTAGCCATCACTAACTTAAGAACATAAATTCTGGGCTCAATTGTGGTCGTAGGCCGAGGACTACCTGCACTACAAAGGAGTTCAGCCACTGCAAATTGTAAGGAATCATATATATGGCAGATGCAAAATTCAAATTATATACGCCCCTTTCTCCTTTTGGTCATAGTGGGGCAAAAGTCATTTGTTTCTAGCAGAAAGAATCACATTATTGCACCCCTGTCCTTGTAATGGATGAGTCTGGCCTTCCAAACTTTGCTTCAGACTTTGGTTGATTTAGCCCTGAAATGTGCAAGATCTGTATATGGGGGTTGCTTCCTAAAAGATTTTCTCCACGCATATTTATATTTGTATTTAGTAACTGGAATGGCAAAGCCTTCAATCACTACTTCTAACTGCTTGATTACTTGCATTGCCATCATACAAATAGGAGACCTAATTTTTTTTTCCTGGTTTAAAAAAACCCCTGGGCTTTGTAAAAACAATCCTTTGATTATTAGGATAGGATAGGATGGGATGGGATGGGATGGGATGGGATGGGATGGGATGGGATGGGATGGGATAGGATAGGATAGGTGGAAGGGGCCTTGGAGGTCTTCTAGTCCATCCCCCTGCATTTCAGACAAATGGTTATCCAATCTTTTCTTTAAAACTTCCAGTGTTGGAGCATTCACAACTTCTTGAGAAAAGTTTAATTGTTGAGAAACGGTTTAATTGTCCTAACAATTGTCCTAACTGTCAGGAAATTTCTCCTTAGTTCTAAGTTGCTTCTCTCCTTGAGTAGTTTCCACCCATTGCTTCTTGTTCTACCCTCAGGTGCTTTGGAGAATAGCTTGACTCCTTCTTCTTTGGGGCAGCCCCTGAGATATTAGAACACTGCTATCATGTCTCCCCAGTCCTTCTTTTCATTAAACTAGACCTACCCAGTTCCTGCAACCGTTCTTCATATGTTTTAGCCTCCAGTCCCCTAATCATCTTTGTTGCTCTTCTCTGCCCTCTTTCTAGAGTCTCCACATCTTTTATACATCGTGGCGACCAAAACCGAATGCAATACTCCAAGTGTGGCCTTACCAAGGCCTTATAAAGTGGTATTAACACCTCACGTGATCTTGATTCTATCCCTCTGTTTTTGCAGCCAAGTTTAATATTGTGCAACGAGGCAGTAAACAGTGGTGGGTTTCAAATTTTTTTACTACCGGTTCTGTGGGCATGGCTTGGTGGACGTGGCATGGCATGGCTTAGTAGGCATGGCAGGGGAAGGATACTGTGAAATCTCCATTTCCTCCCTATCAGCTGGGACTCGGCAGGCAGAGAATAGGGCGTGGTCAGTCAGAATTTTTACTACCGGTTCTCTGAACTACTCAAAATTTCCACTACTGGTTCTCCGGAACTGGTCAGAACCTTCTTCAACCAGCTCTGGCAGTAAATCAAGTCGTCCTTCAGTGATTTAGGAGCTCCCATAGCTGTGTATAAACTAGTAGCAGTGTCCCCCCTGTTCTAGTCCAGCACCTTTGTAAAATGCCACTGTATCCATCTAGGTCAGTTGCCTAGCTTCAGTAACTTAAGGCACAGTTTTTCTTTAGACTACTTCAGTATGTAGTGCCGGGAGCTGCCTCTAAAGATGGGTTTGCATTGTCCAATTAATATATAATACCATGGCTTCTAGGTTGAACCGGAGCTAGGAAACCAGAAGGAATGCATCTTCTAGTCTCAATTCAGAGTTGACGTTTAAGTTCACCCAAACCTTTAAATCAGTGGTGAAATCTGAACCGGTTTACCACTGGTTTGCGAGCTGCGCACGCACGCTGCACACCAAATGTGCACTGCACGCACGCAGACTTCAGAGCTTTTTTTTTTACTTTTTTACAACCTATTGGGTGAATAGGTTGTAAAAAAAGGCTTTTAAAAGTAAAAAATAGGATCTGACGATCGCGCAGCACAGAGCTGTGGTCATCAGAGACTTTTTTTTTTTACTTTTTTAAAAGCATTTTTTACTACATTATTATGCCTAAAAAAATTTTTTAAAAAAGTTCCAACGATTAGCTGAGCAACACGTGATCTTCGGAACTTTTCTTTTTTTCACTTTTTAAAGCATTTTTAATTACCAGTTCCGGAGAACCGGTAGTAAAAAAATGCTAAAAAAGTAAAAAAAAAATCCTGATGATCACGCGTCACTCAGCTAATCATCAGAACTTTTTTTTACATTTTTTTACTACTAGTTCAGCGAACTGAGAGCCTTTTTTACTACCGGTTTGGCGAACTGATAGCCTTTTTTACTACCAGTTCGGCGAATCGATAACCTTTTTTACTACCGGTTCAGTGAACCGAAAGCCTTTTTTACTACCGGTTCGGTGAACTGATAGCCTTTTTTACTACCAGTTCGGTGAACCGATAGCCTTTTTTACTACCAGTTCGGCGAACCGATAACCTTTTTTACTACCGGTTCAGGAGCGAACTGGTAGCATTTCACCCTTGCTTTAAATCCTAAGTAGCTTAAAACAAGATAATTAAAATTGTCTCTTCCTTTAAGAGTCTACCTATTGTGTCACAGATTCTTATTAATTCACGGAAGTTTGATGAATGGAAATGATAGGGCCTTCTTACAGTTCATTCATAAGAGTGTAAACTTTCCTATAGATAGGCACATACTTAGACCTTCTTCTATAAATGACTAGGCCAAAAAAAAAATAAATAGTTTTCAATTTACTATTCTTCTGAATTTCAGGTTGATTTGTGTATTCAAACCAATTTTTCAATACTTTCTGGGCCACTGCCACAGTTGAATATAACCAGGTTCTTCATTGTACAGTGCTTTATGGCAACCTAATCCTGAAAAACGCACACACAAAAATTACTTTAAATGATAAAAGGAATAAATTACATATTGGGAAACTGCATGCATGTACTGGCTTGCAGATTTATGTATTCACAGAAAGACACAAGTTACTGTAGGATGCACTAAGTGAGAGGTACGTTCTCGTTTGCTGCCCTATTCACATTGAATGAAGGAGTACAGAAGCCACTATCTAAATACATAAGCTGCATCTTCCTTCCTTACACACACTTCGCCTTGGCAATCTTCTTTACGTCAAGCTTTTTCATCGGGCAAGCAAAATAGCTTGATCATTATGAAATGCTTTACAACTTTTATGAGGAGTGTATTTTTACAATGACTATGATAATGATCTATCATGGAGGTGTCAAACTCGAGGCCCGTGGGCTGGATCTAGCCCAAGGGGCCATCCTGGAAACAGCAAAGGACTGGCCCGCGGTGCCTCTGCCTATGAAAACTATAAGATGCACCTACTTTTTTGGGGGAGGAAAACAAGAAAAAAAATCTGCCTCTACCTCCCAGCAATTTGCCTCCTTGCAGCAAACAGCCTGTGGCAGTTTCAGTTTTATTTTCAGCACAGCCTGATTAGCACAAGAAAAAAAAATCTGCCTCCCAGCAATTTGCCTCCTTACAGCAAACAGGGGAGGCCCGCGCGGCAATAGGCAATGGCAATCCCTGCAGCCTGAAACAGCTGAGGGTTGGGAGGTGCTTTTGCTAATCAGGCTGTGCTGAAGCTGAAACGGGCTGTTTGCTGCAAGGAGGTAAATTGCTGGGAGGCAGAGACCAAAGGGTAGGGGCCAGCGGTGGACAGGGCTAGATTCGGTGTATAAGACGCACCCAAATTTTCACCCTATTTTAGTGGGAGGGAAGTGCATTTTATATTCCAAAAAATACGGTAACTACCTATCCAGTTACTCAGCCAATGGGTCACTGGTGTAGAAGTGCTTCATGCCTACAACCTACTAGCCAAGATATTTATGAACATAAGGTCTAGGGTTCTTGGAAAGAGAACTAAACACATCTCCAAAATTAGCCCAGCTGACAGACTGTAGGGAAAAGGAAACGCAGAAAGGAACTTTCCCACTGTGACACTATGCCTTCTTCACCCCGTGTGCTTCCTTTGCACCTGTGACCTGTCAGACAGGTTAATAGGCATGAAAGAGAAGTGCAGTATTAACTGGGAACGCACAACCAGTCGTCGTACCATCACTGACTAGTATTCCAGGAGAGTACCGAAGTGTCTGCAGCCAATAACGTTCAGAAGAAACCCATGGAGGAAGTAAAACAGTACATGGAAGCAACCTATGGAGTAAGTGCCTCAATTAAAATAATAACAATTATGATCACCCAAAACTTCTTGCTCTCAGGGATACCTGTAGCAGTCGAAGGGGAGTGAGTTCTACAACCCACAAAATTGCTCCGTTGGCGAATGTGAGTGATGACACACCCTGGGGGGGGGGGGGGGAAGGGTCAAAATTGGATAGTAAATTACATAGGGTCAGAGCTGGCTTCACTTTGGCACACATGCCAACATGAAGTTCCTAATAAATACCTGGATTTCTTTTGAGGTTTGGCTCAAGACTCATGATTTAATTTGGGCATCCATGGGAACCCTAACATTTGCCTGATGGTACATTCATGCGCAGATTGGCCTCAGAACTAAGATCCAGCTGGCAGAATCTGATCCTCTTTGTTTATATTGACCTTCTCTGCAACAACAAGTTTCCATGAAACACCTCTGCTTTTTCAAAAATAAATAAAAAATAAAACCACTAAACCCAATGCTTCGCTAGAAACCAAGTATCTGGTTAATCCTGTACCCCAAGCTCAACTGGTCCTAGAGAGCATTGCTCAGTGGCTGAAGGGAAGGGATGTGTCCACCACAACCAACAATGGCCAATAAAAATTGGGCAGATCCCAACCTCTGACCACATCAGAAACCATATCGCTAATGAACATTCTGGGCTATGTCCATACCGAAAAGGTAGTTGAAGAAGGAAAATGCTACTTTAAAAGAGGAGCAGCTAAGTATAATTCTAAGCTGCTTCGGTTGGGTTGGAGATGAGACACAGGCCACCTCCTGAGGTTCTACCATATTAAACGGGAGGCATTTTGTGCCAGGATTAGGGTGTGTGAGGATGAGCCCTTTGGCTAATTACTATCTCTTAAACCTAATCTTTCTCCCATAGCCACAGTTCTGAGGGAGAACGTTGAGGAAGGAAACGCTTCCATAAGCTGCTTTGAGTTCCTTGGGAAAAGACAGGATATAAATCTAACAAATAAATATCACTCTGCTCCCTTCCCTTTGCCAGCCTGATTATCATCAATGAGCACAAACCTTATGCATTATGACATCTAATTTCCTTCAGAGGCAGCTTACACATGGTGATAGCGGATCTCCATGAACTGGCCAACCCTTTTGAGTCATGCTTTCATAATGCAGAAGCCGTCAGGTTACTCACTAGCAAATCCAGACTTCACCAGCATCATCCTTCCCCCACCCCCTGACAGTCTTTACACCTTATTCATTCATTCGATAGTTAATGCTGTAACCTGGAGCTACTCATTTCTAAGTGATCTGAATTCCATCCAGGGCACCAAAGTGTTTTTTTTCCCCCACCTGGATTAGCTGACCATTTAAAAACACTCCAGAATAATGAGAATTTCCGAAAGAACGAGGGTTATGTCTGCATGTTTCTATTTCTCATGTATATTTATTTATTTATTGGTTCGATTTATATACTGCCCTTCTCCGGAGACTCAGGGCAGTTTACAATGCGTTAAGCAATAACCTTCATACTTTTGTATATAACTGCTTAGTAGGGCTTTTGGCCCCCCCTAAGTGGTGTACTTTTTTATACAAAGTCAGCTTATTGCCCCCACAATCCGGGTCCTCATTTTACCTACCTCGGAAGGATGGAAGGCTGAGTCAACCTTGAGCCTGGTGAGATTTGAACTCACAGTAATTGCAGGCAGCTGGCAGCTAAGTGCTACTGAACAGCACTTTAGTCCATTGCACCACCAAGGCTCCTTCCTTCCTCCCCCTCCTCCCCCCTGCAGAACACAAGGTAGCAAGCAGGGTTTCAGGTGGTTTCCCCTTCAGTCCTTGATTTGGTTAGTGGCGACAGGTAGTCCTCAATTTAGGACCACAAACTGAGCCCAAAATTCCTGTTGCTAAGAAAGACAATTGTTAAGGGGGTTCTGCCCTATTTTATGATCATTCTTGCCACAGATGTTAAATGAATCACTGCAGCTAGATTAGTAACACGGTTTTTAGGTGAATCTGGTTGAAATGTACTTTTATCATATCATCTTATCATATTTTATTTATTTATATATTAATTTTTTTAAATATCACTTCCTGGCAAATAGATGGGGAAGAAATGGAGGTAGTGATTGATTTTATTTTCCAAGATCACCGCAGATGGGGACTGCAGCCAAGAAATTAAAAGACGCTTGCTCCTGGGGAGGAAAGCCATGGCAAATCTAGACAGCATGCTAAAAAGCAAAGACATCACCCTGCCAACAAAAGTGCGTATAGTCAAAGCTATGGTCTTCCCCGTTGCAATGGATGGCTGTGAAAGTTGGACCTTAAGGAAGGCTGAGCGCCAAAGAATGGAGGCCTTTGAACTCTGGTGCTGGAGAAGGCTCCCGCGAGTCCCTTGGATTGCAAGGCGATCCAAGCGGTCAGTCCTAGAGGAAATCAACCCTGACTGCTCTTTAGAAGGGCAGATCCTGAAGAGGAAACTCAAATGCTTTGGCCACCTAATGAGAAGGAAGGACTCACTGGAGAAGAGCTGGGAAAGATTGAGGGCAAAAGAAGAAAGAAGGGGACGACAGAGAAAGAGGTGGCTGGATGGAGTCACTGAAGCAGTCGGTGTGAGCTTAAATGGACTCCAGAGGATGGTAGAGGGTAGGGAGGCCTGGAGGAACGATGTCCATGGGGTCGTGATGGGTCAGACACGACTTCACAACTAACAACAACAAATATATTAAATTATTGTATTTTATTCCAATTTCATTAGAAATTATATTTTATTCCAATTTCATTTGAAACTGTATTTTATCCAATTCCATTTTAAATTGTTTTTATCGGATTTTAGTCATATTTTGTGTTTGGAACTCTGCACTTTGATATGGCCCATGGGCTAATCAATAAAGTGAAGTAAACTAAGTGAATCTGGCAGTTGCAAAAGTGAATCCCATGACATTACAGCTGTCATAAATATGAGCCAATTACCAAGCATCTGGATTTTGATCACATAACCATTGGGGTTGCTGCAATTGCAGAAATGTGGAAAATGGTCCTAAGTCACTTTTTCAGTGCCATCGTAACTTTGAACGGTTTCTAAACGAACCGTTTAGTGTGGATCGAGAACTACCTGTACCTTGGATGCCTTCACACCGTGCTTTTTAGCCATTTGCTTTTCATCCACCGCAGTTCTGCCCTTATTTGACTTCTGAGCTCCTTTGCGATGAAATTTAGAACAAATAAAATCACCCTCGTTTGCAAGGAAACAAAAATCAAACCAACTTTATCCTGCCTGAGTAAGAACAAGGAAGTGACTGCAGGAAGTGGCTGGTAAGCATTTTCTTCGGGGCACTGCTCAGGAATGATGCTTGCTGCAGGAGAAGAGAAGAGTCTGTAGAGCAGCAGTCACCAACTGGTGGTCCGTGGACCACTGGTGGTCTGCAAGAAAATTTTGGTGGTCCGCAGAAAAATTATTTGCATTTTTTATATTGCACTAAATCAGGAGTCCTCAAACTATGGCCCCTAGGACAGATACGTGCAATGAACGCTTGTGTTGCTGCAGAGAGTCTCCCCCTTCGGGGTCTTTTTGTGTGGGTCAGAGGGGGGCAGAAATTTTAACTCGGGGTCTGCTTCAGCCTCTGGTGCGGGGCTTTGGGTGAAGGCTGGAGGGAATCGCTTCTGCCTCATGGCCTGGAACTGGCTGACCATCTCAGCCTGCTGAGCCTCCAGGCACCGGTACCTGGCCTTGCACTCCCGCAGGTCTTCCCTCTGCTTGGAAAGCCTATGCTCGTAGTCCTCAGTGAGGTGCTTCTGCTGAGCCTCCTTCTCGGTCAGATCCAATTTCAACTGAGCTGTTTTGGCAACTCTTTCTCATGGTAGCTGCTTAGCTCCAACAACTGCTTCCTGTTGGGGCCCTAAGGATCCCATGTGGGCAGGAGAGGAATGGCTGGGAGGGGAGTGGCAAGTAGAGGCCAACGAGGCGCCCCTTGACGCGAGTGACATCGAGTCGGCCACGCCTACCCAGTCACATGCCCACCTAGCCACACCCACCCATCCCGTCAATAGGCAGATCATATTAGTGGTCCGCGGGATTTAAAATTATGAATTTAGTGGTCCTTGAGGTCCGAAAGTTTGGTGACCCCTGCTGTAGAGAGTCTCAGTCATTGGGTCATGGCTGTCCCAAAGGTGCTTTTACCTTTGGGACAAGAAAAGAGATATGTCCCTGGCCCACTCTGCTTCTACTTCTCCAACTTTGCCCTTCCACACAGTCACCCTTTCTACTTCCCCAATCTCTCCAGAACCGTTTGAAAACAATCCATGGCCCTTTTCAAAGCTGCCAGCCTTGAAACTTTTGAGCACCGCAAATAGAAATTCTGGTCCCCCTCCCATGCCACTGCAAATCTGTCCTTCTCACTCCATGCAAAAGAGAGGTGGTGGGGGGAATAATAATAATAATTTGCCGTCTCTTCTTCCTCTGGGCTCACTTTGTATGCATGTGTCTGGCTGTGTGCAAAAACATTGCAGCAACAGGAGGCATAGTCAAGCAGGAAATCCTGCAAAGAGGGGAAACCGGCCACCACCTACAAAACTCAATTTTACTGCAGCATGCAAGCAAACTGCATTTATTGATGCCGTATCTCAGCACTGTACATCCAGGCTGTCTGGTGGCTGAAAAGACACTTAAGGACAGCATCCCACAGACAATCGTATAGCTATGTATAGTTAAAGAGGTAGACTTCCTGCTTTCTTTTCCTATACCAGTAAGAAAGCCTATACGCTTTCAAGAAGAACTGCCCATGTTTCTAATTCCAGGCGGCAGATTTCGCAGGATCTGTGAAAATGACTGAAAAGATTGCAAGACTCCTGGGGTGCTGAATTGCCATCTGGACTAATCCGCGTCCCAAAGTAACATTCTCCATGGGCAAATTCCAATCGAGTCCAGATTGCCATAAGCAAGAAGACAAAAATGGGAACAGCACACTCTGCCTAATGCACGTGTCGGACAAAATATTACATTTAGTGTGTGTATGTGCGTGTGTGTGTGTGTGTAAAATGTTTTTCTATCGAAGCACTTGGTCTGTCCCAATATGGGAGGGAGCATACTACTTCCCTTTCCCCTTTCAGCTCCAGTCCAGGAGCCCTCAAGCAGTCGCATTCATGACAAACCATCGTGAGCAGTATGGTCCCTCCCAAATTGGGGTAGACCAGGTGCTTCGATAGAAAAACACTTAATCTCTCCCCTGGCTCAAGCTGATAAAGGGAGGAGAACTTGTGGCTCAGAGGTTAATACAACTGCCTAATATGCAGGCAGTCCAAGTTCAAATCCGAGTAGAAAAAGCACAGGGCAAAATGTTGGGCAGACCATTGGGTTATCTGGAGAATCTCAGGCTTTCTTTGTTGTTTGTTTTCAAGTGCAAGCCTCACCCATATGGCCGAGTGCTTGAAAGTGTGCAAGAATGTTTGACGGATGCCAGGAAATGCTTGGGGATGGATGGAGGATCCCCGGTTCTTGCGGCTGCTTGCTTTCCCACATCAATAGCAATAAATTATGAATAAATTAAAAAAACAAAAGTTAGACAGCATACTAAAAAGCAGAGACATCACCGTGCCAACAAAAGTGTGTACAATCAAGGCTATGGTGTTCCCAGTTGCAATGTATGGCTGTGAAAGTTGGACCATAAGGAAGGCTGAGTGTCAAAGAATGGAGGCCTTTGAACTCTGGTGCTGGAGAAGACTCCTGCGAGTCCCTTGGACTGCAAGGTGATCCAACTGGTCAGTCCTAGAGGAGATCAACCCTGACTGCTCTTTAGAAGGCCAGATCCTGGAGATGAAACTCAAACACTTTGGCCACCGTATGAGAAGGAAGGACTCCCGGGAGAAGACCCCAGTGCTGGGAACGATGGAGGGCAAAAGAAGAAGGAGATGGCAGAGAATGAGGTAGCTGGATGGAGTCACTGAAGCCGTCGGTGTGAGCTTAAATGGGCTCCAGAGGATGGTAGAGGACAGGAAGGCCTGGAGGAATGTTGTCCATGGAGTCGCGATGGGTCAGACATGAATTTGTAATTACATGTTGTACCAACAACAACATGAATAAATTATGCAACCTAGCAGAGTTGTCAAAAAATAAAAGAGAAATCCTAGCCCAGCTGAAACAAATTGCAGAATTCAAGATACAAGAGGCATTTTCTTATGTTTTGTAGATTTTTGTTTTTAGGGAATTGGGGTTGGGATTTGATGCAGAATTTACTTGATTGGCCTGGATGAAAATAAGGTGATTTTTTTTCTCCTATCTGTATCCTGTTACCTGTTTTCATTTTGCTTTTTGTATTATCGGTTGTTGTTTTTTTCCAATATCCTGTCAAGATATGCAGTTAAATACACTTGTAAGAATAAATTAGGACATCCTCTAATATATATTTTATCTGCAGAGAACTATATCAAAACATTCCGACAAGTGTGAAATCTGATAGATAAATTAATCTGTGAGGTGCATAAGAATTTAGAAAGAATTTCTCAGATATCTCTCTCTAGTCTGAGTGGAACAGATGTTGCTGATCTTCCTTTTAAAAGGAATGGTATCGAGACTCAGTAAGGCTCATTTTTATATTCAGTAATAATATAGTATACTGTAGAGAATACTGTGATAATGCTGCATAACTTTACATGACAAATGGGAGATTTACATGAATCTTTAATACCTCCTTATAGGAGAGACACGACCAGAGATAGGTTTCAGCAGATTCTGACCAGTTCTGGAGAACCGGTAGTGGAAATTTTGAGTAGTTCAGAGAACCGGTAGTAAAAATTCTGACTGGCCTTGCCCTCATCTATTCTCTGCCTCCCGAGTCCCAGCTGATTGGGAGGAAATGGGGATTTTGCAGTAACCTTCCCTGGAGTGAGGAAGGAATGGAGATTTTACAGTATCCGTCCCCTGGAGTGGGGAGGGAATTCTCCCCACTCCAGGGGAAAGGATATTACGAAATCTCCATTCTCACCCCACTCTGGGGCCAGCCAGAGGTGGTATTTGTCGGTTCTCTGAACTACTCAAAATTTCCTCTGCCGGTTCTCCGAACTACTCAAAACCTGCTGGATTTTACCCCTGCTCTCCTACTTGTTCCTGGCCATTAATGTTTCCATCTTCGGATGATGTTGTTTAAATAAAAACAACACTAGAGAATAAAGACGTTATAGTACCATTTGTTGTATTTTTTTTTTTCAAAATACACCAAAGGCGAAAAAAAACATTAGGTATGTTTGTCGTGGAGTTGTAGGCTCTTCCTTGTAGGCATTTCATTCCAGAACTGGTTCTAGCCCAAAGGAGCCTGGGTAAATGGGATGTCTAAATCAGGAGGGTAATAATTATCCGTTTTAACAATTATTGCAATAATTTCTATCGTGAAAATCTGAAGAAAGTGCTTGAGGTTATTTAGGCAAGTCGGGTTCAGCTTCTTCCTCTGTTAAACCCATCTGTGCGTGACTTCTTAGTAAGATGACTTGCCTAAGAAGGTTCATGCGCCTGTCCTCATGAAACCTGGTGGAGAGAGAATCACTGGAAATCTCAGAGTAGCACAGAGCAGGGGTGAAATCCAAATGTTTCTACTACTGGTTCTGTGGGTGTGGAAGACGAAGTGACTGTGAGTTTATAAACTCTATGGTTCCAAAGCTTTACCAGCTCAACCTTGTTGGAGACTCACGTCCACAGACAGAAGTGATCAGTTTGGTTTTTTACCCTGAGCACACAGCTCCTGTTCAAGGAACGCTGCTTTTTAAGAGCCTCGGTGGCTCAATGGTTAGAGTGCAGTACTGCAGTCTACTTGTGCTGACTGCCGGCTGCTGCAGTTTGGCAGTTCAAATCTCACCAGGCTCAAGGTTGACTCAGCCTTCCATCCTTCCGAAGTAGGTTAAATGAGGACCCAGATTGTTGGGGGCAAGAGGCTGACTCTGTAAGCCACTTAGAGAGGGCCGTAAAGCACCGTGAAGCAGTATATAAGTCTAAGGGCTATTCCTTCCTTCCTTCTTTCCTTCCTTCCTTCCTTCTTTCCTTCCTTCCTTCCTTCCTTCCTTCCTTCCTTCCTTCCTTCCTTCCTTCCTTCTTTCCTTCTTTCCTTCCCTCCCTCCCTCTGCCCACTGCTAGCAGTTAGATCCTGACTGGCTCAAGGTTGACTCAGCCTTCCGAAGTAGGTTAAATGAGGACCCAGATTGTTGGGGGCAAGAGGCTGACTCTGTAAGCCACTTAGAGAGGGCCGTAAAGCACCGTGAAGCAGTATATAAGTCTAAATGCTCTTGCTAATACCCTTGCTGCTCCAGGGAGGAGTGCAAGTATCTAGGATCAAACACAGCTTACCTGTTTTTAAGAGACGGCATGTTGTGTCATATCGTATGCTAACATATTCTGTGCTAGAATGAATCCAGATACAAGGCAAATAAAGTCCCTGAGACACCTCCCTAGGTGCCCGTCCAGCTCCCCGTTCCACCTAACTTAAATTTAAATTGTTTTAATTAAAAATGTTAATAAATGGTAAGCCAGCATGATGCAAATTAAAGTGCTTGCCTCTAGCATCGTCTTTATTTTCAAGCGTGCTCCTGAACTCCAGAAGCACTCTTCAGAAACCAATTGTAACACCCTTATGTGGCTAAAGCCCAGTGCTCCTTTGTGAAATGTGAAAGAAAGTCAAGTAGATTAGAAGAGACCCTCGCAGGAGATTAAACAGAGTAGCAGGGAATAACTTTATTCTTTGTTTTCTAGTAAAAAAAATTTTTTCTGTTAATCCTTTGGAGACTACGGAAATCTTTTGAGCCTACACAAATCCTAAATATTTCTGTGCGCAGCCTACCTGAGCTCCATTTTCACTGGCAGAGGGCTGCAGGATGGCAGAGTGGCCAGAACAGAGCCCAGGAGTCCATTTTTGCTAGCAGAGCGCTGGGGCCGTCACAGGCGCCCCCAACATGAGTGACATCCAGCCAGCCATGCCCATCCTCCCGGTCCCTGAGGTCATACACAACGCTGATGTGGCCCTCCATGAAATCGAGTTTGATGCCACTGGTATAGAAATAAAGCAGAGAAGTCTTGGATCATGAACTCAGTACAAATATCGTCTTCACATCTGTGAAATGCTTGGCGAATGGTTGTTAGTGACTGCTATATCTTGCTTTTCCAAAAGGGGGAGACAATCAGGGGTGGGCTGCAAGGGTTCGGGAGAACCTACGATTCTGTGTAGTTCGGAGAACCCCCAAATTCCATTCCTGGCTGGCCCCATCCGCCCTGCCCCTCCCAGGAGTCTCCACATGGCCAGTTTTGGATGCAAGTAAGTGCAGGGCATGGACGGAAGCTTGTGGAGGGTGAAAAACAGGCGTACTGGAAATTTGGGAAGAGAGCCTCCAGAGAACCTCTGGAGTCTGGGAAGGCCGTTTTCGCCCTCCCGGAGGCTCAAGGAAAGCCTCCGGAACCCGGGGAGGGAAAAAACACAATCCCTACATCGTGGTGCAGGAGACCGACTAGGCCACACCTACCCTAACTACACCCACTTAGCAACTGAGCAGAGAACCCCTTGCTAAAATTTTTGAAGCTCACCCCTGGAGACAAAGATAAGCATTAAGAGAAACTTTATCCTGGACTCCAAAGTGCGCTGAAGTCGGTCTTTTGGTTTTCTGTTTGCTATTCCTCCTTAGATGCGCTATTCCAGCCCTGCCATTGGAATCCCCTTCATCTTTTTATATATCTCTCCCAATGGGCAGCAGAGTGTTTGCTGTATATATATATATATATATATATATATATATATATATATATATATATATATATATATATACAGCATGGCGTTAAATGCCTCTTTTTCAGAGCTTCAGTGTGTAGAAATTTGCCCAACGGGGCTCAGATCATCTTCTGCTTAGAACAGCGCAGCAAACAAACACAGGGAGATGTTTGCGTGTTCCCTGAACATAATCCAACTGATAGATAAAATCTGGGATGATACATCACTTACCTCCAACTGTGACCCATGGGGCAGCCGCCGCCAAGAGGAAGAACTAGCTGGGCAGGCAATCTTTTGCACATTGAGGTTCAATGCCTCTGGGAATCCCATAATCACTATAATTAGCTTTCAGAGCAGAAGTGTAGATCCATGTTTTTCCCCAAAGCCACTGTCTAGGGCAGGCACTTCATTTTCAATATTTACTCCCTCCCCCCCCCTTTTTTTTTTTTGTTCCCCCTATAAAAGCCCTTCTAAATTACATTTTGATCTTAACAAGGCAGGACCCCCAAAGTGGTTTACAATAAATTCAAAACAAGACAAGTTCAGACACCGTAGCAAAAGGAGAAAAGTAATTAAAACAAAATAGATGATAAGACCTCAAAATGTAGACACCGGTTGACCCTTTTGGAGGAGCTGGGGGGGGAAGCAGAAAATGTTTTGTTGTTGTTGTTGTTGTTGTTAGTTGCGAAGTCGTGTCCGACCCATTGTGATCCCATGGACCACGTTCCTCCAAGCCTTCCTGTCCTCTACCATCCTCTGGAGTCCATTTAAGCTCATGCCAACTGCTTCAGTGACTCCATCCAGCCACCTCCTTCTCTGCCGTCCCCTTCTTCTTTTGCCCTCAATAGTTCCCAGCATTAGGCTCTTCTCCAGGGAGTCCTTCCTTCTCATTAGGTGGCCAAAGCATTTGAGTTTCATCTTCAGGATCTGGCCTTCTAAAGAGCGATCAGGGTTGATCTCCTCTAGGACTGACCAGTTTGTTCGCCTTGCAGTCCAAGGGACTCGCAGGAGTCTTCTCCAGCACCAGAGTTCAAAGGCCACCATTCTTTGGTGCTCAGCCTTCCTTAGGGTTCAACTTTCACAGCCATCCATTGCAACTGGGAAAACCATAGCCTTGACTATACACACTTTTGTTGGCAGGGTGATGTCTCTGCTTTTTAGTATGCTGTCTCGATTTGCCATAGTTTTCCTCCCCAGGAGCAAGCATCTTTTCATTTCTTGGCTGCAGTCCCCATCTCCGGTGATCTTGGAGCCCAGGAAAATATAATCTGTCGCTACCTCCATTTCTTTCCCATCTATTTGCCAGGAAGTGAGAGGGCTGGGTGCCATGATCTTAGTTTTCTTAATGTTGAGTTTCAAGCCAACTTTTGCACTCTTCTCCTTCACCCACATCAAGAGGCTCTTTAGTTCCCCTTCAATTTCCCACTTAAACATTCTATCGGATCCTGCTTCAGGGATCTGGTCCCAAGCCACTGAAATTATATTTTGATAAGAACTGCTGGGCCTGGAAACACATTGGAAATCAGAGCAGTTGATGTAAGCAAGATATAACTCCTCTTGGTTTTATAGCTGGCTATATTGTTGTTCCAGTAAGCGGCGACTTCTTTTTACATGTGTTTTTCTTTTCTTTTTTTAACGGTAAGCCATCCAAGTTGAAATTAGATAATAAAAAATACATTTTAAAAATGTTACAAGAAAACCCACAATACAAGTAGTCCTTGACTTTTGACCACAATCGGGACTATTTTCATCGCTAAGCAATGCGGTCCTTATGTGAATTATGCCCGATTTTGATCATTTGACTGCGGAGATGCTGTAACGGTTGTAAGTGCGAGGGCCAGTCATAAGTCATTTTTTTTCAGCAATGCTGTAACTTTGAATGGTCATTAAATGAATGGTTGTGACGGAAGATTACCTTTATTACTCTTTTGAAACCTATGAGTGAAAAATCCCTAGATTCATGTTTTTATATGGCGCAGTGGTTAGAGTACAGTACTGCAGGCTACTTGTGCCGATTGCCAGCTGCTGCAATTTGGCAGTTCAAATCTCACCAGGGTCAAGGTTGACTCAGCCTTCCATCCTTCCGAGATGGGTAAAATGAGGATCCAGATTGTTGGGGGCAAGAGACTGACTCTGTAAACCGCTTAGAGAGGGCTGTAAAGCACTGTGAAGTGGTATATAAGTCTAAGTGCTATTGCTATTTTCCTTCCTTCCTTCCTTCCTTCCTTCCTTCCTCCCTCCCTCCCTTCCTCCCTTCCCTCTGTCCACTGCCAGCAGTTTGATCCTGACTGGCTCACCCTTCCATCCTTCCGAGGTGGGTAAAATGAGTGCCCAGATTGTTGGGGGGGCAAGAGGCTGACTCTGTAAACCACTTAGAAAGGGCTGTAAAAGCACAGTGAAGCGGTATATAAATCTAAGTGCTATTGCTATCCTTCCTCCCACCCTCCACCCCTTATTCCCTTTCTCATTCTTCTTTCTGGTGGCGCAGTGGTTAAGATGCAGTATTGCAGGCTAACTCTGCCCATTGCCAGGAAGTTCGATCCTGATCGGCTCAAGGTTGACTCAGCTTTCCATCCCTTCCAAGGTCGGTAAAATGAGAATCCAGATTGTTGAGGGGCAATAGGCTGACTCTGTAAACCACTTAGAGAGGGCTGGAAAGCACTGCGAAGCGGTATATACCCCATTTCCCCCAAAATAAGACATTATCCCCGATAATAAGCCCAATCGGGCTTTTGAGCACATGGCAATAAGGCCAAGCGCTTATTTCAGGGTTCAAAAAAATATAAGACAGGGTCTTATTTTCGGGGAAACACGGTAAGTCCAAGTGCTATTGCTTTATAATTATGGAGACGGCTCTTCATCTGAGATTATTGCAGTTCATCATGTCTGGGAAAAGAGGGAGAGGAAATTGCCTTGGCTGGAGAAACATCAGACTGGTATGGCCATCATACCAGCCTCTAAGCAACACCCATCAAAATCTACCTCCTAACCGAAGTATCTTTCATGGGGCAGCCCACGTCTTCTCCAGGGTTTAAGTGGAACCAAACCGCATCTCCTCTGGCTACCTCTTAGCTTCCTCTTTTCACGCAGCACTTTTAATTGGACCATCTGTCCTTTGGCCTTGGGTGTTAATGTGTCTTTCCTCACATTCATCAAAGCTGACAGAGGACGGAGATGGGGAATACCAGAAGAAGGCTACTCACTCCACTTCAACTGTCAGAGTCTGAAGTTATCATCTCTCTTTGTTTCTTTCCATTTGCTGAATAACACTATAGCAATAGCACCAGGAGTGATACTCACTTTCCTTCGCTACCAGTTAGTAAATGTGAGCACGCGCACGTCTGCACACTTGCCTTGCTTGCATGCGCCACCTCCGCGCATGTGCAGGGACTTCTGCACATGTGCACATCATCAAAAACGGGACATGATGACGTCTGGGTGGGTGGGTGGAGCCTCCCGCAGCAGCCACTATGGTTCGCGCGAGCCAGATTGAACCCGCTGAATATCACCACTGAATAGGACTTAGAGTTATATACCGCTTCACAGTGCTTTACAGCCCTCTCTAAGCGGTTTACCGAATCAGCCTCTTGCCCCCAACAATCTGGGTCCTTGTTTTACCGACCTCGGAAGGATGGAAGGCTTGAGCCTGGTGAGATTTGAACTGCCAAATTGCAGGCAGCCAGCAGTCAGCTGAAGTAGCCTGCAGTACTGCATTCTAACCACTGCGCCACCACAGTTCTGGTATGGTATGGAGTTTCCTGCTTGAGCAGGGGTTTGGACTACAAAGACCTCCAAGGTTTCTTTCAACTCTTATTATAAATGTTCTAAATAAATACACACGTACATAAGTATTACAGCAAGTGCTGACAAAATGGTGCTGCCATGCCTCAGTTACGTGGGACTAACTCATCGTACATAGAATATTCAGCCATTTTCTCCTACTTTCTACACTGAAGTCTTTTAGAGCTCTGTGAATTTCAAAGCGAGATTGCTTTTTAGCCCAGCCAACCCGAAATTTTAAGGAATGCTTCACGCCTTGGTGTCAGAGGTGGCATTCAGCCGGTTCTTACCAGTTCTGGAGTACCGGTAGTGGAAATTTTGAGTAATTCAGAGAACCAGCAAATACCATCTCTGGCTAGCTCCACCCCCATCTATTCGCTGCCTCCTGAGTCCTAGCTGATCGACTTCTAGCTGATTGGCTTGGTCAGGGGTCTGCAACCTTAAACACTCAAAGAGCCATTTGGATCTGTATTCAGCCGTTTTAAGAGCATCTGCAGACACTTTACACACCTACATGCTTATATTCTTCTTCTTCTTCTTCTTTTTTGGAATACTGACACGCCAACTCCAGAAAATATCCCCAGATCGCTTGCTAAATATTCTTGTCATAATATTGGTATTCTTGTTTGGTTAAGAATGAAAAAAAACAACACCTCCTATTATCATAACATCATTTGTTTCTAATAAGAAATATATTGCTGTTTGGCAGCAAAACATTTAACAAGGTTAATAACAGTCAATCGAATAGTGAGATGGGCGGCGTGTAAATTTAATCAATAAAATAAAATAATGGGAATCGCTGCTTCTTCTGGAGCAGCAGTTACCGTATTTTTTAGAGTATAAGACGCACCTTTGTTTTTGGGGAGAAAAATAAGAAAAAAGCTGATTGGCAGGTGGATCGGCCTCCCGGAATACCCCCAATCAGCTGTTCCCAGAGGTTAATTTTAGCAACAGGTTCCTTGGTTGTGAGCTCTGTGCCTTGCTTTTTTTTTTTTTTTTTGCTTTTTTTTTCTGCCTCTGAAACTTCTGAAACTTTTTTTTTCCTGTCTCTGGAAGCCTCCGAAACAGATCTTCAGGAAAAAAGCCTCTGAAGCTCTGTTTGGAGGCTTTTTTTCTGAAGCTCTGTTTGGAGGCTTTTTTTTCTGAAGCTCTGTTTGGAGGCTTTTTTTCTGAAGCTTCGTTTCTGATGCTTTTTTTTCAGCCTCTGAAACCTCCCTTTGAATAGCTGGGCAGGGCTACATTGTGAGTATAAGATGCACCCAGATTTTAATCCTCTTTTTCGGGGAGAAAAGGTGTGTCTTATATACTCCGAAAAATACGGTAAACTAGAAGCTAATCAGCTCCACTTGCAAATGGAGAGCACAAAACCAAGATCAGATCCATTCGACTGTCCGAGAAGCCGAGAAATGGAACAGAACAACATTTCCCGGACTCTGGAAGTCCAAGGCAGCTTTCAAAAGTCTTACCCAGAAAATTCTTGGAATGACTTTTTCCTGCTTTCTCTCTGGGTGTTAATGTTGTGTCTGCTGGTGCTGCAGGCCCGAATTGCTTTAGCTGCAGATGGAACTTTTCATTCTGTAGATTTTCCAGCTCAGCACCCATCTGACTCTTTTTTCCTTTTTGTACCAAGCAACTTGAAGCTCGGTTTCTATGAAACCCACCCCACCCCTTGCCTTTTTTTTAAAAAATGTTTGGGTAGCTTGGAATTTCCACAATAGGTGTAGCTCTACCACAGGTACAATACAGTGCATAAGGGAGCGTTATAAATTAGCATGGTTGCTAACCGCAAGCAATAAATATCCCTCAGTTCCTCCATCATGTAGCTAGCCTATTTTCATTCTACTTGAAGAAGAGCTTGGTTGGTAGCCCTCTGTAAGGTCTGGTGAACCTATTTTGTGGCTGAGCCTAAGTTTCATTTTGGGTCATTCTCAAACTCATTGATCTCAGCCACGGGTGAAATCCAGCAGGTTTTGACAGGTTCTAGAGAACCAGTAGCAGAAATTTTGAGTATTTTGGAGAACCGGCAAATGCCACCTCTGGCTGGCCCCAGAGTGGGGAGGGAATGGAGATTTTGCAGTTTCCTTCCCCTGCCACACCCACCAAGCCATGCCCACCAAGCCATGCCCACAGAAACAGTAGTAAAAAAATTTGAATTCCACCATTGCTCTGAGCCTTCCAGGCCTATCTAGCTGGCAGCCGAGTCAGACAGTGAGGAGGCTGGGGAGGAACATGGGCCAGTCCTGGGATCGGGGGAAGGCCCGGATGAGGGCTCTGCGTCGGAGACAGAGATGGGGCCAGGGCCATTTGGGAGTTATGTACTGACTCCAGAGCCTCCAGGGTCTGATGTCAGCGAGGCAGGAGACCAGGAGGAGCCTGTTCCTAGTGCACACATGCGCAGAGCTGCCAGAAGGCACGAACAGTTAAAACAAAAAGGACAACTCGGGAGTAAGGCCTGGAGAAGATTGGCCGCTCCCATTAGGGTTAAAAGAGGAGCAAAGGCACATGGGCACTTTGCAGAAAAGCAACGTTGTTAATTCTGTTCCCAGTCGGCATCTCTGTTTGATTCTGGACTCCATATGGCTTTGCCAAGTAGATCTTGGGCAGAGTGTCAAGGGAGATAAAGGTTGGTGATCATCTCGAAGGACTTCTCCCAAAGGACTTTTTGCAAAGAATTGGGACTCAGCTGTGAATGAACCTAATTCACAGCTGTTGCAATAAAAGAGGTTTTTGGGAATACTCGTGTGTTTTAATGACTCAGGAAGCCTAGGTCACAACAGGTCAGATCAAAATACAAGT
This sequence comes from Masticophis lateralis, assembly GCA_030761175.1. Classification (NCBI taxonomy): domain Eukaryota; kingdom Metazoa; phylum Chordata; class Lepidosauria; order Squamata; family Colubridae; genus Masticophis; species Masticophis lateralis. The sequence goes on from JAUDYJ010000008.1 coordinate 23,380,692, forward strand.
CGCCATCCATCACAAGAAGCTGCAAAGAAAGTCATCAAGACCAGAGGTGTCAAACTCAATTTCATTGAGGGCCGCATCAGGGTTGTGTTTGACTTCGGGGAAGGGAGGGGATGTGGCCAGAGTGGGCTCCGTTTCTGGCTGTGACGACCTCCTGCAACCCACTACCAGTGAAAATGGAGCTCAGGAGAGCCGCATGCAACCTTTCTCCTCCTCCTCCTCCTCCTCCTTCTTCTCCTCCTTCTCCTTCTCCTTCTTCTTCGCAGAATTCTTGTGCCTCTCACAGCTAAGGACCAGCAGCTGAATATTTACCTGTAGATGCAGCGATGTGCTTTCATTCCATTTATTGCACTGCCAATAGAAATGTCAGAGAAACAAATGCAAACTGCAGCACCACGAGCAGTGCAGTTTTTCAGTCACTATTGGATTGCATCAGGCTTCGCAAAAGAATTGCATTACGGTGAAAAACCCATAAGAAACATGAGCAGCTCTTGTCAGGATGAGTCAATGGTTCTATTTACCATACTAATTTTAAGCTCGATTTGTTTCATTCTTTCTTTCTTTTTTTTTTTTTTGAAAAACCTTTATTAACACTTAAAATCCAAAAATATAAGTTAAAATACCTCTATAACAAAAATACATCCGTAATAATTATACAACTCAACGTCTTTCTGACAGAACTTAATTCTTAACTTTTTTCATCTATTCCCACTTATTTATTTATTTATTTATTTATTGGTTTGATTTATATGCTGCCCTTCTCCGGAGACTCAGGGCAGCTTACAATGCGTTAAGCAATAGCCCTTATACTTTATATACTTCATATTCCTACTTAATTGACATATTTAATCACATTTTATATCTTATTTTGTTCTACGCATTCCTTATTTTTAATTTCTATCCATTGATACCAATTATGCCAAGTTAAGTAATATTCCGAGACTTCCTTATTATTTAATTCAAAAGTAAGTTTGTCCATTTCTGCACATTCGAAAATTTTCTGGATTATTTCACAGTCCCCAGAATAGTGGACATTTTCCAAGCTTGCGTAAGTACGATTCTAGCTGCTGTAATTATATGAATAATTAAATATTTTATCCTTTTAGGATAATTTTCTTTAATAATCCCCAGGTTATTAAATCCCCAGCTCGGTTCGTTTCTTATTAGTTCCAGTTGGAGAGACATCCTGCTTTATCATTTGGGGCAAAAAATATAACGGCAACAGTGCCGGAAATCAAAAGAGGAAGTAACTATTTCTACTGTATTGAGTCTGACTTACCAAGAAAGCTTTATTGCATTTTAACAGTTTCCTCCGTAATATGTGTACATGTTTGTCTGGGCATTTGATTTTTGCCCTGAAGGTGTTTTCAGCAATTGTAACATAGCAAAATAACAGTCTTCTAGTTCAGCCCCCTACTCATCCAGAAAAAACCTATGCCATTTAAGATAAATGGTTGTCCAATCTCTTCTTAAAAAACCCCAATGTTGGAGCACCAAGTACTTGTGAAAACAAGCACTGGTTAATTGTTCTCACTGTCAGAAAATTTCTCCTTAGTTCTAGATTTCTTCTCTCCTTGATTAATTTCCACCCATTGCTTTCTTGTCCTGCCTTCAGGGTTTTGGAGAAGAGCTTGACTCAGGGGTGAAATCCAAATTTTTTTACTACCAGTTCTGTGGGCGTGGCTGGGTAGGCATGGCTTGGTGGGCGTGGCAAGGGAAGGATACTGCAAAATCCCCATTCCCACCCCACTCCAGGGGAAGGATATTGCAAAATCTCCATTCCCTCCCCACTCTGGGGCCAGCCAGAAGTGGTATTTGCCGGTTCTCCGAACTACTCAAAATTTCCACTACCGGTTCTCCAGAACCTGTCAGAACCTGCTGGATTTGACTCCCTCTTCTTTGGGGCAGCCCCTAAGATATTGGAAGACTGCTATCATGTCTCCCCATTCCTTCTTTTCATTAGACTACACATGCCCAGTTCCTGCAAACATTCTTCATATGTTTTAGCCTCCAGTCTCCTAATCCTCTTTGTTGCTCTTCTCTGCACTTTCTAGAGTCTCAACATCTTTTTTTATATCGTGGTGACCAAAACTGGATGCAATATTCCAAGTGTGATCTCACTAGTACACCATATATAAAGTGATGCTAACATTAATTTCTTGGTTTCCTCTTTCTTATTCGTTTTTTCCATCCTGCATAATGGAGGATGGAGAATCTGTTTCCCGCAAGAGAGAACAGCATTAATAGGTGTTACACGGATGTACAAATGTGTAAGAACCTGAACAGCAGCAGAAGACACACAGTTCCCAAATTGACCCAGGGCAAAAGAATTAGTGAAGTCTCCTTGTTAAGGGCAAATTCATAAAGTTGTTAATGGACTCATTGTTTTCATAGTCTTATCTTCTCCTTTTCTCACTCTTAATCTCCCTCCCACACAAAGAAATAAGTATGACATTGCAGAATGGATAATGGATGATTTGATTTCTGTATTAATGACACGTGTAGTTCTCCTATGACCTTAAAAACAAATTCTTGTTTTCTTTATCCTTCCTCTTCCCCTTTGAAACTGTCTCGCTCCTTAGTTTGCTCTTGTCAGAGTTTGTTGCAGCACACACAATCAGACAATTCAGCAGGATTCAATTTACACATAAGAAATTTCTTTACATGCAATACCAAACAGCAGAAATCAGCATACAAAATCAGGAACACAGAAGCAATATTCATAGAAGCAAGTCATTACAGAGTAGAGAGATACAGAGAGGCTAATATATTGTACCGAGGCTCCCATTACAGAGGCCAAATCAACTCTTATATACAGTTCAGCAAGTCTAAGCCACGCCCAGGCTCCAAACTGTCTCATATGGCCCCATACAAACAAATACTATGTTTCAGTTTCCAAACAGTCCCCATTGACTGATCTGTTGCCATGCCTTTTCCAGTCTATGAACATTCATACATTGACAGCTCTTATAGATTAGATTCTCTTGCATCAGGGCTGTGTGAATTTAGCAACAGAGTTAATTACCTAACTGAACACATTTACAAGGACTATAAGGTAGAATAGAATAGAATAGAATAGAATAGAATAGAATAGAATAGAATAGAATAGAATAGAATAGAATAGAATAGAATAGAATAGAATTCTTTATTGGCCAAGTGTGATTGGACACACAAGGAATTTGTCTTGGTGCATAGGCTCTCAGTGTACATAAAAGAAAAGATACACTCGTCAAGAATCATAAGGTACAACACTTAATGATAGTCTTAGGGTACAAATAAGCAATCAGGAAACAATATCAATATAAATAAATCGTAAGGATACAAGCATCAAAGTTACAATCATACAGTCAAAAGTGGGAGGAGATAGGTGATGGGAACAATGAGAAGATTAATAGTAGTGCAGACTTAATAGCCAGTTTGACAGTGTTGAGGGAATTATTTGTTTAGCAGAGTGATGGCCTTCAGGAAAAAACTGTCCTTGTGTCTAGTTGTTCTGGTGTGCAGTGTCCTGTAGCATCGTTTTGAGGGTAGGAGTTGAAACAGTTCATGTCCAGGATGTGAGGGGAATGTAAATATTTTCACAGCCCTCTTTTTGACTCGTGCAGTAGACAGGTCCTCCATGGAAGGCAGGTTGGTAGCCATTGATTTTTCTGCCGTTCTAATTATCCCCTGAAGTCTGTTGCTGTCTTGTTGGGTTGCAGAAGTAGAGGCTATCAGCCACGTGGTCATAAGATCTAGCGCCTTAAAAAGAGGACTTGAATGATTGCTGATATTAAAAGGTCACCCCACTGTAAGGCCACAAGCTTTGGGAGTTATTCAGAATCTGTGGTTTCAGCAGAAGTTGGCAGCTTTGATTTTCCCCTCCACCCACCCCCCACCCCCCACCCCCATAAATCGATCTTCTCAATCAAAAATCTCAAACTGCACTAGCGCCCATGTCAAGATATCTCCATTGATAGGAGAAAAATAATAGCTCTTGGTTTTTGTAATTATTACCGCTACCACATTTGTCAAATTCCAATGGCTTGCTTATGTTTCAACCGCTTCTATTTAAAAAGTACAATACTTAATTTTTAACTCTGCTTATGACGGTGTTGGAAACTAAGTTCTATGCGGAAGTAGAGCTGATAAGATTAAAGGGAGTAAAAACATTGAACTTTCTAAAATAATCTTAGGAAGAAGCCAGCGCAAATATATTTCTTGTGTGGGAAAGTTCTAAATGGATGGAAATAGAAGGGTAGCAGCTCGAAGGACGAACTTCCTAAAAGTAGAAGGTTTTGGGGTCTTTTGCTAGAAGTATATAAATGCATATTTATTAAGTGTGTAACCATGACCTTCCCTATCTTGCATATTCAGATTCACACAGATTAACAAAGTTGGAAGGGATCTTGTAGGTCATCTAATCCAACCCCCTTACACCATTTCTGACAGATGGCAGTCCAGTCTCTTCTTGAAAGACTCCAGTGATGAAGCTCCCACCACTTCTGTTCCATCGGTTGATGGTTCTCACTGTCAGAAAATGTCTCCTTATTTCTAGGTTGAATCTCTCCTTGATCAGTTTCCATCCATTATTCCTTCTCTGGCCTTCAGGTGCTTTGGAGAATAGCTTGACCCCCTTTCTCCTCTCTGGGGCAGCCCCTCAAATATTGGAAGATGCTATCCTGTCTCCCCTGGTCCTTCTCTTCACTAGGCTAGCCATGCCCAGTTCCTGCAACCATTCATCGTATGTTTTAGCCTCCAGTCCCCTCATCATCCTGGTTGCTCTTCTCTGCACTTTTTCTAGAGTCTCAACATCTTTTTAATAGTGTGGTAACCAAAACTGGATGCAGTACTCTAAGTGTGGTCTTACTAAGGCTTTATAGGGTGGTATTAGTACCTCCTTTGATCTTCCAGTTGTATTGAATTCTGTCTTTCCATAATCCACCACCAACATGGCTTTTGGCTGTCCAGTTGGCAGATTATGGGAACTGAGGAGCAAAATATCTGGCACTGTAAATTGCTCACTGTTGTAGAAACATTGTATAATGATCAAATGATTGGTGTTCTTCAAGATAACCTTCCAGTTCTCTATTCTGTTTTGCCTATCACTACTTGACTTCTGACCACAATTAAGGGCAGAATTTCTGTTATGAAGTGAAATGGTTGTTAAGTGAGTCATGTCCAGTTTTATGACCTTCTATGCCACAGTTCACTGCAGTTGTTAAGCGAATCCAACTTCCCCTGCTCTAACGTATTGGAAGTGCTTAGTAGTCTTCATTTTATCCACAAAGAAAAAAAAAACCTGTAAACGCTTATAACTTCCCTGATTACAAATGCTGGGTGGGTGTGGCTATGGTGGGTGTGGCCCAGAGATGGGTTTCAGCAGGTTCTGACCTGTTCTGGAGAACCAGTAGCGGAAATTTTGAGTAATTCGGAGAACCGGTAGTAAAAATTCTGATGGGCCCCACCCCCATCTATTCTCTGCCTCCCAAGTCCCAGCTGATTTTATTTATTTATTTCTTTATTTATTACTTCGATTTATATATGCCGCCCTTCTCCGGAGATTCAGGGCGGCTTACAATGCCTTAAGCAATAGCCTTCATACTTTTGTATATACCTGCTTGGTAGGGCTTCTGGGGGGCCCTAAGCAGTGTTCTATTTTATACAAAGTCAGCTTACTGCTGCCACAAACCGGGTCCTCATGTTACCTACCTCGAAAGGATGGAAAGCTGAGTCAACCTTGAGCCTGGTGAGATTTGAACTCGCCGTAATTGCAGGCAGCTGGCAGCTAAGCACTACTTTAACAGCAAAGTTTAGTCCACTGCGCCACCAGGCTCAGTGGCACAGTGATCAGGAAGAAATGGGGATTTTGCAGTAACCTTCCCCTGGAGTGGGGTGGGAATGGAGATTTTGCAGTATCCTTCCCCTGCCACGCCCACAAAGCCACGCCCACAGACCCGGTAGTAAAAATATTTGAAACCCACCACTGATGTGGCCTAGTTGGCCACCTGCACCATGGTGGGGGGTGTGGTTCTTTTTCGCCCTCCCCAGGCTCTGGAGGCTTTTTTTGAGCCTCCGGGAGGGTGAAAACTGCTTCCCCTGGAGTCCGGAGGCCCTCCGGAGGCTGGAAACAGGCCCGTTTCCGGACTTCTAGAACCTCTGGTAGCCATGTTTTTTGCCCTCCCAGATTCCCCACACGGCCCCTGCACTAACGTGGAATGATGAACAGGCTGCGTGGAGACTCCTGGGAGCGGCGAGGTGGGTTGGGCATGCAGTCAGGGGTGGCCTTTGTGGGTTCGTTGAACCCCGGCGATCCTTGGCTAGAAGATCACCCAAACCCTGCCAAACTCCCAGGAGCCCACCCCTGCATAGTCCAATCAATAACAACACTTCTTTATGAATTACTCCATGTCAAAGAATTGTTCTCTCTGAGTTGGGAACAGTTTTGTACAGAGGTGTGAAAAATCCTGTTCCATTTGTGACTTTTTTTTAATATATATAAGAATTTCCCAAATTTTCACAAGTGCAAACAGTGGAAGGAACTCGGAAGGAACAGCATGAAGCCGATTTTGCAGATTCATCCATTCCTTAACTCAGCTTAACACTTTCATTTTTCTCCAGGGTGGGGAGTGGGATCGCGCCTTCGAAGCGCTAATTGTCGGCTTCCAAGAAATATCCTGCACTTTGCAGAGCTCAAGCCAAATTACGTTACACGGATACACATATTTAAACTGCAGTCATCCAAGATACAAAATACTCTCCCAGTTAACCACAAACATATTGCACCAATGCCAGAGACACTCTAAAAAGATTTATTTTATTTTATTTTATTTAAAAAAAAAAAAACTTCTCTGGAAGATGCATTCATACTCTGGCAAACCTCCAGAGTTATGTAACAATAAAACGGCAACAGAGAACATCTCGGTACACATCTTTCTTGCAAAGGCACAGGGTTCATGTAGTATAAGCAAAAGAATATTGACCCTCTGATACAGGGGTGAAATTCAGCAGATTCTGACAGGTTCTGGAGAACCGGTAGCGGACATTTTGAGTAGTTTGGAGAACCGGCAAATACCACCTCTGACTGGCCCCAAAGTGGGGTGGAGAACGGCAAATACCACCTATAGCTGGCCCCAAAGTGGGGTGGCAATGGAGATTTTGCAGTATCCTTCTCCCAGGAGTGGAGAGGGAAGGGGGATTTTGCAGTATCTTTCCCCTGGAGTGGGACGGAAATGGAGATTTTGCAGTATCCTTCTGCTGGAGTGGGGTGGATATGGAGATTTTGTAGTATTGTTCCCCTGGAGTAGGGTGGGAATGGAGATTTTGCAGTATCCTTCCACCCAGGAGTGAGGAGGGAATGGGGATTTTGCAGTATCCTTCCCCTGGAGTGGGGTGGGGATGGAGATTTTGCAGTATCCTTCCCCCAGGAGTGAGGAGGGAATGGGGATTTTGCAGTATCCTTCCCCTGGAGTGGGGTGGGAATGGAGATTTTGCAGTATCCTTCCCCTGCCACGCCACGCCCACCAAGCCACGCCCATAGAACAAGTAGTAAAAAAAAATTGGATTTCACACTGCTCACATTGCTCACAAATCACATTGGCACATATGGACCTGGTAGTACATCGGATTGATGTCACTTAAGGGTTTTTCAGATCCAAACAGCTTTTCCTGACCTGGTGTCTTATAACTGAAATGGGGCCAGGCGTGATCTTCAAAAATTTTAGCAAGGGGTTCTCTGCCCAGTTGCTGGGTGGGCGTGGCCATGGTGGGCGTGGCCTAGTCTGCCTCCTGTACCATGGCGAGGAAGAGGCGTTTTTGTCCTCCCTGAGCTCCGGAGGTTTTTGTCAAGCCTCCGGGAGAGCAAAAACGGCCTCCCCAGGCACCAGAGGTCCTCTGGAGGATGGAAACGGGCCCATTTCCGGCCTTCCTGAATTTCCAGTAGGCCCGTTTTTCATCCTCCCGGAGCCTCTGTGCACTTACCTGCATCCAAAACAGGCCACATGGGGATTCCTGTGAGGAGAGGGGAGGGTTGGCCAGGGCCAACCAGGAATGGGATTTGGGGGGTCTCCGAACTGCACAGAATCTTAGCTAGAGGTTCTTCCAAACGGCTCCGAACTCCCAGAAGCCCAGCCCTGAATGCTATAAGTCCCCCAGATGCAGCCATCCTGACCAGCACATCTGGAGGAACACAGAAGGCTTGATGTAGCTAAAACAGACGGCTGCTCCGTCTTCTCTTCATTTCTAGCCTCAAACAACCTTCCAGGGTAGCCCCTCCACAGACACCAAGAGAGGGATGGAGTCCTAATTAGCCTGGCCTAATTACAAGGTTTAGCATTCACGGGTAAAATGCAGTTCAATTTTCCAGGTAAAGCTTCGTAATTGTCAACATCAAACTGTCTGTACGTAGTTTGCAACAATCATAGGAAAAACCGAAAGGTACATTTGAAAAAAAGTGAACCAACCACATTTTAATCATCACTTCCCCCCTCCCCCCCTGCACGTGAACATGCACAGAGAGAGAAAGAGAGAGAGAGAGAGTGTGCATGCTTCTTCCTCTACCTCAACCCCCGGGATATCCTGACATAGTATCTCACACTGGGCTACAACAGGTGAAAGAGTATCTCAGACTGGGGTAAAAGATAAAGGTAAAGGTTCCTCTCGCACATATGTGCTAGTCATTCCCGACTCTAGGGGGCGGTGCTCATCTCTGTTTCAAAGCCGAAGAGCCAGCGCTGTCCGAAGACATCTCCGTGGTCATGTGGCCGACATGACTTAAACGCCAAAGGCGCATCGAACGCTGTGACCTCCCCACCAAAGATGGTCCCTATTTTTCTACTTGCATTTTTTACCTGTTTTCGAACTGCTAGGTTGGCAGGCGCTGGGACAAGTAACGGGAGCTCACCCCATTACGCAGCACTAGGGATTCAAACCACTGAACTGCCGACCTTTTGATCGACAAGCTCACTGAGCCCCCGCATCCCCATGACATACAAACTGGGGTACAAGAGGTGAAAATCAGCTTGGGAGCAATTGGGGAGACTGAGGGGACCCCTTCTCCTCCCCCTTCCCATTTCACACTTCTCTGGGGTATGCCTGGTTCGCTCAATTCCTTTTGCCCTTGGAGCATAGCTGCCATCCTAAAAGGCAGGTGTGTGATCCATCATTCCTTTCAGCAGGGGTGAAATCTAAAATTTGTTACTACCGGTTCTGTGGGCATGGCTTGGTGGGGGAGGTAATGTGACTGGGTGGGCGTGGCCAACTTTTTTTTTTACTTTTAAAAGCATTTTTTCTACAATCTCTTCGGCTGAAGAGGTTGCGGGAAAAAAGTCCTTTTAAAAGCCTCTGATGATCAGGCAACTCAGCTGGGATTCTCAGAGGCTTTTTTTTTCTTTTAAAGGCTTTTTTTTTTTCTACAACCTCTTCGGCCGAAGAGATTGTAGAAAAAAATGCTTTTAAAAGCCTCTGACGATCCCAGCTGAGCCACGCGATCGTCAAAGGCTTTTTTTTTTTTTTTTACTTTTTAAAACATTTTTTCGGCCGAAGAGGTTGTAGAAAAAATGCTTTTAAAAGTAAACAAAAAAACAAAAAACAAACAGCCTCTGATGATCGCGCGGCTCAGCTGGGCATGGGGGGCATGGGGGGGGGCGGGGATTTTTGCTACCGGTTCTCCGAACCACCTGCCACCATCACTACCAGGCGATCCGGTCCGAACCGGGAGCATTTCACCCCTGCCCTTCAGGCTTTGTGTAAAATGGGTGTGCTTTGTTTTTTTTACAATCATGTGTTTATTAACAACAACAAAATGTCCCTAGCTCCTTTTTTCCCTGAACTTGATGGGAAGCTATGTCTGAGGTGTAAGGAGGCCTCACTCGCAGTTTGCTCACACACACTGCCTGCTCTTCCACCCACTGTAGACTCATCTCTTTTCCCCAGGCAGATTCCGATGAGGCTCCTATCGGCTAGCCCCACATGGAAGGAGACCAAGGCTGGGGCTGGGCTCCCTGGCATTTAGATGGATGTAATGCTGGAACCTGTCTTACACCATCTTGTAGGAGGAGGAGACATTGGGCCAGTGCCTGCTTGCTCTCGCATAGTAATTGCGCATGAAATTCTCACTTGCCTTTGCCAAGCAGGAGAACGCAAACAACTCCATCTCTTCCCAGTACAAAAACCAGGAGCAACATTTTTTATTAATACTGTTCTGGATTTGGGACGAGGCCCAGAGGAAGAGGTGGCCTCTTTTTTTTAATGTCAAGGGAAACAGGCCTGAACTGTCTTATCTTGTCTCAAATTTGTCTTCTTGGTGCCCCAAAACCAATCGCTTTCTCCCGAGAGCATTTCCTCCCCATTTTTCACCTAAAGCGGCATGTTGCACCCTTCCCCAATTTGCCTCCGTGGAATGAGACTGGCTGGGAATTTGGGGAACTACAGACCTGATATATCTGGGGGGCACCAGATTATAGATTAACTGAGTTGGAAGGGACCTTGTAGGTCATCTAGTCCAACCCTCCTCCCCCCATCCAACTAGGAGATCCTACACCATTTCTGACAGATGGCAGTCCAGTTTCTTCTTGAAAGCCTCCAGGGATGAAGCTCTCACAACTTCTGAAGGCAACTTCTGTTCCATCGGTTGATTGTTCTATCAGAAAATTTCTCCTTATTTCCAGGTTGAATCTCTCCTTGGTCAGTTTCCATCCATTATTCCTTGTCTGGCCTTCAGGTGCTTTGGAAAATAGCTTGACCCCCTTCCTCTTTGTGGCAGCCCCTCAAATATTGGAAGACTGCTATCCTGTCTCCCCTGGTCCTTCTCTTCACTAGAATAGCCAGTCTACAATTGTTCTTCATATGTTTTAGTCTCCAGTCCCCGAGTAGAGTAGAGTAGAGTAGAGTAGAGTAGAGTAGAGTAGAGTAGAGTAGAGTAGAGTAGAGTAGAGTAGAGTAGAAGAATAGAATAGAATAGAATAGAATAGAATAGAATAGAATGGAATGGAATGGAATGGAATGGAATGGAATGGAATGGAATGGAATGGAATGGAATGGAATGGAATGGAATGGAACGGAACGGAATGGAATAGGAATAGAATTTTTTATTATTCAATTATTGGCCAAGTGTGATTGGACACACAAAGAATTTGTCCTGGTGCATAAGCTCTCAGTGTACATAAAAGATACTTCATCAAGAATCATAAGGTTGATCATAATCATCCTGGTTGCTCTTCTCTGCACTTCTTCTAGAGTTTGGGACGGGAAATATATTGGCTTAAGAGCCCATCAACCTAAGCAAAAGTTTAGGTACATATTCACACAGCATCTTCATTTCCAAACGGCAAACCGAAGTGCTTGTATTGCCAGCTCTTCATTGACTTCTTTGTGGGGGTGAGGAATCCAGATTTCCCTCAGCCTCCGTTCTCCATCTGAGAACTCGAAGCTGACATGCCTAGCTCTTCGTTTGTGGATATCAATGAGAAAGTTTTTTTTTTAAAAAAAAAAACGTACAATAATAGTTGTTGCAATGGAATCCATGCATAAGACAAATAATAACATAGAGTGGCATATTGCAGTTGGATCTGTTTCAAGCCCTCCCACAAAATGCACCTATTGAAAGTGCTTTGTAAACTAGTCTATCGATCTTGAAATCCAAAGATGGAGGAAGTAAAGGCTCGCTGAATGAATTAATGCTATTTATATCCTGTCTTTATTATTCATCTTCCATTCCTCAAAGCAATTGGAAGGAACATGGGACCATTTGATTAACAAGAGTTGGAAGGGACCCTGTAGGTCATCTAGTCCAACCCCCCACCCAAGCAGGAGACCCTACACCATGTCTGACAGATGGCAGTCCAGTCTCTTCTTGAAAGCTTCCAGTGATGAAGTTCCCACAAGTTCGGAAGGCATCTTTTGTCCCACTGGTTGATTGTTCTCACTGTCAGAAAATTCCTCCTCCTTTCCAAGTTGACTCTCTCCTGGTTCAGTTTCAATTTTCGATTTCGATTTTGATTTTATTGAATTTGTATACCGCCCTACTCCCGAAGGACTCAGGGCGGTTTACGGCCATAAAATAAAACATATAAATACAAAATTTAAGATACGATAAAACGAATTAAATAGTTTGGCTGAAAATTTAAAACCCCAAATAATTTAAAACAAATTTAAAATTCCCATTTAAAAGGGGGAGAAAACTTAGGTCAGGCCGGCTTGATGGAATAAGTGAGTCTTGAGCGCGGGACGGAAAGTGCGCAGGTCCAGGATCTTCCGTATCTCCGGGGAGAGCTCGTTCCAGATGGTGGGTGCTCCCACGGAGAAGGCTCTTCCCCTGGGGGCCGCCAGTCGACATTGTTTGGCCGACGGCACCCGGAGGAGCCCCTCTCTATGGGAGCGTACTGGCTGGTGGGAGGCTATTGGTGGTAGTAGGCGGTCCCGTAAATAACCAGGTCCATCCATTATTCCTTGTCTTCGGGTGCCTAAACCTAGGAAAGATCAGAGATATTAGTTTCAGTCTCTTCTCCCAAAACATAAAAGCTCCATATTTTATACAACTTATTCCCTGCCACATCAAGAGTCCTTCAGTGTTTGTTTTGTAAACAATGGATGGAAACTAATCAAAGAGAAAAGCAACCTGGAATTAAGGGAAAACTTTCTAACAATGAGAACAATTAACCTGTGGAACAGCTTGCCACCAGAACTTGTGGGCGCTTCATCACTGGAGCTTTTTAAGAAGAGACTGGACAGTCACTTGTGTGAAATGTTATAATGGTTTCCTGCTTGAGCAGGGGGTTGGACTAGAAGACCTCCAAGTTCCCTTCCAGCTCTATTCTGATTAAAGTACAAATTGTTACCATGTACCAGTGAGGCTAACTAATACATGCTCCTTATTTCTTCGTTTAAACAATAAAATACACAGATACCATATTTTGGCCCCAGAGCAGCATATAATAAAATCAAAATTATTATTATTATTATTTATTAAATTTATATACCGCCCTTCTCCTTGCGGACTCAGGGCGGTGAACAGCCAGAAATAAAAAGCAAATCTTACAAAAGTTAAAATTTTTTTAAAAGTAACTAATATAAATTTGGCCTATAGTTAAAAACAGTTCAATTAAAATTAATATCAAAAACTTTAAAAAAGATTTTCCCATGGGATCAGGCCAGGCCAGCTAGCTGGAAAAAATACATTTTTAAGGCCCGACGAAAAGTCCGGAGGTCAGAAATCGTTCACAACTTTGGAGGAAGATCGTTCCAGAGGGTAGGAGCTACCACAGAGAAGGCTCTCCCCCTGGGGGTCGCCAGCCAACATTGTCTGGCTGACGGCACCCTGAGGAGGCCCTCTCTGGGAGCAAACCGGCCGGTGGGAGGCAATTGGTGGCAGTAGGCGGTCCCGTAAGTACCTTGGTCCTAAGCCATGGAGCGCTTTGAAGATGATTACCAACACCTTGAAGCGCACCCAGAAGTCCACCAGCAGCCAATGCAGCTCCCGCAGGAGAGGTGTCACATGGGAGCGCCCTGTCGCTCCCATAATCCCCCGTGCAGCCGCATTCTGCACCAGTTGGAGCCTCCGGGTGCACCCCAAGGGGAGCCCCATGTAGAGAGCATTACAATAGTCCAGGCGAGAGATGACGAGCGCTTGAGTGACTGTGCGTAAGGAGTCCCGATCTCGAAAGGGTCGCAACTGGCGTATCAAGCAAACTGATTATTAGAAATAATGTCCAAATGTTTGAAATGGATATTAAAAATGGAATTACAGCTGAGAGCAAAATAAAATAGGCTCGGTCAAGAGGGAAAAAATATTTAACCCAAGACAAAAGCCGGACAAATTGTCTAAGGACTCTTCGCAGTATTTCTGAAGCTTCAAGAACAAGAAAGAAAAAGAAAAGACAACGAAAAGAAAAAGAAAAGAAAAAGGAGCCAGCTAATGCTTGGAGGAAAGGAAGGATCATAATCTACATCCCAGACAAGCAACCAGATGTGGAGCAAATCCCAGGATGTTGAAACAATGGTAGAGCCGGTTCCTACCTCCTGGTGGAAGTCAACCTTCCTTTCACAACTTGGGTTGGTAAGATTCCTTTCCAGCTTTGTACGCCCAAGAGTTGCCTAGCTACATGTCAGGTGTGTAGTATTTACTAAACCAGGTAAAAGCTTGTGAGCTCCTGGAGTCTTACTCAGGGTGTAAGGGCAGCTCAAGTTTGAGCGGAAGACAATATTTCCAAACGTCTTATCGAGATTGCAGTTTGGTTCCATGATCATCCATCAAACATTCTGCGAGGAGTCATATTATCAAATGGATAGCATTTAGAAGGCAGCAACCACAAGATTAAATGTTTGGGGTTGTTTTACTGCCACAGGCAGTGTGTTAACAACATCCCAGCTTTATTCTAATATCACTGGTAAGAGAAAGACAGGCAGAGCCCGGGAGTGGGGGCAGAGTCAAGAGAGGAATGAGCCCGGAGTCCTTACGTTCCCACAAACAGTCTAAATTGGGTTTTGAATTCCGTTAACTCTTATCTAGGGCCAATTTAGTGCTGACCTTTAGTAGATTCTCATTTATTTATGAGCGATAAATCAATTGAACTGGAGGTGAACCTGCGGTCCTGATTTGTCACTGCCTGATACCACTAAAGGCATAGGACGGTAATAACTAATCTTTTTTCTCTCAGGTGTTGAAAGCATGTGCGTGCGTGCGACAATGCGTACATGTGCCCACAACCATAATGCAATGCCCCCCTGCGCATGCACGCGCAACCCCCACTGCTCTCCCTGCCCCCCTACACATGCGACTCCCCCCATGCTCCCTCCGCCCCCTACATATGCGTGCGGAACTCCTCTGTGCCCCATTTTGGGTCTAGCAGGCCTCCCTGAAGACTTCTGGGACCGGCCCGTTTTTGGTTCCAGGAGGCTTCAGGGAGGTCTGCTAGGCCCAAAATGGGTGGGGGATGCTGCTCTCTCCTCGGTCCCCGCCCATGTGCGTGTGACACTCCCACCCCGGTGCATATGTGCGCAAACCCCCGCCCCTTTGTATGCACGCACAACACCCACCCACCCCCGCCCCACATGCATGCACGCACGTCTCCACAGAGACCTGAAAATCAGCTGGCCAGCAGGAGGCACATGCGTGCACCGTGGAGCTGACCTAAGGCGACAGCTTGCGTGCCACAGAGATGGCTCCGCGTGCCACCTGTGGCACACGTTGCCATAGCTTCATCATCACTGGCATAGGGCCTATGTCTAGCCATCTGGCCAATAATTCCGTTAAGTTTCCCGCCTTATTTTTCCCTCCTCTCTCTCCATCTTCTCCTTCACCCAGCTCTTATTTATATATTTATCTTTTACTTACTCTACCTTACTTACTTTCCTTTTTTTGATTAGCCCTTGGGCCATAACAAAAAAAAATATGTGCGGCCAGAATCAGAAAATAACATTTAACCCAGCACAGTGCTTAAAGCAAAATGGTTAGGTTGAGATCAGCATATATGGGGCGGATTGGCGTAGATTGTAGGAGGTGACACCGAAATATAATTTTATCATATTTTATTTATCTATATCTTTCATTATTGTATTTTTATTCCAATTTCATTTTAAATCGCATTTTATTCCAATTCCATTTTAAATCGTTTTTATCAGATTTTAGTAATAATTTGGAACTCTGCCCTTTGAAATGGCCCAAGGGCTAATCAATAAACTAAACTAAGAAAAACTGATGGGTAAATGTTTTTTTTTTGTTGTTGTAAAGTTTTTTTTATTTTTTACACGAACACACATACACAAACATACAATGTATTTTTGCTGAACAGAGTATTTGGCCAGTTAACAAATTTAAACAATTTTTAATCCTTTCAACTAAAATTACAATTTCTATACCTCTTTTTTTGTCATAATATTTGTTTTCATCTATTTTTTACCAATATTACCCTTCATTATCATCTCTAATTTTAACCAAATTCCATTTTCCCTTCTATTCTATATTAAACCCCTTCCCATTATCATCTATTTTTATATCCATCATCAAATTAATTAATCATGTGGCGTTAGTTATTTAATTCTTGTAGTAATAATAAACCCACGTATTTTATAACATACATTTCCTTAACTAATACAGTCCAACATTTTAATATAAATCAATTGATTATGTAGATAACTTTTTCATTTACATATTTAAACCAGATCAGTAAATATTTTGATGGTTATATAAGCTATACTATAATGGAAGGTAAGTATACTTTTCAATAGTGATTGATATTATCGCATATATATTTATGGATATATGATTATGGTGATGTTTATACATTAACACTTTGGACACCTAGAAAACATACTATTCAACCTAGAAATGAAATATGTGATATAAAACAATAAAAAAAAATATTTAACCAGAAGAAAAAATAAAGTAAGTATTAAATTTAGATCTGCCGCCCATTCTTTTCCCAGCCACTTAGGCAGCATCCATCAGTCTCCCCCATCCCTTTTTCCCTTAGCAACAAGCTTATGAATAAAATCGTGGGTACCTAACATGGAGAGGCGAACCTGGTCTTCCTGGATGAAGTCCATTCTTCTCATGGCCCCTATGATGAGATGTGGTAATGGCAATCGGGATCTTTTTCAAAAGAGACCTCATCATCACCCTTCAGGTATTCAGTATTCTGGAAGCTTCTTTCAATTATTGGTGGGCATGGCAAGGAAAAGATACTGCAAAATCCCCATTCCCTCCCCACTCCTGGGGCCAGCCAGAGGTGGTATTTGCCGGTTCTCCGAACTACTCAAAATTTCCGCTACCGGTTCTCCGAACTGCTCAACATTTCTGCTACCAGTTCGTCAGAACCTGCTGGTGAACCCTTGAAAGAAACCCTCTTTGATTTGCATGAAATCAAATCTGCCTCCTACTGAGTTTCCCCCCCACTAAGATGCCATCAAAGAATGTAACTGTCTTATGGTCCAGGGGTCTTATGGCCCACTGTCTTATGGCCCTGGGGTCTCCAACCTTGGCAATTTTAAGCAAAGCTGGCTGGGGAATTCTGGGAGTTGAAGTCCTCCAGGCTTAAAATTGTCAAGATTGGAGACCTCTGTTATGGCCCACACATCTCTCTCAGCTGTTGGGCGATGGAACAAGCTCTAGAAAACAAACTCAGGAAATACTTTTGCCTAGGGAGGTCTTGCACGAGTTAGAAGTAACTCCCGAGTGCCATTAGGCTTCAGCACAGCCTAATTAGCACAAGTTGATTGTCCCTTGGATCGGCCTCCCGACTCTCAGCTGTTTCAGGCTGCAGGGATTGCCATTGCCTATTGCTGCGCGGGCCTCTGCTGCTTGCTGCAAGGAGGTAAATTGCTGGGAGTGGATTTTTTTTTCCTTGTGCTCATCAAGCTATGCTGAAAATGAAAATGAAAGTAAAGCAGGCTGTTTGCTGTTTGCTGCAACGACACAAAATTGCTGGGAGGCAGAGGCAGATTTCTTTTTCTTGTTTTCCTCGCCAAAAATGTAGGTGCGTCTTATAGTCCAGAGCGTCTTATACTCCGAAAAATACGGTATATAACTTCCAGGAGACTGTTTTACGAATCCTCTGCTACCAGTTCCTCTCCGCCCACCCATCTTTACGTTCTACAGAGTATTGTCTTCCCACCTCCGTTCTTGTAATTACATCCCTGGTAATAACCGGACTCTGTTCCCAGACAGTTAAGTTCACACAACTCGTATCTTTATGATTTGACATTAGGATGAAAAAAGTTATCTGACTTAAACAAGCTGCTATCCTATCCCAGCTTTTCATTTCATTTGCGGATGGAAATTGAATCCAGCCCGTATCCGCTGGACATTTCTCTTTGCATATATCTGGCAGTTCCAAGAACCCCTTTTCAGAAAGCAAGATGCCCTGGGATTTGGGTGGGATTCTTAAGAGGTTGTGCTTCATAATCCTAACAGTCGAGAAAAAAACTCTGGCGATGGCTTTTTAAAGCAGATGTAGTCCCTTTATGACTTGCTGGCTGAGGAATTCTGGGAATTGAAGTCCACAAATCATACAAGGACAATGGTATCCCACGTCTGTTTTAAAGGGAGGTGGTGTTGTTTTACAGAGAGATTTGGCATGATGTACCTGGACAAGCAGGTGAGTGAGTTTTAGTTAAATGGCCTTGTTCTTTTCTACCGTAGCTGGTGGGGGAGAAATTACGGTCCTCCTATCAGCATTCTGGCAACATCTGAAGACAGACGATCCTTGGTCTGTTCCTATATGATAAAAGGATGCTGGGACATCTTGGTTTATACAGATTGCCATACGTTCTGTTAAAAATGTCAGCGTCCTCCTTCCAAGTCAGTCTAAATTGTTCTCAAGCTGTCACCGTTCTAGTTAAGCTTCGCCACTTCTGTTAGACAGTTGGCTTCCTTGTCAAGACATGATCCTGGCAGAAGCTGACATGGCTACCTTAGAAAATGAATATTCATAGCTGGAAAGGTTGGGAGGGAGGGAGGCAGACCTGACCAATAGGCTGCAGTTATTGCCTAGGGATCTAAACTGCACAAATACCACCAAAATGCATAATTGCCTGTTACACAACTATCAAATACCATATTTTTTGGAGTATAAGACGTACCATTTTCCCCCCTAAAATGAGGTGAAAATTTAGGTGCATCTTATACACCGAATGTAGCCCTGCCCACCCACTGGCCCCCGCACTTTGGCCTCTGCCTCCCAGCAATTTACCTCCTTGCAGCAAGCAGCAAGAAGAAACAGCCCGTTTCAACTTCAGCGCAGCCTAATTAGCACGTTGATTGTCCCCAACTCTCAACTGTTTCAGGCTGCAGGGATTGCCATTACCTATTGCTGCATGGGCCTCTGCTGCTTGCTGCAAGGAGGTAAATTGCTGGGAGTGGATTTTTTTTTCTTGTGCTAATCAAGCTATGCTGAAAACGAAAATGAAAGTAAAGCAGGCTGTTTGCTGTTTGCTGCAATGAGGCAAAATTCCTGGGAGGTAGAGGCAGATTTCTTTTTCTTGTTTTCCTCACCAAAAAAGGTAGGTGCGTCTTATAGTCCGGTGCGTCTTATACTCTGAAAAATATGGTACTCTCTGGTTCCCTCTTAGTTAGACATACCAAATGCCCAGGCTGCATGTCCCAATATGTTTGTGGCAGGGGTGTAGATATATGTGGGCCACTAGCTGCCAGGGAGCTGGTGGCAGACTCGGACAATGAGGAGGTTGGGGAAGAACTTGGGCCAGCTCCGGAGTCTCAGGAAGGCTCTGATGGATGCTCTGCGTTGGACACAGAGATAGAGGGAAGGCTATCTGATATTTCCCAGCTACCGGAGAGACAGCTGCCTTTGGAGGCTGAGATAAGTGGGAAGAACAGCTGGGGCCTGTTCCAGATGCATGTATGCGCAGAGCTGTTAGGAGAGGAGAACAACGGAGGACAAGGAGTCGACTTGGGAAGCAAGGCACATGTGGACACTGAATGGCCCCTCCCTGGCTGGGGAATAAATAGAAGGGAAATGATTGTCGTAGGAGACAACCATTCGGATTTCTGATTTGGCTCATCGTGTTTCCTGCTTCAGAGTTTGCTTGCCAGAACTTAATTTGCAGCTTTGCCGCTGGGAGCTCACGGCCTGGCAATTATCACAAGGAACTGATCAGGTATTTTGCTGCAGTTAACTCCATGAAGGACTATTGCCGGGACTTTTCGGTGGGTGAATGCCATTAATTCACATGAGATAAATAAAGAGGATTTTTTCGGGACTGGGAGTCTGTTTCTTTCTTCTGCTAAGGTTGGGTCAGAACAATATACTCCATTTTTGTGTGAAGAAATCCTGGTATGATTTTCACCTTTGGGAAATTTATTGAAGCAAGATTTCTTGAATACCTACTGACGGTAATCCCCAAAAGCAGGAAGCAAAAACATCTGTGGCTTGCCGACAACAGGAACACTTCTTGGCTACTTTCAGTAAATTGACACACCATGGGCCTCCTCTGCCTTGGGCAACCAAACTGCTTCTAACTTCTACCCTTAGCATGAAGAGCTGGCTGGGATAGCGAAAGTTGAAGCTCTCAGTGGGAACAAAAGGGCCTCACCTGAATACTGTGAGAGTTGAACTGTGGCGGTCCTAACCGCCACTAACCTGCCCCCCAGGGGTGAAATCCAGCAGGTTCTCACAGGTTCTGGAGAACCGGTGACAGAAATTATGAGCAGTTTGGAGAACCGGCAAATACCACTTCTGGCTGGCTGCAAAGTGGGGTGGGAATGGAGACTTTGCAATGTCCTTCCCCCAGGAGTGGGGTGGGAATGGGGATTTTGCAGTATCCTTCCCCTGGAGTGGGGTGGGAATGGGGATTTTGCAATATCCTTCCCCTGGAGTGGGGTGGGAATGGAGATTTTGCAGTACCCTTCCCCTGCCATGCCTACCAACCCACGCCCACCAAGCCACACCCACAGAACCAGTAGTAAAAAAATTTGGATTTCACCACTGACGCCCACCTCTCCAGATCCTAGAACTCTGAAGGCCAACCTATGGCACAGGTGCCAGAAGTGGCATGCAGAACTATCTCTCTGGGCATGCGAGCTGTTGCCCTTTGCTTTTCTGGGTTCTGGCATGCGCATGAGCACTGGCCAGCTGTTCTCCACTCGTGCATGCATGCCAGAAACCGGAAGACCAGGTGGGCAGTGTGCATGCACGCACCGGAAATGGAAGAGTGCACCTATACTTCCAGCACATGAGCACATCAGGAGTGGGTTTCAGCAGGTTCAGACCAGTTCTGGAGAACCGGTAGCAGAAATTTTTAGTTCAGAGAACTGGTAGTAAAATTCTAACTGGCCCTGCCCCCATTTATTCTCTGCCTCCCAAATCCCAGTTGATTGGGAAGAAATGGGGATTTTGCAGTATCCTTCCCCTGGAGTGGGGTGGGAATGGAGATTTTACAAGATTCTTCCCTGCCACGCCCATCAAGCCACACCTACCGAGCCATGCCATGCCCACCAAGCCACACCCACAGAACCGGTAGTATCATTTTTTGAAACTCACCACTGGAGTACGTGCTCCCGTTTCGGCACTTGGTGCTGAAAAGATTCACCAACGCCATCCTACAAAGTCTCCTGAGCCAATACCTAGAATTGTCTCATTACAGGTGAGAGAACTGACTTCCAACAGTTCGTTTAGTGACCGTTCAAAGTTTTGTTTTTTTTTAAATTTAATTTATATGCCGCCCTTCTCCGGAGACTCGCGGCTTACAATGCGTTAAGCAATAGCCTTCATACTTTTGTATATACCTGCTTGGTAGGGCTTTTGCCCCCCCCCTCCAAGCAGTGTTCTTTTTTATACAAAGTCAGCTTATTGCCCCCACAATCCGGGTCCTCATTTTACCTACCTCGAAAGGATGGAAGATTGAGTGAACCTTGAGCCTGGTGAGATTCGAACTTGCAGTAATTGCCGGCAGCTGGTGTCACTTTAGCACGACTTAAGCTGCTGTGCCACCCAGGCTCTATGTTAAAGTTAACAACGGCACCAAATTTTCACAATTACAATGACTCCCTAATGGTCAGCTGATCCAAATTCAGATGCTTGGCAACCAGGTCCTATTTATGACGGTCCCCAAGGTCCTTTTGCGACCTTCAGACAAGCAAAGTCAACAGGGAAGCCAAATTTACTCCAAACACCGGGTTATTAATTTATCAACTGGGATGATTCGCTTAGCAACCGAGGCAAGAAAGATTGTAAAAATGGGGCAGAAACTCACTTAAGAGATGTCTCACTTAACAACGGAAACGTTGGGCTCAAGTGTGGTCATGGCTTCTTGTAATTCAGGTGTTAGAGCAGCGTTTCTCCAACTTTGGCCTCTTGAAGAAGGGTGGACTAATGCCTGGAATTGTCCCAGCTTTGCTGGCTGGGGAATTCCGGGCATTGAAGTCCATCCATCTTCACGAGGCCGAGGTTGAAAAACACTGTTGCTAATGTATTAAATAAGGTGGGTCTATTCAGGTTCTGGGACGTGATGGCTCAGTGGCTAAGACGCTGAGCTTGTCGATCAAAAGGTCGGCAGTTCAGCGGTTCAAATCCCAAGTGCCGCGTAATGGGATGAGCTCCCGGGACTTGTCCTAGCTTCTGCCAACTTGCAGTTCGAAAGCACATTTAAAAAGTGCAAGTAGAAAAAATAGGAACCACCTTTGCTGGGAAGGGAACAGCGTTCCATGCGCCTTTGACGTTGAGTCATGCCGGCCACCTGACCATGGAGACGTCTTCGGACAGCGCTGGCTCTTCGGCTTTGAAACGGAAATGAGCACCGCCCCCTAGAGTCGGGAACGATTAGCACATAAGTGCGAGGGGAACCTTTACCTTATTTGGGCTCTGATCAGCAGCTCTCCGAGAAGAAAGCCTCATTGAGCAGAGTGGGTTGGCACAGCCAAGAAACATGTCAAAATTCAGCTGTCAAAGCTTGTCAAGCGGATCGCTTTTCCACGATACATTTTCCTCTTCTCTCCCAGGGCATCAGTACCACAAGGTAGCCTAAAATACATTGCTTGGAATTCCTCTCATAGTCATCAGGGCACACAAGATAAGCTAAGGAATGAAAAAATGGAGAGAACGGGATCCCTAGAGGCGAAGAAATGATTATTAATCAGGCCAGTGGTGAAATCCAAATTTTTTTATTACCGGTTCTGTGAGCGTGGCTTGGTGGGGCCTGGTGTGGCTTGGTGGATGTGGCAGGGGAAGGATACTGCAAAATCTCCATTCCCACCCCACTTCAGGGGAAGGATACTGCAAAATCTCCATTCCCACCCCACCCCAGGGGAAGGATACTGCAAAATCTCCATTCCCACTCCTGGGGGAAGGATACTGCAAAATCCCCATTCCCACCCCACTCTGGGGCCAGCCAGAGGTGGTATTTGCCGGTTCTCCAAACTGCTCAAAATTTCCGCTATAGGTTCTCCAGAACCTGCTGGATTTCACCCCAAAATCGGGCCCAGAGCATTTGTGATAAAGACCTTTTTCAAAGCAGATTTTTTTTAAAAAAAAAATGCCCAGATTTTTAAAAAACAGAAATCAATTTTGACCACAGGAGTTTCCAAGGAAAGATGCTTATCACCAGCTACTTAATGAATATTTTTTTTCCAGGACAAACAAGCCTCAATATAATATCCTTTTTTAAAAAGTCTGTGGATATTCTCAATCATCCAGGTCACAGTTGGCCAAAAGATGCTTTTTCAAAAGGGTAACTGGACTTTCGTTTTTCCTTGAAGACATTTTCCTTCTCGTCCAAGAAGCTTCTTCGGTTCTGACCACTTCGGTTCTGACCCTTTCAGAACCAAAGAAGCTTCTTGGATGAGAAGGAAAACGTCTTCAAGGAAAAACAAAAGTCCAGGTGCCCTTTTGAAAAAAATATCTTTGGGACATTATTTTTTTTTTATTAACTCTTAGGTTTACAGAATCATGCCAATTATTTTTGAGAATGGCTTTTACTGCACAACCAGAACTACAAAACAATGTTTTAAAGCAAACACACTTGATTCTGAAGTATGTTTATGCTTTCATGCTGCTTTTGATAACTGCTACATAATAACACCACCTTATAAATTATTATAACAATGAAACAAGCGTTTTGGGCCTACTCATTACATAACAAATAGTTTGGGTTGCGTTTAGAACTTTGTGGTGGATAATGCTCTTAAAAAGAGTTTTATTGATCAGACCCAATCAATTTATTTTTTAAAAAAATATTTTTATTGAACATTTTCCAAGTTTAAAAATCCCAAGTAAAAAAACAAAAAAAAAAGTTGAGGTGGGAGAGAAAAAATACAAAGAAAAAATACAAATACAAATGCAAACAAATAAAATACACAAACAACACAACAATATGGCATAATGTTACAGCTTTCAGTATCAGCATTTATGTTCTGCTTTGGTAATTCACTATTCCATATTTGCCTTCTCATATGTTTTTACAATTCTAGGAACAGTATAATAATTATATTGTAATAATAATATAATATATTCTGATGATATGTGTATAAGAGTTATCTTTCTAATATAGTCAATGGTTTTGAGCATTTATTTCTTATTTGGGGTTCTATTCTCTAGCCACTTCTATAGTCTACTCCAAATTTATCTTCTCTTCTAACTCCATGGTCATTTTAGCACATTCAAGTATCTTCTTAATTGCCATTTCATCTGGGGGTGGGTGGGTAGTTTTTCGTTTCCAGTTTTGTGCCAAAGCGATCCTGGCAGCATATGTAATATTATATATTGATAATTCTTTTCTATTTTTGGGTCTAGTATGCCTAATAAATATTGTTCTGGCTTCAGTTCTATCCTATGTTCCATGATTCCTTCCAGCCATTCTTTAATTTTAATCCAATATTTCCCAGCTTTGGAAATAAGCTTTCCGTATCAGCATATATGATATTCTGCTTTTGTAATTCACTGTTTCATATTTGCCTTCTCATGTATTTTTACAATTCTAGTAATAGCATAATAATTACATTGTAATAATAATAATATAATATATTCTGATGATATGTGTATACAGTTATCTTTCTAATGTAGTCAATGGTTTCGAACATTTATTTCTTATTTGGGATTCTCTTCTCTAGCCACTTGTACAGTCTACTCCAAATTTTATAATAGTTCGACTCTTCTCTTTCTTTTAACTCCACGGTCATCCTGTCCATTTCAGCACATTCAATGGTCTTGAACATTTATTTCTTATTTGGGCAGATCCGATCAATATTTTTTCCCACTGGCGATGGGGGAGGCAAGACTTAGAAGAGAAAAGGATGGAAAAGGCATCTTAGAAGATGGAAGAGAGAGGGAAAGACGGGTGTGGGGAGGGGGGAGAAAAAGAAGCAAAGATCTCGGCTAAAGAAGTAGAAAAATTAGCAAAGAGGGAGGCCAAAAAAAGGACTTAAAGCATTCTAAAACAACCCTCTACTTGCCCAGGGGTTAAAACACTGAGCTTGTTGATTAGAAAAGTTGGCAGTTCGGTGGTTTGAAACTCTAGCATAAATCTCCGGCATAAGCAGGGGGTTGGACTAGACCAGTGGTCACCAACTGGTGGTCCATGGACCACTGGTGGTCCACGAGAAAATTTTGGTGGTCCGCAGAAAAATTATTTGCCTTTTTTTATATTGCACTAAATCAGGGGTCCTCAAACTACGGCCTCTGGGCCGGATACATGCAATGAACACTTGTGTTACTGCAGAGAGTTTCCCCCTTCGGGGTCTTTTTGTGTGGGGCAGAAATTCCAACCTGGGGTCTGCTTCGGCCTCCTGGGGTGGGGCTTTGGGCGAAGGCTGGAGAGAAGCGCCATCGGTGGCGAAGAGCCGGAGGGCCTCGTTCCAGTGGGACTGCATCATGGCCTGGAACTGGCTGACCATCTCAGCCCGCTGAGCCTCCAGGTGCCGGTATCTGGCCTTGCACTCCCGCAGATCTTTCCTCTGCTTGGAAAGCCTATGCTCCTAGTCCTCAGTGAGGTGCTTCTGCTGAGCCTCCTTCTCGGTCAGATCCAATTTGAACTGAGCCAGCATTTTGCCAACTCTTTCTCATTGGTGGCTGCTTAGCTCCAACAACTGCTTCCTGTTGGGGCCCTAAGGAGCCCAGGCAGGGAGGGGAGGGGTGTCTAGGAGAGGAGGGGTGAGTAGAGGCCAGAGAGGCACCCCTTGACGTGAGTGACATCAAATTGGCCATGTCCACCCCAGTCACATGACCACCTAGCCCCGCCCACCCAGCCGGTCATTAGGCAGATCATATCAGTGGTCCCCGGGATTTAAAACGATGAATTTAGTGGTCCCTGAGGTCCGAAAGGTTGGGGACCCCTGGATTAGATGACCTCTAAGGCAGGGGTGAAATCCAAAATTTTTCCCTACCGGTACTGTGGGCGTGGCAGGTGAAGGACATTGCAAAATCTCCATTCCCTCCAAGGATATTGCAAAATTTCCATTCCCTCCCCACTCTGGGGCCAGCCAGAGGTCGTGTTTGCCGGTTCTCTGAATGACTCAATTTCCGCTACCGGTTCTCCAGAACCTGTTAGAACCTCCTGGATTTCACCACTTGCTTTAAGGTCCCTTCCAGCTATTATTACTGTTACAGTATCTTTATTACAACAGGAGGAAAGAACACCAGCCAAATTATATTTGGGTGCTTTTGAAGCATTAACGGGCCTTTCTTGCAATGCAGACGGCGGTGGGTGGGTGGGTGGGGAGAGACAGACCATTGATATGGATATGGATATGGATAGCTCAGCAGACTAATGCATTGTAATTTAACATCCAGCTGTCTGCAATTAAGTTCGAATCTCATCAGGCTCAATGCTGACTCAGCCTTCCATCCTTTCTAAGGTGGGTAAATTGAGGACCCATTTCGTGGGGGCAATAAGCTGACTTTGTCTAAATATACAAAAGTATGAAGGTTATTGCTTAACGCATTGTAAGCCACCCCAAGTCTCCGGAGAAGGGCGGCATATAAATCAAATTTTAAAAAAAATTAATTTCCTGCCTTAAGCCAGCGGAGAAGTGGGGTGGGGAGGGTGAATTTGCAAGCGACCCCCGGTTAAATTTGCCACTCTTTGGCTTCCCGGCGTATTTTTTTATTATTATTATTATTTTAAAAGTTTCGCGCGCGGGCGCATGCGTGCCATTGCAGGCAAGCTGGCACCGAGGAAAGACTGGGCCAGGAGAGGAGGGAAGGGGGGGGGGGTGCTAGCGGTTGGAAGAGGCGAGGGGGCATCCGTTTCCCTCCGCAGCTTCCCCGGCTGCTGCAACGGACGGGGAGGAAGAAGAGGAGGAGGAGGAGAGGGAGATGATGGAGAGCTGGGTTCCTTCATCGCTTGCAACGCAATCTGGCTGCGGGGGGCATTTCCACGCGGGGGTGTCCGTTGCCCACGCCTTGCACGGGCCCTGCTGCTCTCTCTTTCTCTCTCCCCCCCCCCGCCCCACTCGCATTTTCCCGCTGTCTCCGGAGCCGGCTGTTGTCCCCTCCCGGGAGCAGGCGGCGCCTTGAAAGGCCTGGGGGGTTCCGCTCCGTCTCTCTTTCTCTTTCCACTCGTAGCAGATCGAAGGAGGGAGAAATGCCACCCGGGAGCCGGAACCTGCCGCCAAATAAGGCATCCCGGGCGGGGCCGGATCCTGGCCTTGTATGGTGCTTCCCCTCGGCTGCAGGCCCAGCCAAGCCCGGGCGAAGGCGAGCTCGGGGCTCCCTGGCGGGCCGCCCCCGCGATGCACCAACACACACACACACACACACACACACACACACACACACACACACAAAGCGTCCCGTCCCCCCTCTTTGCATGCACCTGGCTGCACCCCCGAGGAGGTTTCGCTCAGTCTCGACTCTTTGGAGCATCCCCAAGTCGAGGGAGGAGGAGGAGGAAAAATGGGGGGGGGCATCCTTTCTCACCCTCCCTCCCCCTTTTTTTTTTTTGCACATCTCTGCCTCCCACTTCTTCCCTCCCTCTCGGCTCCTTGCTCCGCTCGCGAACTTCTCTTTCCAGGACCAGGATCAGCGCCTGGCGAAGCGCCGCTCCGGTTGGGAAGGGCTGAGCTCAATGCCAGTCCGGAAGCCTCGCTTGCTCCCCATGGGGGTGGGGTGGAGGGGGGGGGGAATACTGTTGCTGCTGCCTGCCTATCTGGTTTTCAGCCGGTTGAACTGGCGGTCAAATCAAAGCCGAACTTCTTTGCAGTCGTGTGTCCCCCCCCCATCCCTTCTCTCCTCCCCCCCCCCCAACGCACGCAGCTTCTCCAGAAATCCCTTTGCGAAGGCAACGAGGATCTCCAGCATCCTGTTTGGATTGGGGGGGCGGAGGGGGGGTGAGCGGCTTTTTACCTCTCTTCTCCCCCCCCCTCCCAATAGGAAAAAGGGACATCTCGAAGTTTTTGCCCACTGCCGGAACGGAAACGATGGGCACGGATCAAAAATTTATCCACCAATATTGGGGGAGGGGGAGTTGTTTCTCACTTTCTCCCCTTTTCTACTCCCTTCCCCTCTTTCCACTCCCTCCCTCCCCCCATCAGCGATGCCTTCCCTGCAAAATTCAGCATGCCAAATCCTTGCTGTTGGGGGGGGGGGGGGGAATTATTTGCAACTCCGAGAAGTAACACCCGCGCTGGTGGCAACCCAAAAAAGCTAAATATAAATATTCCCGCCGTTGCCTCCCCCACGTACCTTCCTTAGGAGTGCTTTTCTCCGAGGCAACCGCCTTAAGAACAGGTCTAAGGGTGGTGCACGGATGGCGGCTACTCCTCCTCCGAGTTATACAGCGGTGCAGTTCCAGAGCTAATAGCATCCTTAGCGTCCATCTGAAACACCCCTCCTTCTCCCCCTCCCCACTCCCCCCAAATGAATGGGCCTCGGAAGTCGGCCTGAGATTGCAACGCGAGGCGCAGCGGCTGAGTTTGGGAGCTAGGCGCGCTGTTCTCGTTGAAGTTTACGCCCGAGTAAAGGGATTCAGACAAACTTGAGAGAAGCCGGAAAAGAGTAAGCAAGGTTGGTCGTGGCTGTGAGCTGCGGGGGGTGGGGGGGACGAGGACGGACTGTTAGCTCGTGGCTTAAACTGAGAGGGGCGAGTGGGAAACCCTCCCGTCCCAAAGATGTTGCTAAAAACACGGCATGAAGTATTTACACCGTCTCTGAGAGTGAACCTTACTGGAAGGAGAAAGCGAGACAATAAACTCAACGACTCCGCATAGACGTAAACAAAGAAGGTGCCATAATAAATATTTACACCCGAGACCTGAAGACCTCTTACACGCACCTGGTGGGGGAGGAAAGACTCCTCGCCTCTGACTGCCCTAGGCTCTTGGCCAACCTCACTGCCGCCGCGCCCCCCCCCCCCCGTTTTCCCAAATCCAGGCTGCCTTTCACTCCACTTGTAGGGTTTGCCCGTACAGTGCAGGAGTTGAGTAAGCGGAGCTGTTGCAACATATAATTTTTCCATAACATTTGCTACATACCTCGCAGGGTTTTTATTTTATTTATTTATTTCCCGATAGCATCAGTTGGCACACTTAGCACGAAACCACCTAATTACTGACGCCTCGCAAGTGCCAAACTTTTAAAAAGGGAGGGAGGGAGGGAGGGAGGGAAGGGGTGGGGGGAGAGAGAGAGAGAGAGGGTGAAAATCACACACGCAGTCCAGGGTTCCCCTTTTCTGAAACCGTTCCAAAGTCTTAGTATGTTTACCGTGCCTGAATTTAAAAGGAGAAAAACACACCTGGGGGAGGAGAGGGGGAGGGGGAAGGGTTGCAGAATTAGGCGACTGTAGTTTAACTCTCTAGGCGCTTCCCCCCCCCCCCTTCTCTCCGTCCCCCGTAACTGCAGGCGTTTGTGCGTCTGCTTCGAGCTTCTCCCGCTACCTTACAAAATCCCACGAAAACCGATGCTCCGGTGCCAGACGCTGCTCCGGGAATCCCTAGCAAGGCCAGGCTTGCCTCGCCTCTTCCCAAAATGTTTGCCATTTGGGCGCTTTAGGTCTAACCTGCGAGGATCTGGGACTGGCGGGGGAGCCTGGAAGGATCTCTCGGGTGTTTGCTGGCCGATCTGTTTCTTTTTAGCCTCTTTTTTTCTTTCTTTTTTTTTGCTTAACCCTGGAAAAAAGCTTTGGATCGCGAGAAGGACTCGCGTTCCGATCCTCACGATGCCGTTGCAAGGTCTGTGGCCCCCTTGAGCCCAATCGCGGTCCTCTCTTAGCCTTAACCTCCCTCGCAGGGCCCCCATTCCGACGAGACTGTGGCAAATCCCTCTGGGGCCCCATCCTGAGCTGCTTGGAGGAAAAGGTAAGAGGCGAACTCATTAAGTTGCGCGCCACGCTAGCATAGCGTCTCGAGGCTTGGCAGTGTCAGCTCTGGCCTGTTCGTTAACCGATAGTAGAATTTAGGAGAGGTGAATTAAACTGCACCGCGTCAGTCAACCTCGCAGGGTTGTCGTTTGTGGATGAAGCGCTCCGCAAATGGGGCGGGGGGTGGGCGGGTGGGTTGGGGGCTGTCTTCAGACTCTCCCGTCTACTTGTAAGAACCAAATGTAGCATGTCTTATAAATACTGAATGATGGTGGAACCAATCTTTTCGTTTATCGTAAACGGCTCCCCCCTCCGGAAAGAAACGTATTTGTCTTTTAATAAATACTTCAAGCTTGGTCTGTCTTTCAGTGGAGTGTTTTTAATAGAACTTCCTAAGCAGTTACATAGGCAGGCTGGGCGGGGGTGAGTGGGAAGCACGCCCACCCACGGGGGTCTTTTGCTGTGTTATGAAGTGACCCCACTTGGGAGGGGGCGCAAACCTGCCCCAGCGCCCCTCTTTAACGCCTCCCTCCCCCCCTCCAGTTCTTTAAATGAGGGGAGCGTGCAAATGCCCCTCGGGGGTCCACCATTAAAAGGTTCAAAAGCCAGAAGAGGCGCCCCGGGTTTAAGCCAAGGGGCGCCCCGCCAAATGCCCCCGACCGAGCGCCCGCGCGTCTCTTGCTTACTGCCTCCTCTTCCTCCTCTTCCTCTCTCCCGAAGCCGAGCCAGAGGTAAACCAATGGCCAGGCAGGAGTCCTGTGGCGAGGCACCCAGCTCTCTCCAACTGATGCGGCCAGGGGCAGCCGCTTTGCCAGCCCAGGGATGCTCTCCAAGCCGAAGCCCCTCTGGCCTCGCGGAAAAGAGACCCCTTGGCGATCCCGCGGTCCCCAGCGCTGCGCTCTGGGCGAAGGTTGCTGGTCCGGGGCGCCCAGCTCTCTCGCTCGCTCGCAGCGAAGTCGGGCTGCCCAGCTTCCTGCTTTCGAAAGAAAGAAAAAAAAAAAACGTTCCATTGTGAGGAGCTTCCATTGTGACGTCGCGGCTTCGGCTCGGCTTTGTCTGTCCATATATGGGCAGCTACGTCATGGAGCTTTTCTCACGCTCACATAAATAGCTGGTGGAGTTCCCTGGCTGGGCATTTGGGCTGCAGCGGAGAAGCCGGCTGAGCGGAGAAAGAGAAGAGACGAAGCAGGCGCAAGGGAGCGAGGAGCGAAGCCGGGGAGGGAGGGAGGAGGAGGACGTGGGGCAGGGCAGAGGGGTGGGAGGGAGGGGGCAAGGATTCCAAGGCTCCCACCCTCGCCTTCTCCACGCACCTCTGCAAGGCAGAACGGGCTCGTCCGTCCTCCTCTTCCTCATCCCTCCGCCATCCAGGAAACACCTTCAGGGATCTACCGAGGATTGCGCGCTCTTTCCCCCACCTCTCCCCGGCCCACCCACCCACCCACCTTCCTCCGCCAACCGGCCCTCCCCCGTTCGCAGCTCGCCTCTTCCCCTTCCCCCTCCCCTCTCCCCCCCTCCCTCCCCCCCTCCCCATCGCCGCAACTTTTCTCTCGCATGAGCTCCTCCGCACGGATTTGCCATTCGGATGTCGCCTTGTTTGGAACGGCGCTCGGAGTCACTTTGAACCCCCCGGTGGCGCAGCGGCGGCGGCGGCAGCTGCCTCGGTCTCTCCTCCTCTTCCTCTTCCTCCTCCTCCTCCTCCTCCTCCAGTGCTATGACAGGCAAACTCGTGGAGAAGCTGCCAGGGACCATGAACGGTTTGATGAACCAGTTGCCTGAGAATCTGTACCCGGAGGAGATCCCCAACTCTCTCAACATTTTCTCCGGCAACGGCGAGGCAACGGTGGCTCACTACAATAACCAGATGGCGACAGGTAAACGAGGCAGGGAAGAGAGGCGAGGCTTGGGGAGGGGGAGGGGGAGGGGGGCTGCGAGGGAGGGGGAAACGTTGTGTTTGCCGTGGGGGAGCCACGGAGATGGGAGGGAGCTTTACGCCGGCGGAGAGGCCGAGGCTGAGACTGTACACCTCCCTCTCTCTTCGGCGCAAAGAGAATGGCAGGAGGCAGAAACTGGAAGGTAGGGGGGTGGGGGGTGGGAAGCTGCTGGAGGCGGGCGAGAGAGGGGCCCTTGGCAGCCCCGGGTCTCCGCCCTGGCCCCCAGATCAGGACTCTGCCTTTCAAGAGGCCTCCCTGGGATGGCTGCGGTTGTGCTGTCGGTGCGCCTCCGGCCGTGGGAACGAGGGTCCCTTCTCCCCTGGCGCACTTCTTTCTATGCGCTTCCATTCTTGTGTGTGCGGGTGTCTTGTGCGTGTGTGTGTGTTTCTTCCTTTCCATGCGCCCGTGGCTTCTGTGTGGCACAGGCTGCCATCCGTCGCTGCGCTGGCATGTCGCCCCCCCTCCCCACGCCCCCCCCCATCATTCTTCTTCTTTCTCTTTACTGCTACATCCATCATGTCGGAATCAGGAGGGATGGAGAAGTGCGCGAAGGCGACCCTTCTGTTTTCTTAAACTGGCTGGGGAGGGGGGTGGCCTGGGCTGGCGAGGATTCCTAGAGACAGAGAGAGAGAGAGAGGTGGCTGCGCGGGCAGCGCAGGGCACAGCAGCGGGGGGGGGGGGAGGTACAAGGTGGGGAAGGAAGTGGGCTTCGTCCCCGCCTTCCCCCACCCCCACCCCGGCTTTCCTCTTCCCGTGCAGAAGCCCTTGGGCTGAATCCGAAATGGACAGGGCCTCCTTTTGGGGAAGGGGAGAGTTCTGGGAGGTGTGGGGTGACCCAGAGGTCAGAGTCAGAGATTCTTCCCTTTTCTTCCAAGTTTCAAAGGACCGGGTTTGATTCGGTTCGGTTCAGCCTTGACCCACCGCATCCTTTGATTAGCCGGCCCTTTCCACCTTCTCCCCCAAATCCTTTGCCCCCTCCCTCCCTCCCCCCAGCGCTCAGGGAGAGAGGGAAAATGAGCACATACCCCCCCACCCAAAAAACCAAAAAAAAAAAGAACAACACCCCAGCTTCCCCTCCTTCCTTTGTATTTTTCATAACTGGCCTCGGCGCAGAAATCCCTGGCAAGTTTGTAAAGCTGTCCTGGAGGTCCCCGACCGCGTCGGTGGGGTGGGAAAGCGCCTGGAGAGAGACAGACAGACAGACCGACAGACAGTTCCCTCTCGGCAGCCTGAGAACTTCAGGTACCTGCGACCTGCGCTGTTTTCCCCGCCCCTCCGACACGCAACTCTGGCTTAGGGTGCCTCTCTCGACAGTCCATTTCAAGCCTTCGGGTCGCCTCTTTGGCCCAGCGCTTGGCGGCTGTAGTTCTACTCAAAGAGTAAGGCTGGGAAGTAATAGGACCTTCCTCGGCTCTGGCTCTGGATTTGGCCTGGATCGAGACGCGCCCCCCCCCCCCTTTTTTAAGGCCGCAGAGAACGGCCTAAGCAGAGGACGCGGCGGTCTTTTGGAGGTACAGGTGTTGAGCTGCTTTCTCGCGCGCGCGCGCGTCTCTCTGTCTGGCTGGGTTCTCTTTTAACACGCGTGTACTGGTAGGGTCGTGCGAGCGCTACTTGGGGGGTCTCTTCCTAGCATGGTGTCTCATCTCTCTTGTGTGTCTCTAGAGAAGAGAAGGGGCAGCCCAGGCTGGTTGGCGATCCCAGAGCCTGGCCCGCTTGGGAAAAGAGGGGGGGGGCGCCTTCCTCTCCAGCCCCTCCTTCCTCCCCGTTGTATTTCTGTGTCTTGTCTTTGGGTCTGTCCGTAAGCAAGTTAAGCCTTAAAAAAATGCTTCCCCTCCCTGCTGATCTAGCGCGAGGGCTCCGCCTTCCGCGGCCTCCTGACGCCGGCGCCTTTCCTATTCTTCTGGCGCGCAACTCCCAAGCGCTCCAGGCGGCCGAACGCAGCTTCCAATTTGGGCATCGCGAGGGGTCCGGTCGGGGTCCGGGGAGCGAGGCTTCTTGGCCAAAGGGACCGTTGCCCGCGTGGACCCTGCCCTCCTTCCCCTGTCCTCCCCTCTCTCGCCAGGCAGGTCCCCCCCCCCCCCCACACACCACACCTCTCCTCTCCTCCCCGGTTCCTCCTGGCCCCCAATCGCTCACCTTTTCTCTCTCTCTCGCCCTCCCCTCCCCCGTTTCTCTCCCTCTCGCCCCTCGCAGATAATGTTATGGATATTGGTTTAGCCAACGACAAAGTCGGCCAGGATTTGTCCTCCTATTCGGGCTCCTTCCAGCCCGCTCCTGGAGCCAACAAGACGGTGACCTACCTGGGCAAGTTCGCCTTCGACTCGCCGTCCAACTGGTGCCAAGACAACATCATCAGCCTGATGAGCAGCGGCATCCTGGGAGTGCCGCCGCCCTCCTCCAGCGCCCAGGCCTCGACGGGCAGCATGGTCCAAGTGCAAAGCCAGGCCGAGGTGGACGGCATGTACCCGGCGCTCCCTCCTTACTCCACCTGCGGAGACCTTTACCCGGGAGACCCGGTGTCCTTCCACGACCCCCAGGGCAACGCCGCCGGTTTGGCTTACCCCACCCAGGACTACCAAGGAGCTAAGCAAGCCAGCGGCCTGGACGGCAACCTTTTCCCCATGATCCCGGACTACAACCTCTACCACGGGCATCCCAACGACTTGGGCAGCCTCCCCGAACACAAACCTTTCCAGAACCTGGACCCGATCCGGGTCAACCCGCCCCCCATCACCCCTCTGGAGACCATCAAAGCCTTCAAGGACAAGCAAATCCACCCGGGCTTCGGCAGCCTCCAGCAGCAGCAGCCGCCGCTCACCCTTAAGCCCATCCGGCCGCGCAAATACCCCAACCGGCCCAGCAAGACCCCTCTCCACGAACGGCCCCACGCCTGCCCGGCCGAAGGCTGCGACCGCCGCTTCTCGCGCTCCGACGAGCTGACGCGGCACCTGCGCATCCACACGGGCCACAAACCCTTCCAGTGCCGCATCTGCATGCGGAGCTTCAGCCGCAGCGACCACCTCACCACCCACATCCGCACGCACACCGGCGAGAAGCCCTTCGCCTGCGAGTTCTGCGGCCGCAAGTTCGCGCGCAGCGACGAGCGCAAGAGGCACGCCAAAATCCACCTCAAGCAGAAGGAGAAGAAAGCCGACAAGGGATCCGCCGCTTCCACCGGGGGCCCTGGCATCGGCGGGCCCGCCGGCTCGGCCGCGGTCTCGGCCCTGGCCCCGGTGGTCACCACTTGCGCGTGACGCTGCCCCCGCCGCCCCGACGACTCCCAGTGCCTCCCGAGCCAGGCTGCCTTTGGTTGCGACCTCGCGCAAAACCCGCGCAGCGGGAGCGGCTCCTGGCCAAGGCCTGCTCGGGCTCCCGTTTGAAAGGTGGGGGTGGAGGGGGCGGCCGTCCGCCTGCCTCGGCGCGCCCGTTTCCAGTTCCCCACCGGCCAGTTGGTGGTGGGAAGGGAGGCTTGGAACTTTCCGCCGGATCGTCTTGATCCTATGCGGGCTCAGAAGGAGTTGTGGGAAGCGGCGGCTGCGCCACTTCTCTCCGAGGAACTGCCGGAGGGTTTGGGGGGGAGAGCGGGGGGAGGGGGAGGTGTCGGGCTGGGTTTGGATCTAGCTGACACGTGTAAATGAGGGGCGAGCGGTTGGATAGGGGGCCCACCTGGATTCTTTCAGCCCCCTCCCCCCCCCCACGCCCTTACCCTCTTCCCTCCCCTCCCCCTCCCGCCAGAAGGCGCCCTTCCCCCTAAGCATCCCCTCTTTCTTCTCCCTCGCTAGAGGGGGGCACCAAAGCACAGTGCCTGCAGCCCGTGGAGACTTGTCTGCCTGCATGCGTGTGCCTGTGTGTGGAAGTTTGTGTGTGCCTCGGCCCCTTGAGCTGAACTGGACTGTTTGCAC
Organism: Masticophis lateralis; assembly: GCA_030761175.1. Taxonomy (NCBI): domain Eukaryota; kingdom Metazoa; phylum Chordata; class Lepidosauria; order Squamata; family Colubridae; genus Masticophis; species Masticophis lateralis. The sequence continues at coordinate 23,416,240 of JAUDYJ010000008.1, forward strand.
CCTTAAAATTAATCCTGCCCCCTCCCAACCCCCGTCCTGCCACTTTATCTTCTCCCCCGGCCGAAGAGTAGCTTTTGCATCCAAAAAAAAACCCACCCTGGATCCTTACAAAAAATGTGCAGGACTGGGAAGTGTGTGTGTGTTGGGGGGGGGGGGTACTGGGCTGGCTTCTCTCCTCTTGTCTCTCTGGACCCTTCGGGTTAGCTGCCTGGCTGATCTTCCTTGCTTGCCTTTGCCACTGCTATTTAGGGGGTTCTTCCTGGTTTCTAAAGAATACCCCTCTTTTTTTTCTGGTTCTCCCAAGCTGCTCTCCTCTGCTTTTCTCCTCTCCCCTCCTCTCCCCCCCCCCACCCCTCAGCTTCACATGTAAGCCTTTGACCCAGGTCAAAGCAAAGGCCCAAACAGCAGGAGCCCCCTTCCCCTGGCTGTCCTGTTTTCTGACCCTCCACTGCCCTGGCCATCTGGAGGAATGGCTGAAATGGCCGGCCTTCCTCTTCCTCTTCCTTTTCCTCTTCCTCCTCCTCCTCCTCCTCACATTGGGGTCCTTTAGTTAGAAGTTGGGCATTGTGTGACCTAAAACCTTTGGGGGTGGGGCAGTGGTGGGATTCAAGTAATTTAACAACCGGTTCTCTGCCCTAATGATTTCTTCCAGCAACCAGTTTGCCAAAATGCTCAGAAAGTTAACTACCAGTTCTCCCGAACTGGCTGAATCCCACCACTGGGGTTGGGGGGAGACAATAGTTGAGCTACTCCAAACTGACATTTCTCCAAGGGAGGAGAAGCCCAGGGACAAGAACTGATGTAAGGCTCTTTTGGATGATCAGGCCAATCCATTCCCCCATCCCCTCCCTCAGGTCACTCACTCACTGATGGTACCCATGAATGTAGTGGCTGGAGAGAGTCTCCCCCCCAAAAAAAAATGGAATTGGGAGGGGAAGAGCTTCTCTCAACTTCCCACTACCTTGAATGTATTCCTGATCCCCTTCTCCATCTTCATTTTCCTCCTGGGACTTGGAGATCCAGAGAGGGAAATGCAATGATCCATTGGGTGGGGTGACTTCTTCTGAGAGTCACTTTATGCACTCCAGTATCCTTCTGTTCCTTTTTCAAAGAAGTGTGTTGCGTGCATGTGAGTGTGAGAGCGTGAGTGTGTAATGCATGTGTCCAATGCAGCCGAACTATGAAAGTGTGCAAACCACTCTTACAATTTGATGTGGGAAGGGAAGGGCATAGATTAGCTATTTCCAGATACTTCTAGCTCTCCCTGGAAATGCTCATTTTAAGAAAAGAGGGCTACTCTGTAAGAATTTGGGGTGGCTTTTTTTAAGGGGGGGGGAAACCCCATTGTTTTAAAAAATGCAGGAAAAAAACCCCAAGAACAACCAGTGTTTTAATGCGTACTTTTTATAATGTTATTTTTGGGAGGGTTTTGTTCTGTTTTTGGGGATCATTTAAACTGAAGGGGAGAGAAGTTTTGTCTTTTCCCCCGCTTCTTCCGATACGTGCATGTCATTGCATGTCTTGCTCTCTTCTTTTGTTCTGTTTTTTTTTCTTTTCCTTTTGTTTATTTTAATAAAAATGCTCAGATATTTAAACAAAACAATGATAATAATTATTAAAAAAAACTTGTTGCCAAAAGGTTGTGTTTTATTCAGGTTTGATGTCTGCATGTTTTAAAAAAAAAACTACATCAAAAACATTTCTCAGAGAAAAATGCAGTCTAATTTATGTGAAACTGAAAGAAACAAAAAAAAATCAGGTTTAACTACAAAAATCTTAAGGGAATGCTATTTTTTTGGAAGACTTTTGTATAAAGTTGAGTACTTAAAGGGGAAAAAGACAAACCAGATGTAATATATTTTGTGGATGTTTTTATTTCTTGAATTTATAGTACCTTATACTAAGGTTAAAATGCTTGATATTGTGGGGAGGGGAGGGAAAGTGATAATTTTCACACACACATTTCATTTGCTCAGTTGTCATATTGTAATGCAAATATGATGGTTAATGCAGACAGCATTTTAAAAGGGGGGAAAAAACCAGAATTATTGAACAGATGTATTGTTGTACCCTTTGCACTGTGAGCAAATGCTAATGCAGTAAATATATTGTGTTTGCTGACAATCAAATCCTTGTAGTTAATATCTTCATTGTTTTTTTTTTCTCCTTTCTAAATATTGGGAGGTATAGATACATACGTTTTCTCTGCGTTTGAAAAAAATATATATCTGCTATGTAAAGAAAGGAATTGCATGGTTACCAATGGAACGTTAGAGTTTTCCCTTTTCATTCTCTTGCTTCTGGAACTACCTGTGTATCATATGTTGGGCTGTTGGTTTCAGTAGGTGCATCTTATTGTTCAGAATAGAAGTATCTGGAGGATAGGGAAGACCAACTGGGCTACAATGCCATTCAAGCTTCTTTCCACGCAATGGATCTTATTTCTCAAAACAATTTCACTAAAACTCAGTTTCTTGATCTCAGTTATGTAAGTCTTGGTCCTAAATGGTTTGCTAATGGCTCTGATGCCACCCTGCATATGTCCTTGTGAATTGACCAGTTTTTTGCTGTCCTATTTTCCGAAACTCAAGATTGTTTTCTGGACATCCCTTTGTTCTATCTCAACTTCGTAGTGCTTGGGCACAGGGATTCTTATCATAAGATAAAGCGCTCTGAATTAAGGTTTAATTTATCCCTACCTACTTTTCCCTTTTTAGTCCAAGGGCTTAGTGGACACTGTACATAAGAATCAATGACTACAACAGTTCATGTTCTTAATTGAAGAGAAACATTTACCTACCCAAAATCTGAAATAGCTGGTAAGGTTGAGTTATTAATTCTCTGCCTTGCTCAAAACCCTGTGGTTTCAGATTGCAAAAATAATAAATAAATAAATAAATAAATAAATAAATAATAGATAGATAGATAGATAGATGATAGATAGATAGATAGATAGATAGATAGATAGATAGATAGATAGATAGATAGATAGATAGATAGATAGATAGAAGAACATGGGCAGAAATGGGAGGGTTAAAAATATCCATGCATCTTCTTTAGAGATGGCAACAGTAGGCCCTGAAAGGATGGAGAAAGACATGTTCATTAGAAAGCTGTAAGAAAACCATAGGCTGCTTTAATTATCCAGCACAGCATACTGAAAACAGTGGTTCCATAGTCATTTCATGGATATGTTTTTTTAATGCGCTCAAAGAAAGTTAGAGGGAAAGAGGAAGTCAAATATTATTGGGTGATTTAATCTTCCTCATGCTTGGTAAGGATTGGCCAGTAATGATATTTCATTGCAGCGTTTCTTAATTGCACAGTGGAAGAGCAATGAAGGAGAAATCCTGAGATCTATAAATGCAGTTTATCCATAGGGACACGTTAAGCTTAGAGTGGTCTATTCTCAAGATTGTTTTATAGGGTTACTGTTAAGTGAAATAGTATTACTTTGGCCTGGGGTAGTATTGGAGGGCTGTTCATAAAGTGATCGCGGTGTTAGATAGCCATTCATAATGAGATCCCTGTTCTGCATGTCTGAATGCTGCTCATTGGTGGGGAAAACCTAGTTTTTGGGCCATTGGAAGAGATTAAACCAAAAGCTTCTTTCCTACTTTGTGAAATGTTGGGCCTGTTTAATGACCATGGAAAGCGTTTTGCCGATGAAAGTTCATTCTAACATACAACATGTCCGCTTCCATATTCTCCAAAGGGTGTAGCTTAAATGGCAATGGGGATGACTTGCTTTTGAAGATTATTTAAACCACTGTTTCTTCCCAAGTGTGGCCTCCGGGGACCTGAAGGTCCCCCCCAGGGCCTTCTCAAGGGTCTACAAGATAAGGATTATTTGCCTGTCTATATTGGAAGCTAATATGAGATTAACATTCCATAAACCCATTGAGAAAAGCAGTAGTGGAGGCAAATGCATTGATTTTAATTTTTAATGTAATAAATATTGATAAATATAACCTATACATATAAAAGTTTTGGGGGAAGGGTCTAACCATGATTTTTTTAAAAGTGGGAAGGGGTCCTGAGAGAGAAAAAAGCTTGAGAAACACTGATTTAAACTGTTCTATGGAATGGCTTTGCTGGTTGATTCCCAGGATCAGATATTCAGGCTGAAATAGATAAATTATCCTACCCAAAATTTCTGGGAATCTTATCTCTTCCCCTAAAATGGAGGATTTAGCTGCTTACTCAGTGCCTTCTTTTCTGTCTGGTCACGAGGAAAATCTACCATTTTGTATTTTGGGGGGGGGGGGGCGGAAATCAAATCTCTTGTCTAGTTCAACCCTATGAACGTAGAACGTTTTTGAGGACAGGTTGCATACATCCAAATTGTTTTGTCTTCTGGCAGTTTTCTAAAACAGAATTTCTGTTTTTATGATTTTTCAAATGTTGGGCAGCAACTCCCAGATGCTCATTTTGGCTGGGCATTCTGGGAGGTGTAGCCAAATTGTTCTTGAGATTAAATTGGGGGGTGGGAAACTACCTGTAGGGGCTTAGGCAGTTTTGGAGAGTTTTGACTACAAAAATGAAGTTCTGGGCTTTTTGGAATATGTGTCTAGTATACAGTATATAATATTGACTTTCCCCCTCTTCCCATCCCACTGATAGCTTCCTCTAGAGCAGGGGTGAAATCCAGCAGGTTCTGACAGGTTCTGGAGAACCAATAGTGGAAATTTTGAGTAGTTTGGAGAACTGGCAAATGCCACCTCTGGCTGGCCCCAGAGTGGGGAGGGAATGGAGATTTTGCAGTATCCTTCCCCTGCCACGCCCACCAAGCCATGTCCACAGAACAGGTAGTAAAAAAAATTGGATTTCACACCTGCCCTAGAGTCCTTTTATATGAATCTGAGTAAGACATGTTTAATTTCAGTAATCTCTCCACACATTGTATCAAAAGAAAAACCAGTCAATGCTTGAACACATAGATTTTAAAATATCTATCTATCTATCTATCTATCTATCTATCTATCTATCTATCTACTTTATCTATCTATCATCTATCATCTATCCATCTTTATCGATCAATCGATCTATCGATCTATATATTGATCGATCGATTGATCTATGTATCTATCTATTGATCTATCAATCTGTCTATCTATTCTATCTATCTATCATCTATCCATCATCTATCTATCTATCTATGCATGCTTATATTCTGGGTGTTCAACCTACACATACACATTTTCTTCAGTGGAAAATAGGATCCTAAAGTTAGAAGATCCATTCATTTCTCCTCTCCTCACCTCACCTCTTTCCCCAGAGTTTATAGTCTGTTCTTTGCTCCTTTTTCTAACACAGTTGACTATATATAAAACAAAATCTTTGGGGTTGAGGGGGCTCTGTAGACATGTAAGGTTTATTTAACATTTTTTATCTTCTTAAATTTTGGACTCCCTTCAATGCGCATTCTCTGAAGACGTCAGAGTATGTTATAAAATATTGGGTTATTATCCATTATGTTTCAGCCAGTGAGAATGTATTAGAAAAAAAATATTAGTACTTTTGCTGACATTCAGGTATAAGAAGGGAAGGGAAAAGAAAGGAAGAAAAGGGAAGAGAGTATGAAATAGTTTGGTTTTTTAAAGAAATTTTCACGAGTGGCACGAGTGAAAATTTCTTTAAAAAACCAAACTATTTCATACTCTCTTCCCTTTTCTTCCTTTCTTTTCCCTTCCCTTCTTATTCTTATACGTGAACTGATTTGTTTTCAAGTGATTAAGTAGACTAGGGGTGATAGTTACTTACCTTACCTACTGCAAATGTGAGCATGCGGCCTTCCATGCATTCTCTGTGCTCGCGCACACAGCTTGCCCACATGCACGCAGTGTCAAAATGTGCCTAAATAGGTTGGCATAGCACTAGGGCAGGTGGATGGGCCCACCCGTGATTTCCGCTACTGGCTTGGGCGAATCGATCCGAACCAGCTGAATACCATCTCTGAAGTAGACTCCATTATATTTCACCAGGGATCAGCAACCTGTGGCTCCAGAGCTGCATGCGGCTCTTTGGGCCCTCTGCTGTGGCTCCCTATCAGGTGATCCCACCACTGGCTGGCCCCGCCCCTCGCCCTCTCCTCCCAGTCACTCCTAGCCTGGCCTGAGAAGGTAAGGGCCATGGCAGGGGATGGAGAAGCGGCCAGGGCAGAGACAGAGAGATACAGAGAGTGCGGGAGAGAGAGAGACGTAGAGAGAGAGAGAGGGAGAGGGAAGAAGGGAGGGGGGAGAGAGGTATGTTAAAAGGATTTTGTGGTTCCCGGTGTTTTTTAACAACTGGTTCTCTGCCCTAATGACCAGCTGGGTAGGCATGGCTAGGGGGTCATATGACTAGTGGAAGTGAGTGACATAGAGTTGGCCACGCCCACCCAAGGTTTTGTGGCTCCCAGTGTTTTCTTTTCTGTGGGAAATAGGTCCAAATGGCTCTTTTGAGTATTTAAGGTTGCAGACCCCTGTATTATACAGAGAAGTACATTTCTGGAAAGGGAAGAGATCTAACTTATAGAAGAAGGGCTGTTTAGCGAAGGAAAAGGAGAGGGGGAACTTAGCATTTCGCTTAACAAACAATTATCTTTTTCTCCTTAAACGGAATCAAATACCCTATCAATCTTTGAGTCTGTATCGATCTTCCTTAAGACAACTCACATGGCGCTGGTTTTTTCCCTTATCACATTCACACCGTTCCCCTCCCCCCCCCCATTTCAAGTCAGCTCAGGTATGGTTAACATGAGATAATTGGTGGCCTGGAATTCCATGTGTCACCCCAAAAGAGAAAGCTGCCCAGTAGTCCTTTATTATGGCCTGCCACCCATTTCACTATCTCTTATTGTTTGCAAACCTTAACAAAAATTGCTGGATGCTTGGTGGACCATCTTATATAGCTAGTACAGGGATGGGGAACAATGACTCCTTTGCGACCTGTGGACTTCAACTCCCAGAATTCAGCATGGTTGTCTCTGGAATTCTGGGAGTCGAAGTCCACAGGACATCATTCTCCACCCTTGAATAGGACATATTCTTACTGAAATACAGAATGTATTTACTGTCTAGAGAAAACCATAAGATGAAAATGGGGGTACCCTAGAAATAAATGATTTGCCCCCCCCCCCAAAAAGAAAGAAAGAAAGTTCCCTTAACACTAATCTTATAATCAGTGTCTTAACAAAATATTTTATCTGAAACAACTTAACCCTGGCCCTAACTTTTGAGAAAGTGGCTATAACCGTTCCTTGATCTCATCTAGAGTCCTCACAGCTATTAATTGTATTTGAAACTTTGCAATTAGTAATTAGAATTATATTTTTTAATAAAGGGAGAATTAGAAGAATTCACCACTGGGCCTTTGGCTAATTCTTTTGCTGGTTTTTTTTTTTTGTTTGTTTGTTCCCGATAGCATTACATGGCGTAAATTGTGAAAAGTTCTGAATCAGATGTTGAGTATATTTTCTTGCCTCCCATACCCATCATTTTACTTTACAATGTTTGGTTTTAGCCTGCTCTGCTTGTAGCCCTTCCTTTCTCTGAAAATGACAGAGGGAAAATAATTTCGGTCAAAATGATGCTGTCATCTGACCAAGAATTAAAATAGCCAGGGATACAACATTAGCTGCACAATCTTTTTAAAAAAGGATACAATGCAGAGAATCACGAGGAAGAGGCACAATTTTTAACTAAGGTTTCTAACAAACCTTGTTTCACTCTCACTTCTTCACATACTTAGAGCCTCTTGGCCCTTTATTTATTACTTCTGTGCTTTGTAAGTCTGTCATCTTTTGAAATGATTTCTTACGGGTGGTGGTGGGGCCTTCTTGCTTTTACGTAGACCTAATCGAAGAGATGCAATTATTCAGTGCTGTTTACAATTTGAATAGGCTGGGTTTTTTTTAGTTTCTAACCCCTTCAGATCCTTCTACATTAATCCTTTGTCTTCAGCGAATATGCCTTATTTGCATCCCTCTCACAGTGCAATTATTATGCTGCTTACCTGCTTGTCCAGATAGCTAATAAATAAAGCTGATCCTAACCCTTATCCCAGCAGTTCCCTTCTGGATACCTCCCTGGCCTCATGCAATAGCATTATAACAGCCCTCCTTCTCTGCCCTGCCAGCATCTTCATGCTCATTTGACATGTTTTGCATCCAAGCCAGCTTAAATTAACATCCCGGTTGCAGCTTCAGGAGGCAGACTCATAGCCAATTCCCTACTAAAGCAAGGATATAAATATTACCAGCTTTCTCGTTCACGAAGGTTTCTGGATACCAAATGGAAACTTACTGAGAACAGAAAACATTTTTAAAAAAAGTGGAATTATTAATCCTTTTCAAAAAAACTTTCTGTTCCTTTTTATTATTTTGGAGATGGAGATCATCCTCTGAATAATTGTGCAAGATCATCTCCTACCATGCCATCCAGAAAGCATAGTTTTCAGGAGAAATGTGAGCCCTGTATGTAGCTGGTTGCAACTTTCACTGTCTCTTTTTCTTATAAGAGCTTTTTTTTTAAAAAAAAAAAAGAAGAAGAAGAAGAAGGTATGAGGGCACCTTCAAGTTGCTTGTAGAGATTAAACCTGCCTATATATTCTGGATATCAAAAGCATATAGTCTGATCTACCCAGTATTGCTAGATCTGAATGATGTTTTGATTCCCAGAATCAGAATTTCTTCCATTCAGTTTCACTAGAAAATCCCTTTCTTTAAAAGAAGTCTAACCTTGGGCTTCTGGATGGGACAAGTGGGATCACAAGTTTTTTTTTTAATTTTCCCTTCTTCCCCGAATATCAGAGGTCTTTGCCAATCAGTTTTGCCTTTGCCAATCCACAAATTTTAAACCGGTTGTATTTGAGCTCTCCTCCGCCTTCTTCTCCCTCAAGCCCAGTTTCATCATCGATGTGCAACATTTCAAATCTGGGATCTGTCACCTGACTTCATAACTGATGGCTCCCTCTCCCGCCCCACCTTCCCTGCCGTTTATCCTTCTCTCTTCCCTATCCGTGTCAGTCTTCAGTTTCAGGTGTTTACTCTCAGCTCATCTGTTTATGTAACACTTGCACTTCAGCTCAGCAAGAACTTCTGGTTGAAGGATTTCTTCACTGCTCCAACCACTCTTAAGCTAAAGGTTTTCTCTCTCTTATATAGCACTGCTTTCATTTGGCTTTTTTCCCATAAGCATCCTGTTTTCAGCTTCACAACTACACCTCCGTTCCCATCCAGGCCTCCCTCCTGTTATTACAGGTAGGGTTTCACTCAGGCTGTTTTGCATCTGTCTGTAAACTCTAAACCCCGCAACCCTTCTCTGACACATAGCCTCCCCCTCCCCCCACAAACACACAGAATCATATTTTATTTGCCAGAGAACTCTACCAGTTGCTGTGAGTGTGTCACATTTTGCACGAAGACCACTCCAGGAATAAGTCTCTTGAAACCTTATTGCTACAACTCCTTGTGTTCCCTTCTTGCCCTCTTAATTCATCAAGGCTGTGACTCCCTCCCCCCCAAATACCCTGATAATTTTTTTCCTGGGACTTTCCCCTCCCTTGCTCCCCCTCTCACCTCTAAATGCAGAAGCAAGACTGACTCCAAATATTCTTAGTTGTAAAAATACTAAAATAAAAGGTAGAAAGGGAAAACGCATCAACTCAGAATTGCTCCCCCCCATCAGCTATCTTGACTCCACACACACACCCCTCTCTCTTAAGTTATACAACACTAGTATTAAAGTAGTTCTTTTTTTCTCCTTACACGGTCCAGATGCAACCTCAATAATGTGTAAAAATCTTTGTGGCCCATTTACCCTGCAGGGAACTCCCAGAACCGTAGGATAAAGACTGGCAAAAGTAGGCAGCGGATGTAAGACTGATACATTTTTTAAAAAATAAAAGACAAGTGAAGGGCACTATAAATTGACAGCGGGGAAGCCAGAAATGAATAAATAAGTAAATAAATGGAGTGGTGAAGGGTCCCATTTCAGTTCCTAGCCTGAGTGACTCTCCTTCCTCCTTTGACACTCAAATTAGACCATTCCTTTTTTCTCTCTCTCTCCCCATAAACTACCCTTTTTCCCTTCCAAGTTGGTCATCACCATGGATCCATCTTTCTCGGGCAATGCCAGCGAGCTGCAGTACAGCTTCTTGATAATGTCTGAAGAAGGGGCGATCAGGTAGACAAGGAAATACCAGAGCAGGGCATAAAAGAAGAAATAAGGAGTGATTTGGGGTAGAATTTACCCCCTTTTCTGTATCCAGAAGCAAAAGAAAAATTGGCTGAAAGATGAAGGGGATACACACACACACACACACACACACACACAGACACACAAGACTCGATCGAATGGGTTTGGGTTCTTTGAATCAAGTAAAGCTCGCTCAAAAACATGCATAAATTCTCGGTTCGTTCTGCAAAGTCCATCCTAGACCACATCCTACTCCGTCCAATCTGAGGAAGGTCTGTGACTCTTGGCAGGATGTCTCGACAACTTGGAGAGAGTCACGGAACTTCCGCTCCGTTCTTTCCACCGCCTTTCGCCCCGAATTCTCTTCCACGTTTTCCCCCCACCGGTCTTTTGTCGGCCGTCTCTTTTCGCCCAGGAAGAGCCTATCTGGCACTGCCTTGCCTCCTTCTCCAGCGTGAGAGAGGGTGGGGGGCGGGGCGGGGGCGGTCAAAGCAGGCTTTTGGCTTATGGGCCCAAGTTCCTGGCCTGGCATCCCCGTCTTTTTAACTTCTCCTCTCCAGGTTCTTTGAACGTTTTCTCCCCCACCTCCCCCCTTGCCTTCGTTTCCCCTCTGGAGATGGGTCGTTGGCAAAGGCTTCCAACCGTTAGAAAGACCCCTTTCAGGAAACGAAGGGCCAACGAAGGGCCTGGGGACCCCCATCGATATCTACCTGCCACTTGGCTGCTGGAGACCCAAAGGGGCTTTTTTTCAGGAGGCAAATGGACTTTCCGGTTGTTGTTTCTTTCTTTTGAAGACGTACGTTTGGCTTCTCATCCTCTTCAGCTCTGACGGGATGGTGGGGCCTGGAAGGATTTATCTTCCTTGCAGACATGCTGGTCGTTTGCATCCTTGTAAGAGGACGTCGAAGCAGGAGCCAAAGAAAACTTCCAAGTGCTTCAACGGCCCTCTGAAAGGATGCAAAATGACCAGCTGACTGCAAGGAAGATAAATCCTTCCAGGCCCCACCATCCCGTCCGAGCTGAAGAGGATGAGAAGCCAAACGTCTTCAAAAGAAAAGGAAAAAAAAAATAGCCCAGAAAATCCAGTTGCCTCCTGAAAAAAAAAACCTCCTTTGGGACAGCCATGTCTTGGAGGACTGAGAATCTGGAGCTTTATATGGGGGAGGCTGGGTATAAAGGAAGGAGAGAAAGGTTGTTCTACTTTTTCGGGCAATTCCCTCAACCTTTCAATTATATGCCTCCAGTCTAGCAATAGGTGCCCCTCCCCACTACACACACACACACACACACACACACACACACACACACCACCCCGTCTTCCTCCTTTGGAGTTTGGGCTGGCCCAACTACTGCCCGTGAAGTTGCAGCGCGGCTTTCTCGTCCTGCTTCTCCAGGCTGCTGATCGCTGGCGTTGCGTTTTTGTCCCGCGCGTGCAAAACTCAGAGATCGCTTCCCTTCGGGGTTCAGCGGGACTGACTTAGGCTTATTTCAAAACCAGCTAAATGGATAAAACCATCAGCCAGCGCCTTCGCTCTCCCTCCCTTCCCCCCCAAGCCCCTTGATGGAGCCCTGGGGTCACTTGGACCGAGAGCCCGGGAAACTCTTCTCTCGCACAAGGGCATTTTTTGCCCCTTCTGGGCAGCGGCCGCAAAACGCCGAAGCGTCTAGGAGGGCAGCTTCGGGCTCTAAGTGGGACGCCTTCCCGAAGGAGCCTGGCTGGCTTCGCAGCCGGAGGGGAGCCGGGCGAAGCTTTTGGCAGAGGCCGGAGCAATCCCGCGCTCGAAACTTTGGCTACAGGAGCACCAAGCCGGTTTCCAGCTACTGAAACAGAGGAGAGAAGGGAAGGGAAGGGAAGGGAAGGGAAGGGAAGGGAAGAGAAGAGAAGAGAAGAGAAGAGAAGAGAAGAGAAGAGAAGAGAAGAGAAGAGAAGAGAAGAGAAGAGAAGAGAAGATGGAAGGGACCTTGGAGATCTTATAGTCCAGCCCCCTCAAGCAGGAGACCCTATACCATTCCAGAAAAGTGACGGTCTAGTCTCCTCTTAAAACCCTCCAGTGATGGAGTACCCATAACTTCTGGGAGCAAGTCCTTCCGCTGGTGGATTGTTCTCACTGTTAGGAAGTTTCTCCTTAGTTTTAGGTTGCTTCTCTCCTTGATTAGTTTCCATCAGAAGAGAGGAGAGAGGAGAGAAGGAAGAGAGAAGAAGAGAAGAAGAGGAGGAGAGGAGAAGGAAGAGAGAGAAGAGAAGAGAAAGGGAAGAAGAAGAGAAGAAAGAAGGTAGAGAGAAGAAGAGAAGAGAGAAAGAAGAGAGGATGGAAGGAAGAGAGAAGAGAAGAGAGAAGGTAGAGAGAAGAAGAGAAGAGAAGAGAAAGAGGAGAGGAGAGGAGAGAAGGAAGAGAAGAGAAGAGAGAAGATAGAGAGAAGAAGAAAAGAGAGGAGGAAGAGGAGAGGAGAGAAGGAAGAAAGAAGATAGAGAAGAAAAGAGAGAAAGTAAAGAGAAGAGGAGAGAAGGAAGGGAGAAGAAGAGAAGAAAGAAGGTAGAAGGAGAGGAGAGAGAAGGAAGAGGAGAGGAGAGAAGGAAGAGAGAAGAAGAGAAGAGAGAAGAAGAGAAGAGAAGGAAGAGAAGAGAAGAGAGAAGGAAGAGAGAAGGAAGAGAGAAGAGAAGAGATGGATGGGCCAGAAGCGCAAAGGAGGCAGCGCCTCGTTCTCGGAAGGGCCGCCAGCTCCCGAGCTCAGCGAAACTGCCCCGCTCTGTGAGCGCCTTCGGGCGCTGATCCAGTCACTTCGCGGGACCGCGAGGGGGAAAAGCTCCGGGCGGCCTTGCCCCCTTCCTTCTCCGGGGGAACTAAGACGAAAGGGAGAAGGGCTTCTGGGCACGGGGAGATCGGCCGCCAGCGCGTTCTCAAGCCAGGCTCTGCGGGAGAAGCCCGCCGGGTTTTTCGGTGTATTGATGCTTTCTGGGACTCGTCGCCTCTACCTTTCCCCTTCCGAGCTGGCTTTATTTCGGGACCCCACTTGAGAGATGAGGGAGGGTCCTTTCTGCCCCGGCTAAAATGCCCCAGGAGAGAGAATCCCCTTTTGCTCCCTTGCTGTGGTCCCAAACCTCCCCTAATCTGAGCCCCTGGACGGAGTCCTGCAAGTGTTACCAAGTGTCTCCAGAATTCTTCCTGCGCGCTGAATCTTGTGCAAAAAGGGGAGCGAAGGAGGGCAGGGGAGGGAGAATAAAAAAATAAAACAACTGCCATATTGAAAACGACCCTCCTCCTGGCTTATACTCGAATGTCTGTTCTCCAGCTGATTTCCTCTGTCCTTGCAGAAGGCCAGGTCAAGGCTGAGCCTGGCAGAAAAAAGGGCCATGGAAAGTAAGGAAAACGCCAGGTCACTTCCTACTCTGAGCAGCTGGGGGAGGAGGGGGATAAGGAGGGAGTGGGGGGGGAAAAAGAAGAAGATTCAGCCAAGATCAGGCCATTGGGAAGGAGGAGGAGAAGGAGGAAGAGGAGGAGGAGGAGGAGGAGGAGGAAGGGGAGGGGGAAGAGGAAGAGGAAGAAGAAGAAGAAGAGGAAGAAGAGGAGGAGGAGGAAAAGAAGGAGGAGGAGGAAGAAGAAAAAGAGGAGGAAGAGGAGAAGGAGAAGAAGGAGGAGGAGGAGGAGGAGGAAGAGGAGAAGAAGAAGAAGAAGAAGAAGAAGAAGAAGAAGAAGAAGAAGAAGAAGAAGAAGAAGAAGAAGAAGAAGAAGAAGAAGAAGAAGAAAAGGGAGACTTCAAAGGCAGCCTCCTGACTTGTATGATCTTCTCTGGGGACATCCCTGGCTAGAGAATGAAAGAGGACCTCTTGATGGAGCCATGATGGAGCCATGGGGGGGCGGGAGACAAGGGAGACCGATAGACTGGTGCTGGATGCTGAAGCTCCTGGGAACGGATGAGCATCTGTACTTAGGTGCAGACCTCTCCTGTGCAAACAGGTGTGTGCTAGCATGGGTGGGGGGACGGAGACTATGACTTCTTTATGACCTGTGCACTCCCAACTCCCAGAATTCCAGAATTCCCGCAAGCTGGGCATCAAATCTTCTAAATCCCCCCCCCCCCAGCAAGCGCAGTGAAAGGGGGATGAGGGACAGCAGGCTTTAATTCTTCTTGCTTTCAGGTGGGGAGTTCAGGGGTACAGCACCACATAATTGTGACTGTTGGGAATACTTGTCTGGCATATTTCGCTTTCCACCCCTTTTTCTTCCCATTTTAATGTGAATGTGAACTTCCAGTCATAAATCATATAAACAACTGGGTGTCCTCTCCTCCCCTCCCCTCCACTCCTCCCCTCCCCTCCCCTCTCCTTTCCTCTCCTCCTCTCCCTTCCCCTCCTCTCCTCCTTCTTTCCCAACTCTCCTCCCCTCCCCTCTCCTCTCTTCCTCTCCCCTCCTCCCCCTCCCCTCTCCTCTCCTCCTCTCCTCTCTCCTCCTCCTCTCATCTTGTCTCCTCTCCTCCCCTCCTCTCCTCTCCTCTCTTCCCCTCCCCTCGCCTCCTCTCCTCCTCTCCTCTCTTCTCCTCCTCTTGTCTCCTCTCCTCCCCTCCCTTCCCCTCCCCTCCCCTCCCCTCCCCTCTCCTCTCCTCTCCTCCTCTCCTCTCTTCTCCTTTCCCAACTGTCCTCCCCTCCCCTCTCCTCTCCTTTCTTCTCCTCCTCTCATCTTGTCTCCTCCCCTCCCCTCCTCTCCTCCCCTCTCCTCCCCTCCTCTCTCCTCTCCTCCTCTCCTTCCTCCTTTCCCAACTCCCTCCCCTCTCCTCTCCTCTCTCCTTCCCTCCTCTCCTCCCCTCTCCTCCTCTCCTCTCTCCTTTCCTCCTCTCCTCTCCTCTCTTCTCCTTTCCCAACTCTCCTCCCCTCCCCTCTCCTCTCTTCCTCTCCCCTCCTCTTCTTTCCTCTCTTCTCCTCCGTCCTCTCTTCTCCTCCCCTTCCATTTCTTCCCCTCTCTCCTCTCCCCTCTCCTCTCCCCTCCCCTCTCCCCCTCCCCTCTCTCCTCTCCTCTCCTCTCCCCTCCCAACTCCTCTCCTCCCCACCCCACCCCACCCCATCCCATCAGTGAGTGAATTCTAGCATTTTGGGGTTCTGTGAAAAGCACCAGCTGCCTTTAAGGGAGCTTTGCCAGCTGCCCAACATCTCTCTGGAAAAGAGAGCCAAGGCAAGGCCATCATGGCATGACGAGTCCTGTTGTTTTGTTTCCACTGTGTCAGAGGCAGTACATTCTCTTCCATAACTGCCTCTACCACCAGTGATTATTTTCAGGGTGCTGTAAAACAAACCAACTTTGTTTCTTTGTTTGTTCACTGGTTGCAATGGAGAAGAGGGCTACCCACGGGAATGCTTCCTTTGTTGATATGGCCCTTATGGCAACTGATTGAGAAAAATATTACAGCTGCATAAATGTTTGTCATCAAAGCATCAGTAAGGGGACAGAGAGATGATGGATATTTCCCCCAGATGTTGCACTCTTGAGACGATCCTATTGATATTAATGAAACAGCTGTATTTTGAATTTTCCAGGTACTATATGCCTTCTCTGACAGTGCACCATGATCTTAAGGCTACTTATGTAGCAGAAATTTTATTTTTTTGGAATTGATTCTATAATGTTTCCCTTTCAGGAAGAAATCCCTTCATTTTTTTAATACTAATTCCCAATTTCTCTTTGTCAGCCCCCCCCCCAAAAATGTACCGAAAACTCATGAAAGAATGACTTTCTTTTAATTAAACCAGGGGTGAAATTCAACAAGTTCTGACAGGTTCTGGAGAACCGGTAGAGGAAATTTTGAGTAGTTTGGAAAACCAGCAAATACCACCTCTGGCTGGGGTGGGAATGGAGCTTTTGCAATATCCTTTTCCCAGGAGCGGGGAGGGAATGGGATTTTGCAGTATCCTTCCCCTGGAATGGGGTGAGAATGGAGATTTTTTTTTTAAATTAGATTTATATGCCGCCCTTCTCCAGAGACTCAGGGCGGCTTACAATGCGTTAAGCAATAGCCTTCATACTTTTGTATATTTTTATACAAAGTCGGCTTATTGCCCCCACAAACTGGGTCCTCAATTGACCTACCTTAGAAAGGATGGAAGGCTGAGTCAACCTTGAGCCTGGTGAGGTTCGAACTTACAGTAATTGCAGGCAGCTGGTGTTAATCAGAATGCTTTTAGTCTGCTGAGCTATCCAGGCTCCTTGGATAGCTGTCTCTAATCTCTCTCTCTCTCCCTCTCCCTCTCTCTCTCTCTCTCTCTCTCCATCCATCCGTCTATCATCTATCATCTATCTATCTCTCTATCATCTTTTTTTTAAAATTAGATTTATATGCCGCCCTTCTCTGGAGACTCAGGGCGGCTTACAATGCGTTAAGCAATAGCCTTCATACTTTTGTATATTTTTTATACAAAGTCAGCTTATTGCCCCGACAAACTGGGTCCTCAATTGACCTACCTTAGAAAGGATGGAAGGCTGAGTCAACCTTGAGCCTCGAACTTGCAATAATTGCAGACAGCTGAATGTTAATAACAGGCTACCTAGCCTGTTGAGCTATCTGAGGCTCTATTTTGCGGAATCCTTCCCCTGCCACGCCCACCAAGCCACACCCACCAAGCCACACCACGCCCATCAAGCCATGCCCACAGAACCGGTAGTAAAAAAATTTGGATTTCACCACTAAATTAAAAAATCCAGTAACATTTTAAACCCATTTGGAATTTGTTTGGGGGAGTCAAATGTCCAGTGAAGGTATTAGATTTCAGTGCTGGGATTGACTTTTCCAAACTCTGAAGCCATATACAAAATGTCTGCCATTTTTCCTTCTCCTAGATGTCAAGAATATATATTTCCCCTGAATTCTGACATGCCAAGAAAATTGCCATAGATTTGAAAAGCAGATTATTCCCACGAGAAAAGCAGGTAAAGGCTTTTAAGAAATGTATAAGGATAAGATGTTGCAGTAAGGATTTTTAAAGTGAAATTTTCCAGGTTGTGCAATTCATCAGAATAAGTAGGTTTTGTTTCTTAATGATAATTAAATGTATATATACACTGTCAGACCTAGAAGCAAGTAATTTCTCTTTTTTAAAAAATCTGAAATGCTTTTTTTTTTTAATGGTATTTTAATTCTGGTTTCACATTTTACTGTTGTTTGTTCCTTTATTCTGATGGAAAACACTTTGGGAAATGAACTTTAAAAGCTGCATAGGGTGTGATCAAAAAATAACCATACAAATCTGTATTGTTGTTCAATCACTAAGTTATCTCTGACTCTTTCTGATCTCATGGAACAAGGGTGAAATCCAGCAGGTTCTGACAGGTTCTGGAAAACCGGTAGCGGAAATTTTGAGCAGTTCAGAGAACCGGTAAATACCACCTCTGGCTGGCCCCAGAGTGGTGAGGGAATGGGGATTTTGCAGTATCCTACCCCTGGAGCGGGGTGGGAATGGGGATTTTGCAATATCCTTCCCCTGCCATGCCCACCAAGCCACATCTACCAAGCCACAGAACTGGTAGTAAAAAAATTTGGATTTCATCGCTGCCATGGACCATAGTGCACCAGGTTTCCCTCTCTCCCAGAGTTTGCCACGTTCATTGCATGGATGATACTATCTAATCATCTCCTTCTCTGCCGTCCCCTTCTCCTTTGGCCTTCTAACTTTCCCAACATCAGGGTCTTTTTCAAGGAGTCCACATTAGGTGGCTGAAATATTTGAGCTTCAGCTGCAATATCAGCTCTTCCAAAGAACAGTCAGAGTTGATTTTCTTTAGCATTGACTGATTTGATCTCCTTGCAATCCTAGGGACTTTTCAGATCTGTCATGCTGACGACATATTTAGTAACAATAGCACTTAGACTTATATACTGCTTCACCCTGCTTTACAGCCCCGCTCTAAGCGGTTTACAGAGTCAGCCTATTGCCCCCAGCAATCTGGGTCCTCATTTTACTGACCTTGGAAGGACCTGAGTCAACCTTGAGCCAGAAGGAAGGAAGGAAGGAAGGAAGGACAATAGTAATAGCACTTAGATGTATATACCGCTTCACAGTGCTTTTGCAGCCCTCTCTAAGCGGTTTACAGAGTCAGCCTCTTGCCCCCAACAATCTAGGTCCTCATTTGACCCACCTCGGAAGAATGGAAGGCTGAGTCAGCCTTGAGCCAGTCAGGATCGAAATTCTAGCAGTGGGCAGATGGAAGAAAGGAAGGAAGGAAGGAAGGAAGGAAGGAAGGAAGGAAGGAAGGAAGGAAGGAAGGAAGGAAGGAAGGACGGATGGAAGGAAGGAAGGAAGGACAATTGCAATAGCACTTAGACTTATATACTGCTTCACAGTGCTTTTACAGCCCTCTCTAAGCGGTTTACAGAGTCAGCATCTTACCCCCAACAATCTGGGTCCTCATTTTACCAATCTCAGAAGGATGGAAGGTTGAATCAACCCTTGGGCCAGTCAGGATCGAACTCCTGGCAGTGGGCAGAGTCCGCCTGCAATATTGCATTCTAACCACTGCGCTAACTTTTCTATGGGGCTTTTCCCCCATGTAAGTAGATATTGCAGCTGTAATTCATTTCCCCATCGCCAAATTTCTAATTTAGACTTTATGCTAATTTAGACAAGTTTATGCTTCAACTTGTAAATGGCTGAAATTAGCATGCAAAGGTTTTTCTAGCTGTGCATTCCCTAATAGAGTTATATTGAGTTATAGTAAAGTATTATTATTAATAATAATAATAATAATAATAATGAGGATTTGTGCCCCTGAAGCAAAAGGTGAGGAAAATAAAATGCTTCGGAATAATGTAAAATAATAATCTCAATATGATTGTGGGCAAATATTTATAGGAATATTGTACGGTAGTTGGGAATTCTTTCTTCTGGACCTGCCTTCTATTTTGATGATTTTGCCTAAATGGAGGTTTGTACTATTATCAGGTGAAAGCTGATATTCTAAACTCAGTATGTATTATGTTACTCTGTGCAATCCTATCTACATTGCTATATTTTTTTCTTTCGTATATTTTAATAATTTTCAATAAAAAAATTTTTAAAGGAATAATGTGGCCCTGTGGGAAAAAAAATGCATAGGTACCCACAAACCTTCCATACTAGAAAAGAAAAGTTAATAAATGTTCAGGAGTTTCTCTTTTGGGGGCAAATAATTTCACCTGCCAGGTGGAGTCAGCTCTCCTTTTACCAACTTCAGTGGGGGGGGGGGGTGAGGTCATGTATGAATAATCGTTAATCTTTGTGCCGAGGGTCTGATTTCTGATTGGTTCAGCCTCTGCTCAGTCTGTGTCTGTTAAAGAAAGGCCCCAGTGTTTTCCCAGCGCTCTTCCTCTAAATTGGTTTCAATGAGCTTAGTAATTAACTTCAATTATCTTCTATTATCTTATGATGCCAAGGAAAATGCCAGCGGTGCCTGTCAGTGGAGGTTCAATGGGCCTCTTACAAAATCACTGGGAGGAACCCCAAATTCCTTCCATCCCAAGCCAGAAGCAGTATTTCTAGGAGCCTGTTGCATGGCATAAAATTTGGCGATGGGTGGTGCCATTAAAGACCAAATTAGGAGAAGGGAGAACTTCTCCCTTTTTCCCCCAAAGATCAGGTGTGGATACATTTTTTTAATATAAGGCCAAGATAGCAATAGCCCTTAGACTTATATACTGCTTCACAGGGCTTTTACAACCCTCTCTAAGCGGTTTACAGAGTCAGCCTCTTGCCCCCAACAATCTGGGTCCTCATTTTACCCACCTTGGAAGGACGGAAGGCTGAGTCAACCTTGAGCTGGAATGGATGGATGGATGGATAGATGGGAGGGAAGGGAAGGGAACGGAAGGAAAGGAAAGGGAAGAGAGGGAGGGAGGGAGGGAGGGAGGGAGGGAGGGAGAGAAGGAAGGAAGGAAGGAAGGAAGGAAGGAAGGAAGGAAGGAAGGAAGGAAGGAAGGAAGGGAAGTAGCTATAGCACTTAGACTTATATGCCACTTCACAGTGCTTTTACAGCCCTCTCTAAGCAGTTTACAGAGTCAGCCTCTTGCCCCCAACAACTTGGGTCCTCACTTTACCCACCTCGGAAGGACCGAAGGCTGAGTCAACCTTGAGCTGGAATAGATGGATGGATGGATAGATGGGAGGGAAGGGAAGGGAAGGGAAGGGAAGGGAAGGGAAGGGAAGGGAAGGGAGGGAGGGAGGGAGGGAGGGAGGGAGGAAGGAAGGAAGGAAGGAAGGAAGGAAGGAAGGAAGGAAGGAAGGAAGGAAAGAAAATAGCAATAGCACTTAGACTTATATACTGCTTCACAGTGCTTTACAACTGCATTCTAACCACTGTACCACCAGGAAGGAGGAGGAGAAAGGGATGGAGGGAAGGAGGGTAGCATTTAGACTTATATACCGCTTCACAGTGCTTTACAGATCTCTCTAAGCAGTTTACAGAGTCAGCCTCTTGCCCCAATCTGGGCCTCATTTTACCAATCTTGAAAGGATGGAAGGATGAGTCAATCTTGAGCTGGTCAGGATCGAACTGCTGGCAGTTGGCAGAATTCGTTTGCAATATTGCATTCCGACCTCTGCACCACCATGGCTCTTATAAGTCTCCAGGTCCATCTTTGTCCCTGGTGTCAAGGATTTTAAAAAAGTGAATGTTTGCCAATGGCCTTCCATCTCTTTTAAATGTTTTTTTAAAAGTTTTTTATTTTTCAATTTAAATGGGTTTTTTTAAAAATTTGTTTTGATTTCTTTTCAAACGTTATTACTATTATTATCTTTAATAATAAGGTACCGTTTACTGTATTAATATTTCCTCATGCCGATTAGTGTCGTTGTTTTTCAGTGTTAAACTGCTTATTACATATTGAAATATGATGAGACACTTGAGATATCGGAACGCATGATAGGCTTAAATCTTTTATCGTGTAATCCTGTGTGCGTCGAAGTCTTCAGTTGCATTCACATTGTACACTAACACAATGGACAGCCATTGGTCAGAAATGGTATAAGTGGCTCTCCTGGTTGAGACTCTGCTAACTAGAGTCAGATCCCTTCTGACTCTGTTGGTCTGCATTATGTAATTCTGCTAAGCTTCTCTGAGTTAGGGTTACCCTACCTCCCACACTACCTGTTGACATCTCCCAAGTTAATGTACACCTAAGAAGATAATCTGGGCAGAAAGATCTCCAAAAGAAGCTAAACCACCTTGTCATGATTGATTGCACAACTATCTAGGCCCTGCAGAGCTGAAGAAGTGAAATGGTTTGCTTGTAGGGCAACCCGTGATGGTTAGGGGGATGGTTAGGGTAAACTACAGGGAAGTTATATGTCTGGCCTTTTATTGTAAACATCCCAAAGCCAGCCAGGATGTAGATGATCTCAATATTCGACAAAATACCATATTTTTCGGAGTATAAGACGCATCTTTCCCCTCCTAACAGGAGGTGAAAATTAAGGTGCATCTTATATACCAAATGCAGCCCCGCCCACCCACTGGTCCGCATCCTTTGGCCTCTGCCTTGCAGCAGTTACCTCCTTGCAAGCAAACAGCAAGAAAAAACAGCTCCTTTCAGCTTCAGCACAGCCTAATTAGCACCAGTTGATTGGATCGGCCTCCCGACTCTCAGCTGATTTGCCCTCAGCTGTTTTGCGCAGGGCTTTGCTGCTTGCTGCAAAGAGGTAAATTGCTGGAGCAGGGGTTTTTTTCCCTCCCTTGTGCTAATCAAACTATGCTGAAAACGAAACTGAAAGTAAAGCAGGGTGTTTGCGGCAACGAGGCAAAATTGCTCAGAGGCAGAGGCAGATTTCTTTTTCTTGTTTTCCTCGCCAAAAAAGGCAGGTGCGTCTTATACTCCAGTGCGTCTTATGCTCCGAAAAATACGGTAAATCAATAATTAAACAATTTTCTATTCATCAGTGAATGGCTTGCCTCCAGAAGTTGTGAATGCTCCAACACTGGAAGTTTTTAAGAAGAGATTGGACAACCCTTTGTCTGAAGTGGTGTAGGGTTTCCTGCCTAAGCAGGGGGTTGGACTAGAAGACCTCCAAGGTCCCCTCCAACTCTGTTATGCTGTTATTCTGTCATTCAATAAAAACAATACAAATACTAAAAACATTATAAATAGACGTAGGAACAGGATACTTGGCTTGTTTAGTACAATGGTACCATTGTAAAACCACAACCTATGTCTTTACATGTGAACTGTTTAACCATCATGTGTAAAAAGTCACATGAGTAGCCTTGCTACCAGTGGATTGTCAGTTTATAGCCTGGAATGAACTCATTAGTCAAATAGTTGCAAACTTAATGCATATTGTCTTCCAGAGTTTTTTTTACTACTTTTCTTCTTATTTATTTTTTTTAACATTGAAAACTAGCATGGTTCTGGAACTAAGGAGAAACTGCCTAACAGTGAGGACAATTAACCCGTGGAACAACTTGCCACCAGAAGTTGTGGATGCTCCCATCACTGGAGGTTTTTAAGAAGAGACTGGACAGTCATTTGTCTGAAATGGTAGAGGGTCTCCTGCTTGAGCCCCGGGCTGGATTAAAACACTTTTCAGTTCTGTTCTGATTGGTTCAGTGCAGGGGTTAAAATGTAAAATGTGTTACTATTGGTTCTGTGGGAGTGGCTTGGTGTGTGTGTGTGTAATGTGACTGGGTGGGCGTGGCCAACTTTTTTTTTTTAAACTTTGCAAAGCATTTTTTCTAATGCTTTGAAAAGCCTCTGGCGATCAGGTAACTCAGCTGGGATCGTCAGAGACTTTTGAAAGCATTTTTTTTACCACCTCTTCGGTGGAAGAGGTTGCAGAAAAAAAATGCTTTGAAAAGCCTCTGACGATCCCAGCTGAGCCGGGCTATCATCAGAGGCTTTTTTTTTTTTAACTTTTAAATGCATTTTTTCGTCAGAAGAAGTGGTAGAAAAAATGCTTTTATTTATTTATTTATTTATTCATCCAAATTTGTATACCGCCCTACTCCCAGATGGGACTCAGGGCGGTGAACAGCCAAAATAAGATACAACAATATAAAAGTTAAAAAATCGTTTAAAACAAATTAAATAATTTGGCTCGAATAATTTAAAAATCCAATTGTATAAAATATTTAAGACTCAATATAAAAAAGGAGGTTAAGCCAGACCAGCTTGTTCAAATAAAAGCTTTTTTAATGCGCGGCGAAAAGTACGTAGGTCCTGTAACCTCCTTATCTCAGGGGAGATAAGTAAAAAAAGTATTTAAAAAAGCCTCTGATGATCATGCAGCTCAGCTGGGCAAAGGGGGAGGGTGGTGCAGGGAATTTTGCTACCAGTTCTCTGAACCACCCGCCACCATCGCTGGATCACCCGTCCGAACCGGGAGCATTTCATCCCTGGTGGTGCAATCCACATTTTTTTCCTACCGGCTCTGTGGGCATGGCTTGGTGGGCATGGCAGGAGAAGGATGCTGCAAAATCCCCATTCCCTCCCCACTCCTGGGGGAAGGATATTGCAAAATCTCCATTCCCACCCCACTCTGAGGCCAGTCAGAGGTGGTACTAGGTTGTTCTCCGAACTGCTCAAAATTTCTGCTACATTATTAAGTGGAGCATCTGACAAATCAAACTGACTATATTATGGGTTGAAGATGGTGGAAGTGCCCGGTTATATCAGCCAAAACATGGTCAGGATCTGATGGTGCAACAGATGGCAATCTGCTCATGTACAAGTTCCCGAAGTCAATCCAAAGTGGAAGAACAAAGCCAACTGGTTTGCACAATGTAACCTTGAGCATATACAATACCCATCATTTTCACGGAGTACATCAGGAATCACTCTGAAGTCCTGAGGAACCTCATTGACACAGGACCAGAGGAACTGTCTAAAGAAACCAAAGAAATTGTTAAAACCGAATGGAAGGACAGGTTGCCAAAAAAACCAAGGAACAGAAGAAAACAAACAATGTCAGGGCAGATGGTGGAAACTGCTGAGAAAGATCTCAGAAAGGAACATTAGAACTTCAGCGAGCTATTTAAAAAGACAAAAACAATATGGTAATGATATCTATTCTACTTGATTCTACTTGAAGGAGATGGTCTTTCAAACCAGGTCAAAACCAGCATGTTAAAATATGCTCGGAAGCCCAATATTGTTTGTGGTGGGTCTCCACAATCAAAAGGACAACGGCATTTTGCACCAACTGTAGATTATCCAGTTGATCGAAAAGAAACAAGAATAGCTAAATCCCGAAATAAAGTCCAAGTTAAGAGCTTGTTTTCCATGTTGGCTATTTATTATTATGTCTGACTACACGCAACCGGCTGGGACCAAAAGCTGATGGAAATAAAAGTTAACTCAAACTTGTTTACAGAATTGCAGCGAAGTTCAGCAAGATTCTTTAGCTAGATTTATTGAAAGGAAAGAGGGATTAAGTTGCACGAATCTTGGCACTTCGATTCTCAATTTATCTGTAGAGGTCAACGGCAAGAGAGTGAACTGTTTTTGGCGAAGAACTAACCCTCCAACTGAAGATCACATACCAACTATTTCTGAGATAAAACCTAGATCTAACACGGGCCTTTGTGGATCAAGTCCAAATTCTCCTGAGAATGCTTTATGGGGGCCATGAATACCTGAGTTTTGCCTCCAAAAGGCATGGAGACTGAACTCCCATTAAACCAGGTGCTAAAATGGCTTATCTTCCATCCTTGTCATAAGCTTCACAAGAGCTCAGAAACCTACCATGCAGAATTGTAGGAGGCTCACGAGCAAGGTTGTTAACTTGTCTGCGCAGCCTATTTTTACATATAGGCATAAACACCTCTGACGGTCATGCCCCCAAATTAGCAGGCTCCAAGATTTCAATATTAGGGTATGCAGGCGATGCAGTCCTTATTTCTTGCTCTTCCATGGGACTCAAAAAAGCAACAAATGCTGCACTCAACACATTATTCTTATTCTTATTCTTATTCTTATTCTTATTCTTATTCTTATTCTTATTCTTTTATCAAATTTGTATACCGCCCTACTCCCTGAAGGGACTCAGGGCGGTGAACAGCCAGATAAAATACAGAACATACAAAAGTTAAAAATATTTAAGATAAATTAAATGATTAGGCTGAAAAATTTAAAATCCAATCATATAAAACGTTTAAAACCCATTATAAAGGGGAGGTTTAAGCCAGACCAGCCTGATGAAATAGAAGTGTTTTTAAAGCACGGCGGAAGGTACGTAGGTCCTGTATCCTCCTTATCTCAGGGGGGAGCTCGTTCCAGTTGGCCGGTGCCCCCACAGAGAAGGCTCTCCCCCAGGGGGCTGCCAGTCGACACTGTTTGACTGACGGCACCCTGAGGAGCCCCTCTCTGTGGGAACGGACTGGTCGGTGAGAGGCTACTGGTGGCAGAAGGCGGTCCCGAAGATACCTTGGTCCTAAGCCATGGAGCGCTTTGAAGATAGTAACCAAAACCTTGAAGCACACCCGGAAGATCACCGGAAGCCAGTGCAGCTCGTGCAGGAGTGGAGTCACATGGGAGCGCCACGTCGCTCCCATCACCACCCGCGTGGCCGCATTCTGGACCAGTTGAAGCCTCTGGGTGCTCCTCAAGGGGAGCCCCATGAGCTCCCCTTTTATTTCCTTTTATAAGGAAATAAAAGAATTCCTGTGGATTCTACTTCACTAGTCATTACTAACTATAGAGGGGCACTGCTCATCTCCATTTCAAAACCATTGAGCCAGCACTGCCTAAAAATATCTTCGTGTTCATGTGGCCAGCATGACATCATGGAGTGCTATTACCTTCCCACCGAAGTGGTATCTATTTATCTACTCGCATTTGCATGGTTTCAAACTGTTAGGTTACAAGGAGCTGAGGCAAGGGCCGGAACTCACCCTGTCCCTTTGTGCTCAGGTCTCGAACCTGGTCTGTCGGCTTTTCAGCTGACAACCCCAGTGTCTTAACCGCTGAGCCACCACGCCATCCTATAAAGAAATACCCTGGTTCTAAATTTTAAAAAATCTAAAGTTTATGGTCTTTTCCAAATTCGAAGATGGAACATTGAGGGGTAGCTGATTAAATCTATTCACATCTTCAAATTCCTAGGAGCGCTTTTTCCACTCCAAAGGAACATTGACGGCCCGTCACGATCATGTCCCCGATTGTGTTAAAGATCTGTACGGTAAATACCATCAACAAGCTCTGCCTTATCAAAGGAGGCTAATCAATACTGCCTGCTTTTAAATTGTTTCCAGCTAAAGTCTTAAGGCTTTCATGTGCTCCAAACTAAACTTTTAAGACCTTTTAAGCAGCACGCAAAGGAGTTATCAATGTTCCCCGGAATTTGAAGATGTGAACTATTCAATTGGGTTCCCCTCAATGCAGTGGTGGGCTGCTACCAATTCGGGCCAACCTGTAGTTTTGACCTGGGGATGGGCCTGCCCACTTGCCCACCCTCCCCAGCACTGTGCCATACTATATAGCTGTGATTTTTAAGCCACACACATCTGTACAAGCCACACAAGAGAGCAAAGCGCATGGACGGAAGTGCGCACACATTTTCGGTGTTACTTCATGTGCTTCCCACCTCTGCCTCTATGTTCGAAACAAAGATGTCTAAAATTGAGGTTAGGGAATGGAGGTTGTTGTTAATTTATAGCAAGGGTGTCAAACTCAAGGCCCGGGGGAGGGCAGATCCGTTCCACGGGGTGCTTAGATCTGGCCCGTGGGGCTGCCGTGGAAACAGCGAAGGACCGGCCTGTGGTTCCTCTGTCAGCAAAAATGGAGCTCAGGAGGGCTGCGTGCGGCCCTCACAAGCTCCGTTTTAGCTGGCAGAGGGTTGCAGGAGGCCGTCACAGCCAAAAACGGAGCTCAGGAGCCCATTTTTGCTGGCAGGGCACACAGGCTGCGATAGGCGCCTGTGACATGAGTGACATTGAGCTGGCTACGCCCACCCTGGCCACTCCTCCCCACGATCAAACATAATGCTGATGTGGCCCTCTATGAAGTCGAGTTTGACACCCTTGATTTAGAGGTCCATTATTATTCCAGTAATAATGGCTAATGGTTGCCCCTTTCACCGAACAAAAATGAATGACTGGTGAATTATCCTGAGAACTTCTACAATCCCTTGGGCTGTGCCCATGCCAAACACCCACTTCTTCAAAGGTTTAACAACACTGGATTTTAGGCAGCAGTAAACAGCTTGTCACAAAGAAATAGGATTTGGGTGACAAAGGCTTTTGGGAAGCGGCCAATTATCTCTCCTTACTGACATTCCCAAATTTAAGAAGGCTTTTCTTCAGAGCAAAGTGCAATGTTTTGCCTTCAGGAATCCTACAGGGAAGATATTCTAAATCCCTTTTGAGAGACGTGTTTGCCAATGTGGAACGGGAGATGTTGAAACAGTCCAAACCATATTATTTTACTGCATCATTGTACTCCGCCTCGTTTGCAACAGTACTCTGGGCGATAATGACAAATACTTCCAGGTCCATTCAGTAGGTTTTTTTTTTCAGAGTGAACATTCTTTATAACTCAGACCGTAACTTATTTATTTACTTTTATTACATTTATTATGGCTGCCCAGAGTCTACTGGAGTGAGTAACCATGTTAAATTTAATGAAATAGACGCAAACGAATAAGAATACTTGGCAGCAGTTGTGAAAAATCAGGCATCGATTACTCAGAGGTTTCTCACAGTTGTAATATATTCTTTACGTTAACTATTACGATTGCCTGTAGTATTCTATATATTTTATTGATTTTAATTGTTTTCAACTATAGCTTTTATTTCCAGCCTTGGGCTGTAGTAATAAAGATTCATCTACTTGTTCTTACAGATACAGATTAACAGAGTTGGAAAAGACCTTATATAAGTCCCAAGCAGGAGGCCCTACACCATTTCTGACAAATGGCAGTCGAGTCTCTTCTTGAAAGCCTCCAGTGATGAAGCTCCCACAACTTCTGAAGGCAACTTCTGTTCCATCGGTTGATTGTTCTCACTGTCAGAAAGTTCCTCCTCATTTCTAGGTTGAATCTCTCCTTGGTCAGTTTCCATCCATTATTCCTTGTCTGGCCTTCAGGTGCTTTGGAAAGTAGCTTGACCCCCTTCCTCATCTCTGTGGCAGCCCCTCAAATATTGGAAGACTGCTATTGAATTGTACTTCAAGCCAGGTCCACTCATTTGTCCACCACAAAGTTGTAGACAAACATGCTTTTGTAAAAACCGGAGTTGGCATTTATCTTTGGCAGTCAAAGATCTGAATCTCTGGCAGTTGAGCTTTCTGAACTAATCTGGGCTGGAGAGAGAGGGGGGGGGGCATCAAATCAACCATCTTCTTTTCTCTAGAATGGCAAGTCCAATGCTTTCTCACTCTCTGCATACAGGCAGTCCTCAACTTATGATTACAACTGAGCTGTTCCACTGGTGGATTGTTCTCACTGTCAGAAATTGTCTCCTTATTTCCAGATTGAATCTCTCCTTGATCAGTTTCCATCCATTGTTCCCCACCTGGCCTTCAGGTGCTTTGGAAAATAGCTTGAATCCTTCCTCTCTGTGGCAGCCCCTCAAATATTGGAAGACTGCTATCCTGTCTCCCCTGGTCCTTCTCTTCACTAGACTAGCCATGCCCAGTTCCTGCAACTGTTCATCGTATGTTTTAGCCTCCAGTCCCCTTTGGACTAGAAGAAGCCTTCTAATCCAAACCCCTGGTCAAGCAGAAGACCCTACACCATTTCTGATAGATGGCAGTCCAGTGTCTTCTTGAAAGCTTCCAGTGATGAAGTTCTCACAACTTCTGAGAGTAACTTCTGTTCCATCGATTGATTGTTCTCACAGTCAGGAATAATTTCTCCTTATTTCCAGGTTGAATCTCTCCTTGGTCAGTTTCCATCCATTGTTCCTTGTCTGGCCTTCAGGTGCTTTGGAAAATAGCTTGACCCCCTTCCTCCTCTCTCTGGAAGCCCCTCAAATATCGGAAGACTGCTATCCTGTCTCCCCTGGTCCTTCTCTTCACTAGACTAGACTAGTTCCTGCAACCGTTCTTCGTGTATGTGACTCCATAGTCCCACTCTCCCACCAATTGGTGGGACAGCGGCCACAACTAATCTATGAATCTGCACAGACAACAACTAGGAACCACCCCTCGCTTTCTGAAAAGATCCTGACTTCCATGTGATCTATTTCCAGATGCCACGTTAGGAAAAATATTGTATTCCAGACATTCATAATGCTGCACAGTAAAACACATTCCAGTATGGTATGGTAAAGGAGATTACATTGAATATAATTCACATTTGTAAACTCCCTTTTCTTCCACAGCTGTTTCGTTCTGGCCTCGGCTTCTCCCAGTCAGCTTCTGTTCTGAAGTGCTAATGATGGGGCCTTCAAATCACTCCCACCCTGATCCAGTGAGGGTACAGAGCTGCCCATCCTCATGAATCACCGATCAGATAATTCTTCGTTCCAATCAGAAGGCAAATTTGCCAGAAGAACAATACATCTGGAGTGGTAGATCATTCTTCTACCTTCACTAAACCATAATTGTTCTACCCTCAGTGCTTTATAGAATAGCTTGACTCCCTCTTCTTTGTGGAAGCCCCTGAGAGATTGGAAGACTGCTGTCATGTCTCCCCCAGTCCTTTTTTTCATTAAACTAGACATGCCCAGTTCCTGCAATTGTTCTTCCTATGTTTCAGCCTCCCGTCCCCTAATCATCTTGGTTGCTCTTCTCTGCACTCTTTCCAGAGTTTCCACATTTTTTTTTATATCGTGGTGACCAAAACTGGATGCAATCTTCTAATCTTTTTAAGGTTAGCTCATTCTCTTTATTGGCACATTGTTATTGGAAGATTTCCCCAGATCCCTTGTTAGTTACTGGCAGTTTCTAGGAAGAAACTAGAATGAGTTTAGCATTATATGAGTTCTCTTCACTTCCTTCAGCAAAGGCTGTTCCAATTTTTTTTTTTTAAGGAAAACTGTTTTTAACTGTTTTATTTTTTAAAACCTATTCAAAGATGCCGGATAAGTTATAAAGATAGATGATAATACATGAAGAAATTTTGGCTTCAGTAGTAATACAGAGCTCCCTTCCCCAACCTTATGATACCCAGATTGATTGAACTTCACCTCTCGTGAGTCCTATTTTGGTCATTGGATTGATTGATTGATTGATTGATTGATTGGTTCGATTTATATGCCGCCCTTCTCTGGAGACTCAGGGCGGCTTACAATGCGCTAAGCAATAGCCTTCATACTTTTGTATATACCTGCTTAGTAGGGGTTTCGGCCCCCCCAAGCGGTGTTCTTTTTTATACAAAGTCAACTTATTGCCCCCACAATCCAGGTCCTCATTTTACCTATCTTGAAAGGATGGAAGGCTGAATCACCCTTGAGCCTGGTGAGATTTGAACTTGCAGTAATTGCAGGCAGCTGGTACTACTTAATAGCACTTTAGTCTGCTGCGCCACCAAGGCTCTGGATTATTCCAGAAGAACACGTTTGATGAATATCAAACAGAATTATGTAATTATATAGTGAGGAATGTGATGTGGTCAAAACTGTACAGATAGTAACAGTAACAGAGGGACCTTGGAGGTCATTTAGTCCAACCCCCTGCTCGCGCAGAGACCTGTACTAGGGATTCGAACCGCCGAACTGTCAACCTTTGTCATCGACAAGCTCAGTGTCTTAGCCACTGAATCACCTAGTGAGACATAGTCCTTAGCCTATGATCACAATTGGGACCACAATTTCATTTGCTAAGCCAGGTGACTATTAAGTCAGTTGTGCCCAAATTTATAATCTTTTCTCGCCGTGGTTGTTAAGCGAATCGTGTGGTTGTTAAGCAAATTCAACGTAAGTGTGAAGACCGGTCATAAGTCACATTTGTCAGTGCCATTGTAACTGCTTGTAAATCAAGGATTACCTGGAATATAATTTCTTTTACTGAGTTTGGCTGAACGATTGGTACGAACTTGCCCATATTAATTTGAAACCATGGTTTATGGCTTGGTTTATTCAATAAAACCTGGTTTAAGTCAAGCATGGCTTAAGACTGTGTGTGAACTTTGGAAGTCATGCTTATTTCTTACGAAGAAGGAAGCTAATCAGAAGGATTATTTGCAGAGGTGCTATTCAGCAGTTCTGACCAGTTCTGGAGAACCGGTAGCGGGAAATTTTGAGTAGTTCGGAGAACCGGTAAATACCACCTTTGACTGGCCCCGCCCCCATCTATTCTCTGCCTCCCGAGTCCCAGCTGATCGGGAGGAAATGGGGATTTTGCAAGATCCTCCCCCCGGGAGTGGGGTGGGAATGGAGCTTTTACAGTATCCTTCCCCTGCCACGCCCACCAAGCCATGCCACGCCCACCAAGCCACACCCACAGAACCGGTAGTAAAAAATATTGAATCCCAACACTGATTTATTGCTACCACTGGCTGAATGACTACGATCCTAAACGAGGGAAGAACAGAGAGGAAGAGCATGGAAAGAAGAAATTAAAAATAAAGGTCTAGAAAATCAGGACTGGATGTAGGAGTAAATCAGCAAGATAAATGGAAGAGATAGATTGGGAAGAAAAGGCTGGCCACAACGAAGAATCGCGCATCGTGAACTCACCCGAGTTTATAATAATTAACAAGATAGGTGTATAGAAATGCCACATCCAATTGAAAACAGTGGCTAACAATAATCATTAAGCATATAATATTTAGCTAATTGATTCATTAGATTAATCTTATGGCATCGGTTTTATTGCTTCAAAAAAAAAGCAGCTTCAGCCAGCCAGCAGATTAGAATAATACATCTTTTTCTGTTCAGATATGTGTTAAGGAAAAAAAAAAACTTGCCAGATTCAAGCGTAACCTTATTGACTTACTATGACTAATTTAGCCATTGTGAATCCAATTTTCTGGTCTCATAAAACACCAGAAGCTAAGTACATTGGCTGACTTCCATATTGTGCGAGGCTAAAAGGTGAATGGCTGATTGAGGACTTATGCTTTTATATATAATCTTTTTTTCTTTTTGCCATAATATTTATATTCATCTATTTTTTACCAATATTACCCTTCATTTTCATC
This sequence comes from Masticophis lateralis, assembly GCA_030761175.1. Classification (NCBI taxonomy): domain Eukaryota; kingdom Metazoa; phylum Chordata; class Lepidosauria; order Squamata; family Colubridae; genus Masticophis; species Masticophis lateralis. The sequence continues at coordinate 23,448,448 of JAUDYJ010000008.1, forward strand.
TCTCATTTTAACCAAATTCCATTTTTTCCTTTTTTTAAAAACATTTTTTATTGAGTTACATAATATTACAATTCAACTAACATCGGTTAAGCAGCATTCATACATATATATGGATTACTTACATGATGTCTCTTAGATTAGGCTTTTATATATATTCATTGCACATGCAATAAAAAAATAAATAATAAATAAATAAGGGACGCAGTGCTTCAGTGGATAAGATGCTGAGCTTGTTGATCGAAAGGTTGGCAGTTCAGCGGTTCGAATCCCTAGTGCCGGGTAACAGGGTGAGCTCCCGTGACTTGTCCCAGCCTCTGCCAACCTAGCAGTTCGAAAGCAGGTAAAAAATGCAGGTAGAAAAATAGGGACCACCTTTGGTGGGAAGGTCACAGCGTTCTGTGCGCCTTTGGCATTGAGTCATGCCGGCCACATGACCACGGAGACGTCTTCGGACAGCGCTGGCTCTTTGGCTTTGAGACGGAAATGAGAACCGCCCCCTAGAGTCGGGAACGACTAGCACATATGTGCAAGGGGAACCTTTACCTTTACTGCACATGCACTTTACCAGGGAGTAAAAATCAGCTGTATGTCCACATATTTTATCAAGCCTTAACTCTGATAGGCGGAATAGACCACAGTGACCTGGTTTACTTACTTATTTATTTATTTATTTATCAAATTTATATACCGCCCTACTCCCGAAGGACTCAGCCAACATCAACCAGTCCTCAGACACATGGGTTCAAGTACTGGAGGAAATATTCCTAATTTATGAGAAAGAAAGGGAAACTCCTCTTCTGATTTCTCCTCTGACACATACCGCAATCAAAGCAGGTTATTTTTTTTTTAATTTAGAGTGATCGGCTTTTCATATGCAAATGAACCTATTCCTGGAATAAGTTAGGTGAAACTTGGCAGCAGCAGCTATACAATAGCAAGGTAAATTTCTGTCTACCTGGGACACCAAAGAGGAAGATGATCCCAAGGAGCATCCCTTCTCTGCCACCAAGAATCAGGGGCTAGTTGAAAAGCGCAAGTTTAGAATAGAATACAATAGAATAACAGAGTTGGAAGGGACCTTGGAGGTCTTCTAGTCCAACCCCCTGCTTAGGCAGGAAACCCTACACCACTTCAGACAAACAGTTATCCAACATCTTCTTAAAAACTTCCAGTGTTGGAGCATTCACAGCTTCTGCAGGCAAGTTGTTCCACTTATTAATTGTTCTAAGTGTCAGGAAATTTCTCCTTAGTTCTAAGTTGCTTCTCTCCTTGATGAGTTTCCACCCATTGCTTCTTGTTCTACCCTCAGGTGCTTTGGAGAATAGCTTGACTCCCTCTTCTTTGGGGCAGCCCCTGACATATTGGAACACTGCTATCATGTCTCCCTTAGTCCTTCTTTTCATTAAACTAGACCTACCCAGTTCCTGCAATTGTTCTTCCTATGTTTTAGCCTCCAGTCCCCTCATCATCTTTGTTGCTCTTCTCTGCCCTCTTTCCAGAGTCTCCACATCTTTTTTACATCGTGGCGACCAAAACTGGATGCAGGATTCCAAGTGTGGCCTTATAAAGTGGTATTAACACACTTCATGTGATCTTGATTCTATCACTCTGTTCATGCAGCCTAGAACTGGGTTGGCTTTTTTGGCAGCTGCTGCACACAGCTGGCTCAAGTTTAAGTTGAACCAAGCAGTCTCTCCCCCTCAAACCCTCCTCCAATTGGGATGACCCTGTTGGTATGATGGATGAACCAACCTCGGATGTCCGGATAGGATGTTAGAAATAGACATTCGGAATAACAGAATTGGAAGGGACCTCATTGGTCATTTAGTCCAACTCCCTGATCAAGCAAGAGACCTTATATTATTTCTGATAAGTCTCTTCTTGAAAGCCTCCAGTGATGGAGCTCCCATGACTTTTGAAGGCAATGCGTTCCACTGATTAATTGTTGTCAATGTCAGAAAATTTCTCCTTATTTCTAGATTGAATCTCTCCTTGGTCAGTTTCCATCCACTATTCCTCGTCTGGCCTTCAGGTGCTTTGGAAAATAGCTTGACCCCCTCCTTTCTGTGGCAGCTCCTCAAATATTAGAACTCTGCTGTCCTGTCTCCCCTGGTCCATCTCTTCACTAGACTAGCCATGCCCAGTTCCTGCAACCGTTCTTCGTATGTTTTAGCCTCCAGTCCCCTAATCCTCTTCGTTGCTCTTCTCTGCACTCTTTCCAGAGTCTCCATATCTTTTTTTTATAGTGTGGTGACCAAAACTGGATGCAACATTCTAGGCCTGGCCTTACTAAGGCTTTATCGAGCCTTATTTAATTTATGTATTAAATGAATTTATTCTATATTAATAAGATGCCCCTTATTGTGGTCAATAGTTCAAACATCCAGGTTGGGGGAGAGAAGCTCTATCCAACCATCTCAGACTGGAGATGGTTGGATAGACCAGGGCAGAAGTCAGCAACCCGTGGCTCTGGAGCCGCATGTGGCTCTTTCATCCCTCTGCTGCAGCTCCCTGTTGCTGCTCCACAATGGATAGGGCTTTCGGTTAGGACAGGTAGAGGAAAAAGGATGCTGCGCTAGGAGGAAACTCTATGGTGGGGGAACCAGACTTCCGGTCGGCTACAGAATTGAACGGGGGCTTCCGGTTAGGGACTTTGGGGCTCTTTGAGTGTTTAAGGTTGCTGAGCCCTGGACTAGGGGTCTTCAACCTTGGCAACTTTAAGCCTGGAGGACTTCAAGTCCCAGAATTCCCCAGCCAGCAAACCTCCACCATAGAGTCTCCTCCTAGAGCAAAGCTGGCTGGGGAATTCTGGGACTTGAAGTCCTCCAGGCTTAAAGTTGCCAAGGTTGGAGACCACCTGGGATAGACAACTGGAAGCAAAGTTACCGATAAGAGGGTGTCATGGCTTGCTGCCCTCTGTGTCCCCTTGTGCGTTTTCCCCCCCTCTTGCCTCATTGTCATTGTCTTTCTGATCTCCCCAATGTGATCAGTGTGGAGGAGGGTAGAAAGTAAGAGCAGCAGAGAACGGGAGCGATGCTGCTAACAAATTCTCTGCACAGAAACAAGGTGACTAATGCTCCCAGTTGGCAAAAAAGGCAGTGTTATCAAAACAATTTTTTTTTTTTTAAAGTTAGTCACTCTGCAAGCAGGAATCCAAACAGGCAGATGTGAAGGAGAAGCCGAGCCGCCTGAGCAGCCTCTTGTGCAACTGGGCCCTCCACGAGGAACGGCTCGGCTTTCTTTGCCATGTCTGCAGCCTTTAATTTGGGAAAGGAGGAGCAGCAGCATCCGGGGAGTGATGGCCGAAGGGCAGAGGGGTGGAGAGAGAGGCAAGGCTGGCTGGGAGCTCTGGGTTGGGGATGAGAAAAAAGAATATCTACTCCTTATAGGCGCGGTGAATGTTTGGATCCCCCAACTCCCTCTCTCCCTCCTTCTTTTTCTTCTCTCCTTCCCTCCCTCTCTCTCTTCCTTCTCTCCCTCCCTCTCTCTCTCTCTCTCTCTCTTCCCCCTCTCCCTCCCTTCCTCCCTCCCTCTCTTCTTTCCTCCCTCTCTATCTCCCTCCCATTCCTTCCCTCCCTCTCTCCCTTCCTCCTCTCCCTCCCTTCCTCCCCCTCTCTCAACCTTTCTCTTCCTCTCTCCCTCTCTTCCTCCTCTTCCTCCCTCTCTCCCTCCTCTCTCTGCCTCTCCCTCTTCCCCCCTCTCTCTATCCCCTCTCTCTGCCTCTCTCTCCCCTCTCTTCCTCCTCTCCCTCCCTCTCTCTCCCTCCTTCCCTCCCTGTCTTCGTTCTCTCCCTCCTTCTCTCTCTTTCCCCTGTACCTCCCTCCCTCTTTCTCTCTTCTTTCCTCCCTCTCTATCTCCCTCCCACTCCTTCCCGCCCTCTCCCCCTCTCTCTGCCTCTTTCTCTCCCCTTCCCCCTCCCTTCCTCCTCTCCCTCTCTTCTTTCCTCCCTCTCTATCTCCCTCCCATTCCTTCCCTTCCTCTCTCCCTTCCTCCTCTCCCTCCCTTCCTCCCCCTCTCTCAACCTTTCTCTTCCTCTCTCCCTCTCTCCCTCTCCCTCTCTTCCTCCTCTCCCTCCCTCTCTCTCCCTCCTTCCCTCCCTGTCTTCGTTCTCTCCCTCCTTCTCTCTTTTTCCCCTGTACCTCCCTCCCTCTTTCTCTCTTCTTTCCTCCCTCTCTATCTCCCTCCCACTCCTTCCCGCCCTCTCCCCCTCTCTCTGCCTCTTTCTCTCCCCCTTCCCCCTCCCTTCCTCCTCTCCCTCCCTTTCTCTCCCTCCCACTTCCTCTTCTTCCCTTCCCCCCTCTCTCCCCCTTTCTCTGCCTTTCTCCCTCCCTCCCTCTCCCTCTCTTCCTCCCTCTCTCCCCCTCTCTCTGCTCCCCTCTCTCTCCCTCCCTCCCTCTCTCTCTCCCCCCTCTCTCTGCCTCTCTCCCTCCCTCCCACTTCTCTTCCTTCTCTCCCACACTCTCCCTCTTCCTCCTCTTCCTCTTCCTCTCTCTCCCCTCTCTGCCTCTCTCCCACCCTCTCTCTCTCTTTCTCCTCTCCCTCATTCTCTCTCCCACTCTCTCTGCCTTTCCCTCCCTCCCTCCCTCCCTCTCCCCTCCCCTCTCTCTCACACACACACCAAACTTCATAATATGAGTCAATTAAACAGGAGTTCTGGAAACTGTATCAGTACAACTAGAAGGCTTGTGGTTAGACAAGGCTGGTTTTAGAAGTTGTAGGTGCCCCATCACTGGAGGTTTTAAAGAAGAGATTGGGCAACCATTGGTATAGGGCCTTGTCCCTGATCAAAGGGTTGGACTAGAAGACCTCCGAGGTCCCTTCCAACTCTTATTCTGTTTAGTCTGAGTGCCAAAACCTTTTTGAGGGAGATTGGGTGTGTGTATGTACAGAAATACAATAGATATGATAGATAGATAGATAGATAGATAGATAGATAGATAGATAGATAGATAGATAGATGATAGATAGATAGATAGATAGATAGATAGATAGATAGATAGATAGATAGATAGATAGATTATCTGATCTGATCAAAGACAACCAAATATTCTAGAACATCGGTCACCAACTGATGGTCCGTGGACTACTGGGGGTCCGCAAGAAAATTTTGGTGGTCCACAGAAAAATTATTTGCATTTTTTATATTGCACTAAATCAGGGGTCTAAATCAAACTACAGCCCCTGGGCTGGATACATGCAATGAACATTTGTGTTGCTGTAGAGTCTCCCCTTTCGGGGTCTTTTTGTGTGGGTCGGAGGGGGGCAGAAATTCTGACTTGGGGTCTGCTTCGGCCTCCTGGTGTGGGGCCGAAGGCTGGAGGGAAGCACCGCTGGTGGCGAAGAGCCGGAGGATTTTGTCCCAGTAGGACTGTATCATGGCCTGGAACTGGCTGACCATCTCAGCCCACTGAGCCTCCAAGTGCCAGTACCTGGCCTTGCACTCCCGCAGGTCTTCCCTCTGTTTGGAAAGCCTATGCTCCTAGTCCTCAGTGAGATGCTTCTGTTGAGCCTGCTTCTCGGTCAGATCCAATTTGAACTGAGCTGTTTTGCCAACTCTTTCTCATGGTAGCTGCTTAGCTCCAACAACTGCTTCCTGTTGGGGCCCTAAGGAGCCCAGGTGGGGAGGGGAGGAGTGGCTGGCAGGGAAGGGGCGAGTAGAGGCTGCCAAGGCACCCCTCAACATGAGTGACATTGAGTTGGCCATGCCCATCCAGTCACATGACCACCCAGCCACGACCACCCAGCCAGTCATTAGGCAGATCATATTAGTGGTCCGCGGGATTTAAAATTATGGATTTAGTGGTCCCTGAGGTCCGAAAATTTGGGGGGCCCTGTTCGAGAAAGCGTCACTAATGTTCGCCTGAAACTCGACCGATTTTACTACATAGTATTGTATTTAAGCCCTTAAGTGCGGTTTCTCAGTTTTATTTAAAACGTCGCCTAAAAATTGGGGGAGGAATCACACTTTATAGACTTAGTGTGTGGGTGAGCATGGAGATTATCGTGTACTTGATCAACAAATAAACAACAGATAATTTATGTTGAATCTACAAAGAATCAGTAAGTAACCTTGTTCCCACAAGCAATTAATGCATTTATCGTGGCTAGGTTTTGTCTATTATCCTGCTCAAAAAAACACATGGGAAAAGCATTAGGAGCTCTGGTGGCTCAGCAGACTAAAAGCATTGTAATTAAACACCAGGTGACTGCAATTACTGTGTTCGAATCTCACCAGGCTCAAGGTTGACTCAGCCTTCCATCCTTTCTAAGGTAGGTAAATTTCTAAGGTAGGTAAATTGAGGACCCAGTTTGTGGGGGCAATAAACTGACTTTGTATAAATATACAGAAGTATGAAGGCTATTGCTTAACGCATTGGAAGCCGCCCTGAGTCTCCGGAGAAGGGCGGCATATAAATCAAATTTAAAAAAAAATTATCTGGTCAATAGCCATTTGGGTCATCTGCTGCAATGGGGGACAAAATACTGATTGCAGTAAGACATAATGTAGCTTATTTCTTTTCTTTTCGGCTTCAAGCAGTATCCAAATTCACTTGTAGTTTGCAATTCAGGGTTTGTAATTGAAAGTGAAACTTACCTTCTGTGGTTTATGAACTATTCTCCTATTGAATAAAACACGGTTTAGCACATCGTAACAATGTGATCACTACCTTCTTTTTAAATGCATATATTTTATTAACTTTATTAAAAGCAAATTTTAAAAATGTACAAAATTATAAAAGTGGAGGGGGAACTGAAGAAAAACCCAAAATATACAAGATATGTATTCACAGACATCAATAAATTGAAGTCATCATTCATCCGTAGGTGATCTGTGTTAGTTCTGCAAATCACCAAATAGTTGGAGCTGTAGTATGTTAACTATGTCCATTTTGTTTTTGGTCCAGAATTCAAAATATTAACTTTCAGAGTTCAGTTAATGTATATACAGTAATTGCTTCTTATCGAAGTGAAATAATACATTCCAATAAAACATTAATTTCACGATATCTCCAACAACATAAATGCAATGAGGCCATTTACAAAATAGTATTTCTTAAGGGACGCAGTGGCTCAGTGGATAAGACGCTGAGCTTGTCGATCGAAAGGTCGGCAGTTCAGCGGTTCGAATCCCTACTGCCGCATAAAGGGATGAGCTCTCGTGACTTGTCCCAGCTTCTGCCAACCTAGCAGTTCAAAAGCACATAAAAAATGCAAGTAGAAAAAATAGGGACCACCTTTGGTGGGAAGGTAACAGCATTCCGTGCACCTTTGGCATTGAATTATGCTGGCCACATGACCACGGAGATGTCTTCGGACAGCGCTGGCTCTTTGGCTTTGAAACGGAGATGAGCACTGCCCCCTAGAGTCAGGAATGACTAGCACATATGTGCGACGGCAACTTTTACCTTTACCTTTATTTCTTGCAATGTAAAAATGGGTTGAAATTTTTGCTTTGTTTAACATCTCTTCTTTTTTTTTGGATAATGAAACATGTCATATAAAAAAAAATTAAAAATACATAAGCATATACTGAAAGGACTTTAGATTTTTAAAAAGGACAAACAATAAATATTTTTTAAAATTATGATAAAAGGGGCTTTCTTATAGCTCTCCTCTCATTCTCCCTCCCATCCTGTTTCCCCCCAACCCCAGCCACTAATTGCTGCTTGAATATTTTTACATTTTGGAGATTATTACTCATTTCTGTTTTGATTATTAATAGTAATATTCAGTTTCTGTTTTCTTCAAAAACCATAGTTTAAGTGTCTTAGCTTGCCTTGCTTGATATATTGTATATAAGAGACCCATTCTTGAATTTGGTTGGGCTTTTGCTGTGAATGAATAGAGTCACTTTTTCCAATGCCTCATATTCTTTAATTATAGTCTCTTGATCCTGGATTAATGGCAAAATTTCTCTTTTCCAATGTTATGCCAGGCTGATCTTTGCTGCTGTCAGCATATATTTTAATAAATTATGATCATTCATATATATTCCTTGGAATTATACTTAATGAAAATATTGGGGGTTTTAATTCAGATGTTATTTTCAGAAATTTCAGAATATTTTGGCGGATTTCTTTCCAGGACTGTACTTTTGATTATTTTTTTTTTACACTGCCACCACATATGATAAAAGATTCCCTTTTTGTTGTGACATTTCCAACATGTAGTGTTGAATGATGTATCTATCCATCTTGGTAATTGCTGATGGGATGATATACCATCTGTAGAACATTTTGTACCCGTGGTGAAATGTAAAATTTGTTACTACTAGTTCTGTGGGTGTGGCTTGGTGGGGGGGAGGGGTAATGTGTCTGGGTGGGCGTGGCCAACTTTTTTTTAACTTTTAAAAGCATTTTTTCTACAACATCAAGAGGTTGTAGAAAAAATCCTTTTAAAAGTAAAAAAAAAAAGCCTCTGATGATCGCGTGGCTCAGCTGGGCATTGGGGGGGGGGAATGCGTAGGGATTTTTGCTACCGGTTCTCCGAACCACCCACCGCCATCGCTACCGGATCGGATAATCCGGTCCAAACCAGGAGCATTTCACCCCTGTTTTGTACCCATTTTTCCTCAAATTGTAGCTTGGTGGAAATTTTATTGATTTTTCCCCTTGATTTCCTGTTTTTGCTTCTTTGGAAATTTTGCATACATTTTATCAATCCATTTTTAAAATTTGTTCTGGATCTATGTTATATTTAAGTTGCAATATAAAGTTGCAATATAATGTGTTCTAAAAATATTGATTCTGTATAAGTATTTCAAACCCTATCAACTTTCTCAGGCCCCCTCCTTCTTTTTTGAGATTGCTTTTTATTTTTATTTTTTCCAGTTATTTGCAAATGCATTAGCCACGAAGGACGTCCCCCTTCATTAAGAAGGCTTAGTCTCTTTCTTGAACCCAGATGTGTCATGTTGGTAGAAGTTACTGACTTTTTTTAAAAAAAAAGAGAGAGCCAGTCAGATATAGAGATTTAAAATTAGGAGAGCCACAATTAATTTCCTTTTTCCTAACCTTTTCCCATACATGTGTTGCAAGAATAAAATGATAGATGGGAAAACATTATGCTTTTTTAAAAAAATTTGATTTATACGCCGCCCTTCTCCGAAGACTCAGGGCGGCTTACAATGCGTTAAGCAATAGCCTTCATACTTTTGTATATTTATTCAAAGTCAGCTTATTGCCCCCACAAACTGGGTCCTCATTTTCCCTATCTTAGAAGGGATGGAAGGCTGAGTCAACCTTGAGCCTGGTGAGATTCGAACTTACAGTAATTGCAGACAGCTGGTGTTAATCACAATGCTTTAGTCTGCTGAGCCACCAGCAGTTCTTTGGAGAAGAGATGGAAAATAAATGTAACGAATAACAGAACAAAACAACGGAGTTTGAAGGGATCTTGGAGATCCAATTTTGTGCTCAACCTGGAGATCCTGGCCTATTCCATTTCAGACAAATGGCTATCCAATCTCTTCTTAAAAACTTCCCATATTGAAGCACCCACAACTTCTGGAGGCCAGTTGTTCCACTGATTAATTGTTCTCACTGTCAGGAAATTTATCCTTAGTTCTAAGTCGCTTCTCTCCTTGATTAGTTTCCACCCATTGCTTCTTGTTCTACCTTCAGGTGCTTTGGAGAAGAGCTTGACTCCCTCTTCTTTGTGGCAGCCCAAATAAATAACCTGTTTTCCCCAAAATAAGATATCCCCTGATAATAAGCCCAATCGGGCTTTTGAGTGCACAGCAATAAGGCCAAGCGCTTATTTCAGGGCTCAAAAAAAATATAAGACAAGGTCTTCCTTTCAGAGAAACATGGATAAGTCTAAATTAAATGCCCCTAAAGCAGACAATACTAAAACCAGTTATATTGGGAGAACTAACAAGAGTACTTCATACTGTTTTTCAAATTCAAGTTAAATCAACGACTGGCACAAGATGACAGGGATTGTTTCTATTAAATCAGGATGAACAGATTAACAGAGCTGGAAGGGACCTTGGAGGTCATCTAGTCCATCTCCCCGCCCACTCAAGCAGGAGAAGCAGAAAGGGTTGGAAAATGTTTGTTTCCTCTCCCCGACTCCAACAAAGATTCTGCCTTTTCTAAAAGTTGGTCATGGTCCCAATCCCAGTTTTCCAAGCCTTCCCCCCTGCAATCCTATCACACCCTACCCCGAGGAAATACAGAGCACTCTGCGCTCAATGTGACAGTTTCATTTATAATCGCTTGGGCAAGAGAGGACCAGCCTGGCTCAAAAACTTGTTAAGTATCTGCCTGCAATTGGTTCTTCAGGATTTGCCAAACCCAGGTAGACCCTGACACGGCTGGGTCTACCTGGGAGCAGGAAACCAGAGGCGTCGATAGCTGCTCTCTCCTACTGGCTCTGCCTTCTGAATGAAATTGTTTTTCATTTGGGCCTATTTTAGATGTATTTTAATAGTTTTCTGACGTTGCTTTAAATAAAATTATAAACTGCTCTGAATAGAAATTATCACTAGATCTTGAATAAGCGAATGAGCAAATAAAATGCAGGCCAAACTGAAGGGAGGGAGGGAAGGAAGGAAGGAAGGAAGGAAGGAAGGAAGGAAGGAAGGAAGGAAGGAAGGAAGGAAGGAAGGAAGGAAGGAAGGAAGGAAATTAACAGATTAACAGAGTTGGAAGAGACCTTATAGGTCATCTAGTCCAAAGCAGGAGACCTTACACCATTTCTGACAGAGGCCAGTCCAGTCTCTTCTTGAAAGCTTCCAGTGATGAAGCTCCCACAACTTCTGAAGACAAGCAGTTCCAAGCTGTGGAAGGAAGGAAGGAAGGAAGGAAGGAAGGAAGGAGGGAGGGAGGGAGGGAGGGAAGGGAGGAGGGAGGGAGGGAAGGAAGGAAGGAGGGAGGAAGGAAGGAAGGAAGGAAGGAAGGAAGGAAGGAAGGAAGGAAGGAAGGAAGGAAGGGATGACTCTACCTAAAGAGTTTCATGATTGGTCATCATGAACTATGTTAGCTGAGGAACAAAAGCAGGAAACTGTGGTTGCTCAAGGAAATGCATCCATGACGGTGAAGTTTAGCAACTGCAATCAGGGTGGAGAAACTTGGATGCAAGTCCAAGGGTGTGAAACTATGTGTTAAGTAATCCCGTGTGACATGGTTCTTTTGCCCTCATTTCCACTTCATGGCAGCCTGTTGTAATGGAACTCCTAGCATTGCACAAATGCTTCTCTGTGCTAGACGTACCAAATTAATCCTACATAAGGTTAGCTCATTGGTCCGTCGTCTTCCCCAAATTTACCTATCCTGGGCCTTTCCCCACTTGCATTTTTTCCGGTAATTCCTGTACTCCCATGATGTTGCTTTCACCTAGTCCCTGGTGCATGAGTAAGAATAAACTCTTCCTTACCTGATCCAGTTTTAAAGTAGAGTTTCCCCACTTCAGTAGGTGTGTAAAACATGGTTGGGTTTGCTTTTACCACCCCAGGCAGCTTCCCCAACCTGATGGACAGCTAACTGGCAGAACTCTGCTAATATTGTACTACTAACTAGAGCATACAAAACATTTGCTAGACCAATTCTTGAATACAGCTCATCTGTCTCGAATCCGCACTGCATATCGGACCTAAATACAATCGAGAGAGTCCAGAGATATTTTACGAGAAGAGTCCTTCATTCCTCTAACCGCAATAAAATACCTTATGCCACCAGACTCCAAATTTTGGGCTTAGACAACTTAGAACTACGCCGACTTCAGTCTGACCTAAGCGTAGTACATAAAATTATCTGCCACAATGTCCTTCCTGTCAATGACTACTTCAGCTTCAACCACAACAAATAATAGATACAAACTCAAGATAAACTGTTCCAAACTTGATTGCAGAAAATATGACTTCAGTAAGAGAGGTGGTCAATGCCTGGAATGCACTACCTGACCCAAACCAAAACTTTAACCTTAAACCAGCTACTGTTGACCTCACCCCATTCCTAAGAGGTCTGTAAGAGGGGTGCATAAGTGCACCAGCATGCCTACCATCCCTGTCCTAATATCCCTTTTTACTCCTACCCTTTTCATGTATTCAAATTATGTTTATACTTTTACCTGTTATCTTATATATGCTTGACAAAATAAACTTATGACTTATTGTTGGGCAGGAGGTAAAACCCAAGAGCCAAAACTCTCTGACTTTTGAAAAAGCATTAAACCCCTCTGTCAATCTGGTGAACAGCAGTTCAGCAACGAGAGAACTGCATATGAAAAAGTGGAAACTTCCCAGCCTACCAATCAGCTGCAAAGGGTAGAGCATCCTGCTTTCTCCTGGTATCAAGGTGGGACAACGTATCTATGTTTAGTTTAGTCCAGTTTACTTTATTGTCATTGCAGCTCATACAATGAAATTGAAGGCCATCTTCAGTGTACATTATACATAAAAAACCCAAAAATAAAATAAAAAATCCCACACATCCTTCACATTCTATACAAATGAATTGAAAACCCCCGATATTGCATTCATATTGCACTGTACAGTAGAATTCAGTATAGTTACTGCTCTGGGGTAGAAGCTGTTTTTCAGTCTATGTGTGTTTGTTTTTATTATCCTGTACCGTCTGCCAGATGGTAATAGTTCAAAAAAAAAAGTGTCCAGGATGAGATGGATCTTTAAGAATGTTTTGAACTTTCTTAAGGCAACAGGAGCTATAAAGCGCTTCCAAAGAGGTGAGAGGGCAACCCATGATCCTCTGGGCAATGATGTTGACCCTCTGGAGCGCTGTCCTATCTGCCACTGTGCAATGGGCAAACCATGCACAGGTGCAGTAAGTTCAAATACTGTCTATGGGTCAGCGGTAGAAGGCCACCAGCAGTTTTTCATTCAGTTGTTGTTTCTTGAGAAGTCTCAGGTAGTATAATCTCTGCTGGGCCCTCAGACAAATTCCTAGGATTTGTACATAGCCCCCATGGGAGTCTGAAAACAATAGAATACACGTTCTTGCACAGGAATAGGAAGTTGAAGTGCAAAGCCCAGGAGAAGGTATAAAATACCCTCTACTCTCAACTCCATTTGGTCAGCTGTCCAGAACCCATGGGCTTCTGCTTCCTCAATAAATGGACCTTCTTTCCAATCAGTCTCCAGCCTCCATTTTATCGCCAGTGTCTTTCTCTCGGCTTGGAATTGGAACTGGATGTTTTTTCCAACCGTTCATCAATATGTACTTGTCCCCCATTGAATGACAGCTGCCTATTTGGTCTTCACTCCTCTAATATGCAAATATTCTTTGCTGCTCTTCATTATCCCTTATTGTTTTTTAATCATGGAATATCAGCACACTTGGCTATTCCACTAGACTGTTTCCAGTTTGGCCCTTACAAGCCACCACCGTGGCTTGTAAGGGCCAAACTGGAAAATCTACGACATGCATTTCATGCGGTGGATTTTTACTAGCAGTTGTTGGAAGTCCTAGTGAGACCTGTGGCATCAGACATGGAGAACTTGACATGCAATTTGGATAAAAATCACTCCACCCACAACCCACTTTTCCATGAAAGCATGAAAAGCTGTCACCATTAATTTAAACCGAATAAATGTTTATCAACAAAATCAGACACCCAAAATTTGATCTAATGGAAGCTAAAAAAAAAAAAGATGAAATAAGGCAAATGTTCGTACTCGGAGCCTAGAAACCAATACGGAAAAAGACGTAACAAATTAATATACTACACCAAAAGCTATGAATTACAAATCACAAAAATAGAGTTCACACATTTGTCCTAAGCCGAACCCAAAACATATTATGGTTTTTAGCGCCATGAATACATCCAAGCTAAGCCTGTTAAGGAAGCATCAATCCATTTTTGATCCTTAAAATCCTTTGGCATTTCCTCAATTTCTGTGAGATTTCATGAGGGAAGAAAATCTGCCAATTTATTTATTTATTTATTTATTTACTTACTTACTTACTTACTTACTTACTTACTTACTTACTTACTGGTTCAATTTATATGCCGCCCTTCTCTGGAACTCAGGGTGGCTTACAATGCGTTAAGCAATAGCCTTCATGTTTTTGTATTAAGCTACTTGGTTAGTAGGGCTTTCGCCCCCCCCCCCGACCCCCGCAAGCGGTGTTCTTTTTTTATACAAAGTCAGCTTATTGCCCTCACAATCCGGGTCCTCATTTTACCTACCTTGAAAGGATGGAAAACTGAGTCAACCTTGAGCCTGGTGAGATTTGAATTTACAGTAATTGCAGGCAGCTGATGTCACTTAACACCACTTTAATCTGCTCTATTTAACTCTTATTTGTCCAGTCTGGTCGGAAACCTACATTCAACTGATGAAAACAAAAGCAGGGATACTGCTTGACGTGTGTTGAGTTGTGGTATTTGACGTTTGTTGGGTTGATTTTCTGATGGGCAGTCTGTTTTAATAAATGAATAAATGAGTTTAAAGGAGAAGGTATTTTCTCATTAGCTGTGAAGAAGCAGGAGTGTTGGTGTGACCTCTTAACAGGAGATGCTCATTTGTCTACTGGAAAAAAAAAATCAAATTGCTAATATACAGCCAGCAATCGTTGAAACAGCTGGTTATCAAATAACAGATGTGAGGGAATAAATGCTAGAATTATTAATGAAATGACCTCAAGAGCCAACGTTTGTTCTTCAGGAAAGTGATGCGATTCTGCTTTTAATATAAATGAAGCACTTGTATTTTGGGCAACTTGCTAAACTATTTAATACACTTTGTTAAAGAAAATGCTACAATATGGTCAGGAAGGAGAAACCTCCCCCCCCCCCCCCCAAAATAGAAAAAGCAAAAGTAGAAAAGAGACTTATAAACATAAAATTAAACATTAAGTAAAAAAATGTCAAAATATCATTCGATTTTTTTTCATATATAAGTATCTTGCATCAATCTGAATCTTTAGATCATTGTTAAAAATCAAGTAAATAGGATGTAGCTAACTGCAGCCATTAGTGTATTCTGAATAATGGATCAAGATAAAAATTATAACACTATAAATTATTTTTAAAATATCCTTGTTTAGGAAATCAAGCGAAAACTTAAATGTTGAGATCTTGAATTAAAATAAACTCAAACTCTGAATGTAACACAAACCCAAGCATGTAATCCAAGAATGATTTTCATACTTGAATTGCATATCAATTTTGTTTTTCAAATTATAAAGTTACATTTAATAAGCAAAAAACAAAAACCATATTCACTTCTCTCTTTCCCTCTCCAGTGTGATTGTTGAATGACAATAAGTGCTTTTTTTCCTTTTTTAAAAAATGTATATCCTAAATCAGAATGATTACTATTTCTGGTTAGCAATAAGGAGAATTGAAAACATTGACTGCTTGTTAATTTCATATTCCAAAGTGAAACAACCAGGAATGGGGACCAGATTAGGTAACACCCATAACTGTAGAAGAATGGAATGGAGAATGGAATGGAATGGAGTGGAGAGTGGAGTGGAGTGGAGTGGAATGGAATGGAAGAGAATGGAAGAGAAGAGAAGGGAAGGGAAGGGAAGGGAAGAGAAGAGAAGAGAACAACCCCCTGCTTAGGCAGGAAACCCTACACCACTTTAGACAAATGGTTATCCAGTCTCTTCTTAAAAACTTCCAGTGTTGGAGCATTCACAACTTCTGGTGGCAAGTTGTTCCACTGATTCATTGTTCTCACTGTCAGGAAATTTCTCCTTAGTTCTAAGTTGCTTCTCTCCTTGATTAGTTTCCACCCATTACTTCTTGTCCTGCCCTCAGGTGCTTTGGATAATAGCTTCACTCCCTCTTCTTTGTGGCAGCCCCTGAGATATCAGAACACTGGTATCATATCTCCCGTAGTCCTTCTTTTCATCAAACTAGACATACCCAGGTCCTGCAACCGTTCTTCATATGTTTTAGCCTCCAGTCCCCTAATCATCTTGGTTGCTCTTCTCTGCACTCTTTCTAGAGTCTCAACATCTTGTGGTACAGAAGGCATACACACCACAACCGCATGACCCATTCATTCATCCGTCCATCCATCCATCCACCCATCTACTCAATTTATATGTCACCCATCTCACCTGAACGTGACTTTGGCAGCTTAGACTAGAGCACGTGAGCTAGAGGGCAAAATGGTAGCATGTTAAGTCCATTGATGTAGCTTGTGTTTAAAGAGTGAAATTCTTTTTAGGGGAAAAATCCATTCTTCAGGGATTTTGGATCCTTCGTAAGATGGTAAGACTACCCCTTTTAAGCAGTTCTGCCTTGAGAGGCCCTAGATGAACAGAAGATCACAGTCAATATTTGTTTCTTTTATTCATTCATTTATATCCAATCTTTCTCAGGAAGACAAGGTGGCCCATAGAGAGGTATCCTCTTGTTTTATCTTCATCCTCAAACCTTTTTACCTTGGCTGAGAGGTGGTGACTAATGCAAAGGACCTTGTGAATGGGAATATAAACCTGGTTTTTGCCCAATACTTGAACCATTGCCTCACTTCTCCATCAGGACTTAAAACAATCTAATGAGCCTTTCCAGTGATGAAATCCAATCTTTTTTTACTACCGGTTCTGTGGGTGTGGCTTGGTGGGTGTGGTGTGGCTTGGTGGGCGTGGCGGAAGGAGACTGCAAAATCCCCATTCCCACCCCACGCCTGGGGGAAGGATATTGCAAAATCTCCATTCCCACCCCACTCTGGAGCCAGCCAGAGGTGGTATTTGCCGGTTCCCCGAACTACTCAAAATTTCCGCTACCAGTTCTTCAGAACCTGTCAGAACCTGCTGGATTTCACCCCTGATCCTTTCCTCGCCATACTATGCATAGTTTTAATATCATACCAGTTTAATTATGCTATCCTTATGTCTGCATTTTATTGCTGCTATCAAACAGAGCTGATTAAACTGGACAAATGCTAAATGTTATTAGATGGAATTGCATTAAACCCTGGGGTTTTAAGTGTGCAGATGTGCTCTGCACTGGAGCAGCAGAGACACAACTCTTAATGTGTTATCATTTTAAGGAAAATTCTTAGCATCAGTGATGGAATTTTTCTGGCAGTCTAGCTGGGTGTTCCCTGGACACAGGTCTTCGGAGGCTCACGGTTTGCTCATCCCAGCTTTAGGTGGTGGCAACCATTTGAATATTTAAGGGTGTACTTAGTTTCAGTGGTAAAGTGGAAGCAAACACTTATTAAGTTCAGCTTGGGTGCTGGTGTAAGAATTGAGCACTCCTTCAATAACAGCAGAACGTATCACTGTGTCCAGGAAGAAGCATTACAGGGAGTCAAAGATTTATTTAAAAAAAAAACACACACATCGTTCTCCTGCGTACTTTTTGGGGGAAAAAGAAGCTGGGATTTTTAAAAAAATCTTTTTGTGATATTTGACAATCTTTAGCAGATCAAGATTGGGGGATTTTGCAAAACTGCAAAGAGGGGCAGTGGGCATCTCATTCCCCACCCCCGCCCAGCCCTAACTAACTCCTGCTTTCTGCATTTATGTCTTTAACTCTCGTCTTAGCATGAAATTTCTCATTTCTATTGTTTTTTTTTATTGAAAAAGTTTTACAATACAATTTTTATCCCCCTTACCCCCCACCAATCCCCCCACCCCACTACCACCCCCTCCCTTTCCCTCCCCCCCTCCCCCCTGACTTCCTTTTCTAACCAAACATCAATCATATATATCAATCCACATCAAACAGAAAAATAGGTGAGATCCAGATAAAATAGTATAAATTTTACCTTAAATAATAAAAAATTAATCTAAACTTCTAACACCCTCCTTTACCCCCCTCATTCAAATATATGGTAACCATAAATCATTTATAGAAACTTACAGCAGTATAACAAATATAACAAATATGTAAAAACTAATTTTGAGCATCATTATTTTTCTAAATAACAATAAGTATATATATATAATATTAAATATAATTCCAAATATTCAGTCTAAATAATGTTATATAAAAAAATATAAAATCCGGATAATGCATCGTAAATTTTTTAACCTTAGATTTCTATTGTTTTTAACTTTCAGTATGAAGCACAGACTTATAGTAGAAGCAGCTGCTAGGATTAACTTTGGCTTTTGGCAGCTTCAGTCAGTAAGGCCAGGAGTAATAAAAGCTGATAGTTCAGTACTGGTAACATCCTGGTGGCTTACACCTTGTGTATCTTAGTCTTAAGATATTCCATCGACAGACATTCAATACTTATCTATAATCAGTCGTAGGCTCCTCTTACCTTACCGGTTCAGAACTGTGAGCAGGCGTGTGTGCACGCTTTGTACGCACGCAGCTTCTGCCCATGTGCAGAATGCCCGTGATGACATCTGGGCAGGTGGGCGGAGCCTCCCGCCACAACTACTACCGGTTCTCCCGGATTTGGGTGAACCGGTAGAAATCCCCACTATCTAGAATTGCCCCCGGAGATACATAGGATCCCTGACCTCCGTGCCTTTCACCGTGCCCTTAAGACCCTACTTTTCCAGCAAGCTGGTCTGACTGAATGATAAATTTTAATGGGTATTTTAGTTTTGGGTTTTAATAATTCGGCCAAACCACTGAATCTGTTTTAAATTGTCTTTTAATTTTTGTGTTTATGTTGTTTTATCATTGGCTGTACACTGCCCTGAGTCCCTCGGGAGAAGGGCGGTATAAAAGTTTGATTTCATAAAATAAATAAATAAATAAATGTTTAACCTGGATTTGGCATCAATCATTTGGCAAATGATTCCCTTTAACAACTCTGGCAAGAAAAGTCGTCAAATGGGAGCAAACTCACGCGACAAATGTTTCACTTAGCAGGATAAAATTTGGGCTCAATTGTGATCGTAACTCGAGGGCTACCTGTATTGCAGTGATATCATTTCCCCCAGGGGTGGGATTCGAGTAATTTAACAACCGGTTCTCTGCCCTAATGATTTCTTTCAACAACCAGTTTGCCAAACTGCTCAGAAAGTTAACAACCAGTTCTCCCAAAGTGGTGCGAACTTGCTGAATCCCACCACTGGTTTCCTCCCTGTGTGAGGCTTTGTTCCGACTAGGATTTGGAACTAAGATGCCTCCTCAGAATGACTGAAGTTCTAGTAAAATGTTTTTCAACCTGGGTAGGACAAGAAGGAGACAAACAACTTAGAACTAAAGAGAAATTCCGACAGAACAATTAATCAGTGGAACGGCTTCCCTCCAGAAGTTGTAAATGCTTCAACACTGGAAGTTTTTAAGAAGAGATTGGAACAACCATTTGTCTGAAGTGGTGTAGGGTTTCCTGCCTAAGCAGGAGTTTGGATTAGAAAACCTCCAAGGTTCCTTCCAACTTATTATATTTATTTATATACTCATCTCTGTTTCAAAGCCGAAGAGCCAGTGCTGTCCGAAGACGTCTCCATGGTCATGTGGGCGGCATGACTCAATGCCAAAAGCACACGGAACACTGTTACCTTCCCACCAAAGGTGGTCCCTATTTTTCTACTTGCATTTTTTATGTGCTTTTGGACTGCTAGGTTGGCAGAAGCTGGGACAAGTCACGGGAGCTCACCCCGTCACGCGGCAGTAGAGATTCGAACCTACCTATTTAAGTAGCAATATTGAAAATTCAAAAGGGGCCACAAAGCTTTAAATGCCACTGTATATTTCTTTGTATTATCTCAAAAGGGGAAATGTTCTTTTTTAAATAAGTCAATACATAGTCGGATAAATTATTATCTGAAAGATGAAAACTGCGAGAACATTTTTTTTAAAAAAAAACAACATAATCTTGGGAGACTGGGAATCCAGAGTGTTGCTAAATCCAAATAGAGGCAGATAAGGATAAACAGTAGGAAGTTTGGGGCTATCATTTACAGAAGTTGTGAAGAAGACAAAACGATAACTGAGAATGTCACCATACTTAATAATCTCTTTGCTTTTATTTGAATAAGGAGGGTAGTGTGTAGGGTTGTGTAAAAGGGAGGTTTATGCAAAATAGCTTGAAGAACTGGAAGTTACTGAATCTTAAGCAGAGGAAAAGGGCAAGGCGCTTTGTGTAATTTATATCTCCAGAACTCCTCTGGTTATCTTGTTTTCCTTTCCTATTCATTATAAAGCAGAATTGCAAAGAGATAATAGGCACGTATACACACACAAACATACACAAAGCATTTAGGAGACAAAACATACATCAAATTATATCCAGCAATTATGAAAGTCATCTATGTCAGGGCATCAAAAATAAAGAAGCCCAAAGTGACAGGTGTGATTCTGATTTAAGGTATTGTTCTTCAATTAAGGTGACAACGTAACTCGGCAAGGCTCCTTGCAATACAGTGCATAAACAGGTTGAAGGCCATATCTGAGGTTTGTTTTCAAACCCCAAATTATTATTTGGCCTAATGGAGCATAAGCAGACCGTCAGAATGAGGAAAACACACTTATTTTAGAGAAGTTTATTATTACGAACCCCCTCCCTCGAAGGAAGTTTGATCAGGGAATATTTCTTCTTTTACAGGTGGGCCTCGATTTACGACCACAATCGGGACAGGGAATCTCCATTGCTAAACAAGGCAGCTGTCAAAGTGAGTCCCATCAAATGTTATGATCTTTTTGCTAAGCAAATGACCGCTTTCCTTAAATGAGTTACGCAATTTCCGTTGACTTTTCGCTTACAGATTTACAGATTAACAGAGTTGGAAGGGATCTTGTAGGTCATCCATGTAAACCCCTTGCCCAAGGAGGAGACCCTACACCACTTCTGACCAATGGCAGTCCAGTCTCTTGTGATCCTCCTTTGTGAGGGTCAACTGCGTCTTCTTTTAACGTAGTCTTAACATTGGCCAACGGTAATGACAATGACAATGATAAACTCTATAAAAGTAGCATCGGGTATGGAATGTTTATTCAAGCAGTATAATTAGTCAGAGTTGAAAGGGACCTTGTAGGTCATCTAGTCCAACCCCCACCTAAGCAGGAGACCCTACATCATTTCTGACAGATGGCAGTCCAATCTTTTCTTGAAAGCTTTCAGTGATGAAGCTCTCACAACTTCTGAAGGCAACTTCTGTTCCATGGGTTGATTGTTCTCACTATCAGAAATAATTTCTCCTCATTTCCAGGTTGAATCTCTCCTTGGTCAGTTTCCATCCATTATTCCTTGTCTGGCCTTCAGGAGCTTTGGATAATAGCTTGACCCCCTTCCTCTCTGTGGCAGCCCCTCAAGTATTGGAAGACTGCTATGATGTCTCCCCTGGTCCTTCTCTTCACTAGACTAGCCAGGCCCAGTTCCTGCAACTGTTCTTCATATGTTTTAGTCTCCAGTCCCCTCATCATCTTTGTTGCTCTCTTCTGCACTCTTTCCAGAGTCTCAACATCTTCTTTATAGTGTGGTGACCAAAACTGGAACGCAGTATTCTAGGTGTGGTCTTACTAAGGCTTTATAGACTGGTAGTAATACCTCTCTTCATCTAGATTGTATCCCTCTGTTAATGCAATTTAGGATTGCATTTGCTTTTTTGGCTGCTGCCACACACGGCTGGCTCATATTTAACTGGTTGTCCACGAAGACTGCCAGATACCTCTCTGAGTCACTGTTAAGCCTGGTTTCACTCAGTTTATATCTGTACTTTTGGTTTTTCTCAGAAGCTGGCTGGGAAAGTCAGATATTTATTTATTTTATTTATTTATTTATTATATTTCTATACCGCCTTTCTCCCGCAGGACTCAAGGCGGTGTACAGTCAAGAAAAAATAAAAGATACATAAAATTGATAATTAAAATTATAGCATAGTTTAGCCCAAATAAATAAAACCCAGAATTATATAATATTTTAATCATTCCCAATTAACATGCTTAGCCCTGCCTGATTGAACATCAGGGTCTTGAGGGCACAGCGGAAAGCACGGAGATTAGGGGTGTTTCGTATATCAGGGGGCAGTTCATTCCAAAGGGTTAGATCCCATGACCCAGGAATGCTGCAAAACCATTGTAAATACATGCCAAGCGCCCAAATTTTGTATCCTCGGACCACGAGGATACTATGACGGTCGTAAGTGCAAGGACTGATCATAAGTCATTGTTTTCAGTGCCATTGTAACTTTGGATGTTCACTAAGTGATTGGTCGTTAAGGACTGCATGTAGCTGTCCCAGTATATTTATTTATTTATTTTATTTATTTATAATCAGACTTATATGCCGCCGTTTCTCCGCGAGGACTCAGGGCGGCTCACAATAAAACCAGTCCAGATTAAAATTCAGACAC
Organism: Masticophis lateralis; assembly: GCA_030761175.1. Lineage (NCBI taxonomy): Eukaryota > Metazoa > Chordata > Lepidosauria > Squamata > Colubridae > Masticophis > Masticophis lateralis. The sequence continues at coordinate 23,470,638 of JAUDYJ010000008.1, forward strand.
TAAAAACTAAAATTCCCATTAAAACCCCATTCAGTCCAGGCCAGCCTGGCGGAACAACCATGTTTTAAGGTCACGGCGGAAGGAGCGAAGGTCGGGAGCTACCTGGAACTCCAAGGGGAGCCGATTCCAGAGGGTAGGTGCGCCTACAGAGAAGTCTCGCTCCCTAGGGGCCGTCAGCCAACATTGCCTGGCCGACAGGACCCCAAGTAGGCCCTCTCTGTGTGAGCGCACCGGGCGATGGGGAGCTGTTGTTGGCCACAGGTGTTCTGCCAAATACCCCGGACCTAAGCCATATAGGGCTTAGGTCAAAGGGTGGGTTATATGTACATTTTTTCAGAAAGTGTAAGTCCACCATGGAAGGAGTTTTATTTCATGCACATTTATAGTCAATGAAAAGGGAAATAATGCGCTTGGAAGGGGAAGGAGAGACATACAGAAATGCTGGTATAGATTATGAGTAAGAAAAGGGTTGTAGGTTTTTTTTTTTTTTTTAAAAAAGAAACCAACAGTTTAATTTTGGCTTGGCTATGTCTTCCACCGCCAAGTGTCATGGAGAAGGCATCAAAATGTCCCTTGCTATAGGATGAAAATGTTAACCAAGGTCTCAGTTCGGTTATCTTCAGAAATAAAACCTTTGCTTGTTTAATGTCTGTGGAGATTCAGAGTCATTCCAGGTCATGGTTATCCCAAAGGTGCTCCCCCCCCCCCCGCCGCCGCCCAAGAAGCAACTGGACTTTCTGGTTTTTCTCTGAAGACATTTCACTTCTCCTCCCAGAAGCTTCTTCAGCTCTCCCGCTTGCTTTCCTTCTTCGCGCCCAGACCTGCTGCCTCGGCTTCCTCTGCGGCTGGCCAAATTCCACCCCGTGGGCCCCGATTCCACCCCAAAACTTTCAGACACCCATTGGTCTAACTTACGTGGTTGAGGGTTCCCCTGCTTGAGCAGGGAGGGGGGTCGACTAGATGACCTCTCAGGTCCTTTCCCTTCCCTCCTTCCTTCCTTCCTTCCTTCCTTCTCTCTCTCTCTCTCTCTCTCTCTCTCTCTCTCTCTCGTCTTTCCCTCCCCTCCCCTCCCTTCCTCTTTCTATCTTCTTTCCCTCCCCTCCTTCCTTTCTTCCTCTCTTTCCCTCCCCTCCCTCCCTCTGTCTCTCTCTATCTTCTTTCCACTCTCCCTTCTTTGGCCTTTCTTCCTTCCTTCTCCTTCCTTTTTCTTTCTCTCTTCTTTCCCTCCCTTTCCTTCCTCCTTTCTTCCCTTCCTTCCCTTTTCTTTCTCGCTCTATCTTCTTTCCCTCCCTCCCTCCCTCCCTCTTTCTTTCTCTCTCTATCCTTTCTTCCTTTCTCTTCTTTTCCTTCCTTTCTTCCTCCTTTCCTTCCTTCCTTTTTTCTCTATCATCTTTCCCTCCCCTCCTTCCTTCCTTCCTCCTTTCTTTCCTTCCTTCCCTTTTCTTTCTTGCTCTATCTTCTTTCCCTCCCTTTCTCTTTCTTTCTCTCTCTATCCTTTCTTCCTTTCTCTCTCTCTCCTTTTCCTTCCTTCCTTCCTCCTTTCCTTCCTTCCTTTTTCTTTCTCTATCTTTCCTTTCCCTCCCTCCCTTCCTCCCTCCCTTCCTTCTTCTTTCTCTATTATCTTTCCTTTCCCTTCCTTCCTTCCTTCCTTCCTTCTTCTTTATCTATCATCTTTCCTTTCCCTCCCCTCCTTCCTTCCTTTTTCTTTCTCTATCATCTTTCCTTTCCCTCCCCTCCTTCCTTCCTTCCTTCCTTCCTTCCTTCCTTCCTTCTTTCTCTATCATCTTTCCTTTCCCTCCCCTCCTTCCTTCCTTCCTTCCTTTTTCTTTCTCTATCATCTTTCCTTTCCCTCCCCTCCTTCCTTCCTTCCTTCCTTCTTCTTTCTCTATCATCTTTCCTTTCCCTCCCCTCCTTCCTTCCTTCCTTCCTTCTTCTTTCTCTATCATCTTTCCTTTCCCTCCCCTCCCTCCTTCCTTCCTTCCTTCCTTCCTTCCTTCCTTCCTCTTTCTCTATCATCTTTCCTTCCTTCCTTCCTTCCTTCCTTCCTTCCTTCCTTCCTTCCTTCCTTCCTTCCTTCCTGGGCAGAGTTTTTGCTGGGCGTCGGGCGCCCTCGCGATCTCCCCCATCCCGGGGAAAGGGCTGAATGAGTCGTGGAAAGCGCGGCAGCAGGCAAAGCGAAATAAGCCCAAGGGAGGCGGGAGGACCGACCCCCGGCTTTTCCCTCCCAACGCCTCGACCGAGCCGAGCCATCGCTGCCCGCCGGCTTCTCCTTCTTGCCTGCTGAGCGCCTGGCCGCAGCCCCGCGTGCCGGGCGGCCGAACGCAGCACCGAAAGGGTTAACCAACCAACGCGGCTCGCCCCGCCCCCCCCGCCCCTCCCTCGCTGTGACGCCATTCGCCCCGCCCCCTCCTCCTCCCTCCCACCCTCCCGAAGGCCTGCGCGTGACGTCGCCGCCGTCCCGTGACGTCACGTCCGGGAGGCGTAGCCGAGCGCCAGAAGCTGCGGTTTCCGGCTGAGGCGCGGGACCGGAAGGGAAAGTATGAGTTGGTGAGTGGGGGTCTTCCGCCGTCAGGGAGAAGCGGGGGGCGGGGCAGGCGGGCTGTGGGGGGGGGGTGTCAGAATAACGGCGGCCTCCTGGTGTCTGCTTCCACAGTGGACTTTCCCGCGGAAGAGGCTGAGGGAAGCCGGGGGGGGGAGAAGTGGGGGCTTCAGTGGGGTTGCTAACTGGGGTCGGAGGCCTGGAAGGAAGGAAGGAAAGGAGCAGGGCCGCCTCAGCGGTGCTTTCCGTCCCTTGGCTGCTGGTGGGAAGAGGGGCTTTCGGGCGTCCCTGCAGCAGAGTTTGCCGTTTGGGGGGTTGCCCCTCTTGGTGTTGCTGCGGCTTTGTTTGTTTTTTTTAAACACAGTGTTGAAAGGGGACCTTCGAGGTCATCTAGCCCAACCCCTCCCTCCCCTGCTCACGCGGGAGGCCTGTCCTAGGGATTCGAACTGCCGAGCTTTCTGATGGAGGAAGTCAGCCACTGAGCCACCTAGTCTCTCTCTCCCTCTCTCCTCCCTCTTTCTCTCCCCCCTCCTTTTTTGTCTCTCTTTCTCTCTCCCTCCTTCCCTCCCTCCCACCCCCTCTTTCTCTCTCCCTCCTTCCCTCCCTCTCTTTTCCCCTCCTTCCCTCTCTCTCTTTTCCTCTCCCTCCCTCTTTCTCCCTCCCCCTCTCTCTCCCTCCCAGCCCTCTTTATCTCCCCCTCCCTCTCTCTCTCTTTCTCCCTCCCTCCTTCCCTCCCTCTCTTTTCCCTTCCCTCCCTCTTTCTCCCTCCCCCCTCTCTCTCCCTCCCAGCCCTCTTTATCTCCCCCTCCCTCTCTCTCTCTTTCTCCCTCCCTCCTTCCCTCCCTCTCTTTTCCCCTCCTTCCCTCTCTCTCTTTTCCTCTCCCTCCCTCTTTCTCCCTCCCCCTCTCTCTCCCTCCCAGCCCTCTTTATCTCCCCCTCCCTCTCTCTCTCTTTCTCCCTCCCTCCTTCCCTCCCTCTCTTTTCCCTTCCCTCCCTCTTTCTCCCTCCCCCCTCTCTCTCCCTCCCAGCCCTCTTTATCTCCCCCTCCCTCTCTCTCTCTCCCCCTCCCTCCCTCCCTCTTTCTCCCTCCCTCTCTTTCTCTCTCCCTCCCTCTTTCTCTCTCTCCCCCTCCCTCCTTTTTTGTCTCTCTTTCTCTCTCCCTCCCTCTTTCTCCCTCCCCCTCTCTCTCCCTCCCAGCCCTCTTTATCTCCCCCTCCCTCTCTCTCTCTTTCTCTCTCCCTCCTTCCCTCCCTCTCTTTTCCCCTCCTTCCCTCTCTCTCTTTTCCTCTCCCTCCCTCTTTCTCCCTCCCCCTCTCTCTCCCTCCCAGCCCTCTTTATCTCCCCCTCCCTCTCTCTCTCTTTCTCCCTCCCTCCTTCCCTCCCTCTCTTTTCCCTTCCCTCCCTCTTTCTCCCTCCCCCCTCTCTCTCCCTCCCAGCCCTCTTTATCTCCCCCTCCCTCTCTCTCTCTCCCCCTCCCTCCCTCCCTCTTTCTCCCTCCCTCTCTTTCTCTCTCCCTCCCTCTTTCTCTCTCTCCCCCTCCCTCCTTTTTTGTCTCTCTTTCTCTCTCCCTCCTTCCCTCCCTCCCACCCCCTCTTTCTCTCTCCCTCCTTCCCTCCCTCTCTTTTCCCCTCCTTCCCTCTCTCTCTTTTCCTCTCCCTCCCTCTTTCTCCCTCCCCCTCTCTCTCCCTCCCAGCCCTCTTTATCTCCCCCTCCCTCTCTCTCTCTTTCTCCCTCCCTCCTTCCCTCCCTCTCTTTTCCCTTCCCTCCCTCTTTCTCCCTCCCCCCTCTCTCTCCCTCCCAGCCCTCTTTATCTCCCCCTCCCTCTCTCTCTCTCTCCCCCTCCCTCCCTCTTTCTCCCTCCCTCTCTTTCTCTCTCCCTCCCTCCCTCTTTCTCTCTCTCCCCCTCCCTCCTTTTTTGTCTCTCTTTCTCTCCTCCTCTCTCTCCCTCCCACCCCCTCTTTCTCTCTCCCTCCCTCCCTCTCTCTTTCTCTCTCCCTCCTTCCCTCCCTCTCTTTTCCCCTCCTTCCCTCTCTCTCTTTTCCTCTCCCTCCCTCTTTCTCCCTCCCCCTCTCTCTCCCTCCCAGCCCTCTTTATCTCCCCCTCCCTCTCTCTCTCTTTCTCCCTCCCTCCTTCCCTCCCTCTCTTTTCCTCTCCCTCCCTCTTTCTCCCTCACCCCTCTCTCCCTCCCACCCCTCTTTCTCTCCCCCTCCCTCCCTCCCTCTTTCTCCCTCCCTCTCTTTCTCTCTCTCCCCCTCCCTCCCTTTTTTGTCTCTCTTTCTCTCTCCTCCTCTCTCTCCCTCCCACCCCCTCTTTCTCTCCCCCTCCCTCTCTCTCTCTTTCCCTCTCCCTCTCCCCCTCCTTCTCTTTCCCTCCCTCCCTCTCTATCATACATACATACATACACTTTTTTGGGGGGGGGGCTACTTTTACACTTCTGCCAACCTAGCAGTTCGAAAGCACGTGAAAAAATGCAAATAGAAAAAAGGGACCACCTTTGGGGGGGGAAGGTGACAGCGTTCTGTGCTCCTTTGACATTGAGTCATGCCGGCCATGTGACCACGGAGACGTCTTCGGACAGCTCTGGCTCTTCGGCTTTGAAACGGGGATGAGCACCGCCCCCTAGAGTCAGGAACGACTAGCATATATGTGCGAGGGGAACCTTTACCTTTACCTTTACTCTTAAATCTGGTCCTCCATCCTGTTACACACCATTTGGCCTTGTGTGACCTGACTTTGTGTGTTTAGGCTAAAACATCGTTGCATGTTGTGCAGTGCTGCAAAGAACAACAAGCCTGCGGTTCCTCCCTCTTGTTGTGGCCCCGTCCTCTGAGCCTATCCCTTTGGAGGAAGGCAACTCTGAGCAGGAGGAAGAGGAGCCAGCCAGATCTCCCAGCCCTCCCCCTCTGGCACCGGCTCAGGTGCCAGCTGAAAGAGAGCCAAGTAGTGGGGAAACAGGTGTCTCAGATGAGAGTGAGGGAGAGACGTCATTCCTGGACGCACGCCAAAGAAGGCGAGAGAAAAGGGTACTGCAGCTGCGGCGTATGAGGAAATCCTGAGTCATTGGATTGGAGTCATAGGATCCATGACTCACTGGACCACACCCAGAAGCATATCTATTTAAGACAGTACACTGGGTCACGAAGTTCGTGACGAACAAAGCTAACTGCACAGCTAAACAAACGGAGCAACCTCGTAGTCTTGGAAGCTGGATGAACGGCAAAGCTACGTAGGTGATTTTCTTGTTTGTGTAAACCAATAAAGTCCTTGGCAGACGGTGTGCATATCGCTGCCAAGGTTGAGATAAGAACTGCAGAGTGTGCCAAGTGAGTCTTAACCCTCGGCTGGCTGTGTTTTTGTGGGTCTCTGAAGGGGGGGGACAGATCATCTTGTTCGTCACCCAAAACTCCATCGTTAACCCACGATGGACCAACAGCTGCAGCAGCAGGTACAGCAGATGCTGGAGGCCAATCAACTTCTGCAACAGCAAGTAGCACAGCTAACTGCACAACTTGCTTTGGGAAATGCTCCTGTAGCAGCTCCACCTGCTCCCCTTCCCCGTCCAAGATGCCCAGTGAACATGCCAGATAAGTTTTCTGGACAGCAGGAAATGTTCCCGGCCTTCTTGGGACAGTGCCAGCTGTACATGGCAATGCGGCCGGAGGATTTTCCGGATGACCGGGTTCGGGTGGCTTTTATTATCAGCTCCCTCTCTGGCACTGCCGCCCGATGGGCCACGCCCCTGTTGCTGCAAGACAGCCCCTTGCTTCTGGACTATCAGGGCTTTTTGCAACACCTGCGCACCATGTTTGAGGACCCCCTCCGGGTGCAGACGGCAGCGAGGCGCATCAAAGACCTCCGCCAAGGCAAGCGCCCCCTGCAGGACTATATTGCGGAGTTCCGATTGCTAGGCCAGGATTCGGCCTGGAATGAGGCGGCGCTGATGGATGCCTTCCAGGACGGCCTCTGCGATGAGATGCAGGACGAGCTGGTTCGGGTGGAGGCGCCACAGACCCTGGACACGCTGGTGACCCAGTGTCTGCGCATCGATGCCCGCCTACAACGGCGACGGCCCCGTAGGGCTCTTCCGGAACCACCGACAGTGCCGGCACCCCCGCGTTTCGTACCAACAGCGCCCCGGACCGTACCGCGTTTGGTGGCGACGGCTGAGGAGCCCATGGAGCTCGGAGCAGCCAGACCTCAACTGACGGCCCAGGAGCGGATGCGGAGACGCCAAGGGGGGTTGTGCCTCTATTGCGGCGAGGCTGGACATTTCGCCGCCTCGTGTCCCCGGAAGCGGAGTGGATCGCTCAAGCCTGTTCCGGAGCCTCGGCGTGACCAGCCGGGAAACGGGTCAGGCCTGGCCTAGGGGAAACTCTGGGTCAGGCAGGTGACCATGCCCCGCCGGAGGCGGCGGCTGTGGACTGTGAGCCCCCTCGGCACCTGATTTTGAACACCCGGGTGTTGTTGGCTAACCGGTCGGAGGGGCTCCAGGCGCACGCGCTGGTGGACTCGGGGGCCACCACGAACTTTATGGACCAGGCCTTTGTGGCCCATTACAAGGTTCCCTTGGTTCCAGTGGACCCTCCGTTGAGGGTCGAAACTATTGATGGGCGGGAACTTGTGGCGGGGCCCATCAACTTCGCTACTCAGCCCTTGCGCCTTGCCATTGGGAACCATGAGGAGGCGATCCAGTTTTATGTGACGGCGGACCTGCACTTCCCCTTGGTCCTGGGGATGGCCTGGCTTCGGGCGCACGACCCTCAGGTGGCGTGGTCGAGAAATGCCATCTCGTTCCCCAGCCTGCAGTGTGTCGACCACCTTCGCCACACCTGTGCCGGCCAGGACGTCTCTGCCCCGAACGTCTCCTTGCCTCCGGAGCTGACATCCTTCGCCGACGTGTTCAGCGAGAAGGAGGCGGATCGCTTGCCCCCGCACCGACCCTACGACTGCGCGGTGGACTTGATGCCCAACGCGCCCCTGCCCTCGGGACGCCTGTACTCCATGTCGGAGCCCGAGCTGGCCGCCTTACGGGACTTTCTGGACAAGAACCTGGCCCGTGGGTTCATCCGGCCTTCGACCTCCCCGCTCTCGGCCCCAGTCCTCTTCGTGAAAAAGAAGACGGGGGACTTGCGCCTGTGTTGCGACTACCGGCGCTTGAATGCCATCACGGTACGGAATCGCTATCCCCTGCCGCTGATCCCGGAGCTGATGGAGAGGTTGCGGGAGGCCTCGATTTTCACCAAGCTCGACCTCCGGGGAGCCTACAACCTGGTGCGGATGCGAGAGGGGGACGAGTGGAAGACGGCATTTGGCACCCGATACGGACACTTTGAATATACCGTCATGCCATTCGGGTTGACCAACGCCCCCGCGGTCTTCCAGCACTTGATGAACGACGTGTTCCGGGACATGCTGGATCGGTTCGTGGTGATCTACCTGGATGATATTTTGATCTATTCCCGGACCCCGGAGAGTCACCTCCAGCATGTCTGCCAGGTCCTGCAGCGCCTGCGGGAGCACCAGCTCTATGCGAAGTTGGAGAAATGTTACTTCTTCCAGACTTCCATAGAGTTCCTCGGGCACATCATCACCCCCGAGGGCATCGCGATGGACCCACACAAGGTGGCGGCCTTGCGCAGTTGGGAACCCCCGCGTCGGGTGAAGGACGTCCAGCGTCTGTTGGGATTCGCCAACTACTACCGGACCTTCATCCCGGGCTTTGCCACCCTGACCGTGCCGTTGACCCAGCTCCTTCGGAAGAAGGTTCCGTTCCAGTGGGGGCCCCCGCAGCAGCAGGCCTTCGAGGTTCTCAAGCAGGCCTTTGTCACGGAGCCGGTCCTGAGGCACCCCGATCCACACCGTCCGTTCGTGGTTGAGACAGACGCGTCCAACGTGGCGATTGGAGCGGTGCTGCTACAGGCTCCGGTGGATGGTGGCACTCTTTTTCCCTGCGCTTACTACTCCCGGAAACTCACTCCTTCCGAGCGCAACTACACCATCTGGGAAAAGGAGTTGCTGGCTATCAAGGCCGCGTTCGAGGCTTGGCGACATCACCTCGAGGGGGCCCGACACCAGGTGGAGGTGCGGACGGACCATCGGAACCTGGAGCACCTCACCACGGCCAGGAATTTGAACCAGCGGCAGATCCGGTGGTCGTTGTTTTTCGCCCGGTTCAACTTCCACGTCACATACATTCCGAGCCACCTCAACCAGAGGGCGGACGCGCTATCCCGTAAGCCGGAATACTTTTGCCCAAAGGACTCCCTTTCCCCCCGGACGGTGCTGCCAGCGGACTCCTTGGCCGCGGTCCAGGAACCGGTGGACCTGCGGACTCAGGTGCTGGAAGCGCAGCGACGGGACGACTGGTCGCAGCAGCGGAGAGCGGACGTCGGCCCCGCGTCCCCATGGACCGTGGAGGAGGGCTTGCTCAGGCACCGGGGTCGGCTGTACGTGCCCACAAGTCCGCTCCGAGCCCTCGTCATGAACCAGTGCCATGACAACCCCGCGGCGGGGCACTTCGGCTTCTTTAAGACCTTGAACCTAGTGACGCGGACTTTTTGGTGGCCTCGGGTACGGCACGACGTGCACGCCTACGTGACGTCCTGTGTGCCATGCCGACAGGCCAAAGCCGCGTCCGGCCCCCCTCCTGGACTCCTCCAGCCGCTGCCGACACCGGAGAGACCGTGGGGAGCCATCTCCATGGACTTCCTGACTGACCTGCCCCTGTCCGCTACGTTCACGACCGTCCTCGTGGTGGTGGATGCGCTCACGAAGATGGCACATTTCATCCCGTGCCGCGGCCTGCCCTCAGCTCGTACCACGGCTCGCCTGTTCCTGCAACACATCTTCCGCCTCCACGGCCTGCCGGACCGGGTGGTTTCGGATCGCGGGGCCCAGTTCACGGCCCGCTTCTGGAAAAGCCTGATGGCTGCGCTGGAGGTGCAGGTGTGCCTGTCGTCATCACACCACCCGGAGACTGACGGGGGCACGGAGAAGGTCATTGGCATACTGGAGCAGTACCTCCGCTGTTTTGTCAACCAGCAGCAGGACAACTGGGCCGAGTACCTTCCCCTGGCGGAGTTCGCTTTTAACAACTCCCAACATACCTCCACCCAGATGACACCGTTCCATGCCAACGTCGGGTACCATCCACGTTTTTTTCCGTTGACCATCATGGACTCCCCTGTTCCTGAGACCCGGGACTTCCTCTCGGAGCTGCAGGCGGTGCAGCAACTGGTGCGGCGGCAGCTGATCCGGGCGAAAGAGGACTATAAACGGTTCGCCGATCGCGGCCGCCGGGCGACGCCACCGCTGGAAGTTGGAGATCGGGTGTGGCTGTCCACGAAACACCTCCCCACGGACCAGCCGGTGAGGAAACTGGCCCACCGCTTTATCGGTCCCTTCCCCATCGAGGCGGTCATCAACCCGGTGGCCTATCGGTTGACTCTACCCCGCTCCATGCGGCTCCACCCCGTTTTTCATCGGTCCCTCCTGGTCCCTGAGACTCCCACTAGCCGTCTCCGCCGCCCGCCGCCGCCTGCCCCCCCAGCCGCAGCCGACGAGGACGACGCCTCGACGTATGAGGTGGACAGTATTCGGGACTCCCGTTGGCTGAAGGGGCGCTTCCAATACCTCATCGCTTGGAAAGGGTACGGGGCCGAGGATTTCACCTGGGTGGACGCATCTGCCGTTCAGGCCCCTGACCTGGTGCGGACTTTCCACGAACAGTTCCCGTCCCGACCCCATCCCGACCGTCAGACCCGGGGGAAGGGCCCTGCGGTGGGGGATAGTGTTGTGGCCCCGTCCTCTGAGCCTATCCCTTTGGAGGAAGGCAACTCTGAGCAGGAGGAAGAGGAGCCAGCCAGATCTCCCAGCCCTCCCCCTCTGGCACCGGCTCAGGTGCCAGCTGAAAGAGAGCCAAGTAGTGGGGAAACAGGTGTCTCAGATGAGAGTGAGGGAGAGACGTCATTCCTGGACGCACGCCAAAGAAGGCGAGAGAAAAGGGTACTGCAGCTGCGGCGTATGAGGAAATCCTGAGTCATTGGATTGGAGTCATAGGATCCATGACTCACTGGACCACACCCAGAAGCATATCTATTTAAGACAGTACACTGGGTCACGAAGTTCGTGACGAACAAAGCTAACTGCACAGCTAAACAAACGGAGCAACCTCGTAGTCTTGGAAGCTGGATGAACGGCAAAGCTACGTAGGTGATTTTCTTGTTTGTGTAAACCAATAAAGTCCTTGGCAGACGGTGTGCATATCGCTGCCAAGGTTGAGATAAGAACTGCAGAGTGTGCCAAGTGAGTCTTAACCCTCGGCTGGCTGTGTTTTTGTGGGTCTCTGAAGGGGGGGGACAGATCACCTCTCCTCTTGACATGCACAAATATTTATACACCGGCAGGGGTGGAAGAATCGCACCCCGCATGCGTGCATTTGTTTGTGGCATGCAGAAGTTTTTTAGGGATTGAGGGGGAAAAAAAGTCTGTAGAGATTCTTAGTCATCCAGGTCGTGGTTGTCCCGAGGGAGCTTTTTTCTTTTTCTGGTTTTTTTCTTTTGAAGACTTTTCGCTTCTCATCCAAGAAGCTTCTTCAGTTCGGACTGAATAGTGGGGGATGGAAGGATTTAGGTTCCTTGCAGACAGCTGGTCCTTTGCATCCTTTGAGAGGGTCATTGAGGCATTTGGAGGTTTACCTTTGACCTCAGGGTGACCTGAGTGGTGCTCCTGATTCCTGTAGTCTGCATTTTTTTCCCCTCTGGAAATCCGTTCCACACCATTCAAAGGGTGTCCATCCCAAATTATATAGCTAAAAGTCTCGGGATTCTCAGTCATCCAGGTTATGGTGCTTTTTTCAGGAGGCAACTGGACTTTCTGGTTTTTCTTTGAAGACGTTTCGCTTCTCATCCAAGAAGCTTCTTCAGCTCTGATAGCTCTGATTGAGAAGTTGGTGCTCCTGCAGGCTTGTTGTTTCCTAGGCATTGGGAGTTCATCTCTGGAGAAGATGGAATTTCTGATGGTGTGGATGCTCCATTTTCTAGGTTCAAGTTGGGTGAGCTCCCACAGAAGGTGCAAGCATGGAGTTTAGGAGGTGCGTCTGAATCCATCCATCTCTGGCGTTTCCCAGACTATACTTTTTCTAATCTTCTACCATCTTTGACTGATAGATTACCTATACCCATAGCACGGGTGCTACAAGTGGCACGTGGAGCCATATTGGTCGGCACGTGAGCTCAGCTCCAGCACTCATGCGTGCGCTGGCCAGCTGATTTTCGGGCCTTCTGGGCCCACCAGAAGTCAGGAAACACATTGTTTCTGGCCTCCAGAGGGCCTCTGGGGGTGTGTGGGGAAGGCCGTTTTTACCCTCTCCAGGCTCCTAGAAAAGCTCTGGAGCCTGGGGAGAGCAAAAAATGGGCCTACCAGGCCCACCATGCCATCACGTGCCAAAAGCGGGGAGAACATGGGTGGGCGCATAGAATTATGGATGTGGGCAGGCGGGCATGTGACCCCACCATGCTCCCCCCACTTTTGGCATGCGATGGCAAAAAGGTTAGCTATCACTGGATGAATAATTTTAAAACAGTGCCATTGATACAATCTGCCTTGCTTCCTGAGATGCCATATTTATTTATTTATTTGTTTGTTTGTTTGTTTTTGTCGGATTTATATGCTGCCCTTTTCCCGTAGGACTCGGGGCGGCTCACAACAATAAAACAACCCGACAATAAATACAATTTAAATAATAACTAAAACCGATTTAAAATCCCCCAAAATCCCAGTTTTAAAAAAAAATCCATAGCAGATCAGGGAAGTTGGTGAAAGAGCCATGTCTTTAGGCCGGCGCGGAAGATGCGGAGATCAGGGGCCGTCTGAAGTCCGGTGGGCAACCCATTCCAGAGGGTCGGTGCGACCACAGAGAATGCCCTCATCCTAGGGACCACCAGCCGACACTGGCCGAGGAGACTCTGAGGAGGGCAGCCCTATTTGAGCACACTGGGCGGAGGGAGGCTGGTAGGAGATGATCCTGCAAATACCCCTTTGCATCTAAACACCTTGGGTTAGTAAAGATTTCAACTGCCATGATGGTTTCTGGATAAATATTACGCCTGTGAGGAAGTTGTTTCACGAAATGTCACCTTGTTTCTGGGGTCTTATAAACATTGCTGATTCTTACCTTTAAACCCCTGCATGGCCTGGGCCTGAATTATCCAAGCAGCTCCTTCTCTTTGATGTTGCTCCTAAGGCTGTGATGTCGAACCTATGGCGTGTGTGCCAGAGCTGGCAGGCAGCTCCCTCTCTGATGTCAGGCAAGCCGTTGCTCCAGTTCAGCTCCGCTGCACATGTGTGTGTGCGCGCCTCCTTCCGGGCTGTTGGTCTTCGGTCCTCTGTCGCACGTGCGTAGGGGGCTGTGCGTATGCGGGAGGGCTGTGCAAACGTGCGGAGGGCACATGCAGGGGGCCGTGGGCGCATCCGCGGGGGGTTGCGTATGCGGGAGGGCTGTGCAAACATGTGCGGAGGGCACATGCAGGGAGCGCCTGCAGGGAGCACTCGGTCTGGAAAAGGTTAGCCATCAGCGTCCTAAGGAGTTTACCTGCTGAATTTTAGGGGATTTATTTATTTATGCAATTTATATGCAGTCCTATCTCCAAGGACTCAGGGCGGCTCACAACGATAAAAATGCATAATCCCCCATTAAAACAATGAGAATTAAAATTCAGATTTAAAACAGTTAAAATTGATTCAGAAATCCCCGTCAGTCCAAACTACGAAACAATCAGGTCTTCAAATCGCGGCGGAACGAGCAAAGGTCAGGAGTCATCCGGAGCTCCAAAGGAAGTTGGTTCCAGAGGGTGGGTGCGCCCACAGAGAAAGCTCTCCCCTTGGGGGTCGCCAGCCGACACTGTCTTGCCGACGGCACCCTGAGGAGGCCCTGTCTGTAGGAACGCACCGGGCGATTGGGGATTGTCACTGGCTGCAGGGGGTCCGACAAATATCCCGGGCCTAGGCCAGGAAGGGTTTTGTAGATAACCAGGACCTTGAACCTCACCAGAAGGGCAACCGGTAACCAATGCAGTTTGCGCAGGAGGGGGTGTAACATGGGAGTGTCGGGATGCTCCCATCACAACCCGCGTGGCCGCATTTTGCACCAGCTGAAGCCTTCGAGTGGTTTTCAAGGGCAGCCCTAGGTAGAGAGTGTTGCAGTAGTCAAGACGAGAGGTGACCAGCATAGACTAAAAACACTAAGTGGGATTAGTAGAAAAGTTTATGTCCTTATCTGCTTTTTAGGAAACCGTAAAGACCTGTTTAAAAAATAGCCCTTTTATTAAACTTGTTTAATTTGCTTTTGTTATACCTTACTATGATTCAACGGTATGAAAGTTTCATAGCAATCTATACTTCACAAAAGAATCCCCAATCAAAAGATGGGTTTTTTATTGTTTTATTAATACACATTATGACAAACACATAAATATAAATATATCCTCTTTTTAACTATCATTTCTTCTTTCCACTATAATTCCTCCCCATAACTCTCATTGTTTCATTTCCTTCATTGTCCCTTTTCTGACCAATCAAAAGATGTTGATGTTGCTCTTGCATTATAATATTTCATTTCACCCTTTCAGGATGATTATTTTTTCCCTTCCATACAGCAATCTTTCATGTGAAGAAATACAATATACTTATGTTACTGGATCCATATATCATGCTAAAAATAAGTTTGTCTAATCAGGGTTTATGGCAGGGGTCCCCAACCCCCGGTTTGCGGCATGCAAAAAATTGGGTCACACAAACAAAGTGATAACACATCCACAAAATGCAAGCAGAATGTGGAATCACATCCCTTCTGGTCTGTGGAAAGACCTCTCTCTACGGAACTGGTTCCTGTGTCCAACTGGCTGGGGGCCACTGGTTTATTGTAAATTGCCTGGACCTTTATCAAAATGAAGCAAACCATATGATGACTTAGTATAGTGTGAGCCTAGTCTCCCCTAACTTACCGTACTTTTTGGAGTATAAGACACACTCCCCCCCCCCCAAAAAAAGAGGGTGGAAATGTCAGTGCGTCTTATACACCGAATACAGCCATTTTTTGCCTCCCGAAACCCCACCATTTTCATGAAAAACAGGCCCATTTTTCACAAAAATGGGTGGCGCAGAGGCCTGCAGAGTGCTCCTGGGGACTGGTGAGGGCAAAAACGGTAAAAAATGTGTGAAGGATTTGGGAGGCCAAAAACATGACCATTTTTCACAAAAATGGGATGCGCAGAGGGTTTGGGAGACTTGCAGAGTGCTCTTGGGGGCCAGGGAGGGCAAAAACTCTCCCCACCCCCTTGTTTTCCTCTTCAAAATCTTAATGTGTCTTATACTCCGGTGCATCTTATTGTCTGAAAAATATGGTAGTTATTTGACATCTCGAAGAGTAATTGCTTTAATCATGGTCTGCATATAATCCTAAACTCAGGAACATTGTTTTAATTCTATTTATTTATTTATTTATTTTATTAAATTTATATACTGCCCTACTCCCGAAGGACTCAGGGCAGTGAACAGTCAGATGAAGTGCATATGAAGTGCAATGTTACAAAACATTTAGAATGTAATAAATATTTTGGCCCAATAATTTAAAACACCCAATTTAGGATAGATTTGAAACAGTTTAAAAAGGGAAGATTAGGCCAGGCCTGCCTGTTTAAATAAGAATGTTTTAAGGGCACGGCGGAAAGTGCGCAGATCCAGGATCCTCTGTAATTCCGGTGGGAGCTCGTTCCAGATGGTAGGTATTAAAGTCAACTACAATTGCTGTTGGTATGGATTGATATGTGCATCCCACCCATTATTGCATATTTCACACTAACTATTTCGGGCATGAGAAAACAGCCAGAACACGTGAGAAATGTTTAGATACAACTCCCATGGGCTCTCCAAATTGGCCTGCTCTCTGGACTAATGAAACTTAAACTCCAAAAGCCCAAGCTCTCGTGTCCTGATCACTGAATTTTATCCAGAATTATTTCTGCTTGTATTTCCTTCCTTTCCAGACCCAACCTTATAAGAAGTATGGTCATTGCTTTCAATAAATCATAATATATTTTTTTCTCTATACAGTATTAGACCTATCCTTAAACCTTTCTGCAGGGAATTGAAAAGACCAGGCTCCCAGCAATCTGATCCCCAGATTACCTTGCATCAGAGGTGGTATTCATCAGGTTCTGACCAGTTCTGGAGAACCAGTAGCGGAAATTTTGAGTAGTTCAGAGAACCGGTAAATACCACCTCTGACTGGCCCCGCCCCCATCTATTCTCTGCCTGTTGAGTCCCAGCTGATCGGGAGGAAATGGAGATTTTGCAGTAACCTTCCCAGGGAGTGGGGAGGAAATGGAGATTTTACACTATCCTTCCCTGCCATGCCCACCAAGCCATGCCACGCCCATCAAGCCACGCCCACAGAACCAGTAGTAAAAAGAAATTTGAATCCCACCACTGCCTTGCATCCTGACAGATTGCAGAGCTGAGGCTGTTTACATACCCCAGTAGATCTTCGTTAATGTGTTTTCAGATTACTCTTTGGCCTATGAGTTTTGTATTTGTAATGCACCTTGACTAAACACAGTTTTAAGTGAACTGATCCATATCAATTCACTTTTTTAAAAAAACAGCTGGGATCGTCGAAGGCTTTTAAAAGAAAAAAAACCCTTTTTTTCTTTTAAATGCCTCTGACGATCCAAACTGAGTTGCCTGATCGGCAGAGGCTTTTTTTTTTTTTTACTTTTAAAAGCATTTTTTCGGCCGAAGAAGTTGTAGAAAAAAGTGCTTTTAAAAGTTTTTTTTTAAATGGCCACGCCCACCCAGTCACATTACCCCTCCCCCCACCAAACCACGCCCACAAAACCGGTAGTAACAAATTTTAGATTTCACCGCTGCTTTTATTGTTTTAACTCACCTACAGATTTGTGTTTGCTTTTTGCCCCACACAATCTTAATCTAGACATAAGTGATGGTAGGACAGATTTAAAGGAAACGGGGTAGTCCCCGCCTTATAACAAACCATGGGGTTCTGTTCTGAATTTCTGTCGCTAAGCAAGGTGAATTGTGCCCGATTTTATGAGGGTTTTTTGCCATAATATTAAGCGAATCACTGCAGCTAATTGATCGCGTGGTTAAGTGAATCCAGTTTCCCTCATTGACTTTGCCTGTTGGAGGCCAGCTGGGAAGGCTGAAAATGGCAATCACATGATCCTGGGACGCTGCATCCGTCGTAAATCTAGGCAAGTTGCCAAATGCCCAAATTTTAATCTTGTGGCCCTGGCGATGCTGTGACGGTTATAAGTGCAAGGATCAGTTGTAAGTTCCTTTTTTTCCCCAGTGTTGTTGAACTTTGAATGGTTGCTAAATGAACCGATTGTAACTCAAGGACTTCCGATTTTTGAACATTGCACGTGATAATCCTCGTATCTAGGCCATTTCTCAGAAGGGATTGCCGATTTACAGAGCGTGAAACTTTAAGGAATGACTAATCCAGTGGCAAGTGCTTGCAATTTGCCTTTGAGGGAAAATGGCGCTCAGGATATTCAACATCCCTACGATATGGCGGACACTTTAGTCAGTGGGATTTGATGCTTAAAACCTGTACTAATAGCAATAGCACATAGACTTATATACCTCTTCACAGTGCTTTACAGCCCCTCTCTGAGCGGTTTATAGAATCAGCACTCCTAGGATGCTGGATGGGGGATTCTGGGAGTTGAAATCCACAAGTTTTAAAGATGCCAAGTTTGGAGACCCCTGCCTTAAAGGGTTTTTGTGCGTGTGGTCTTGTATTATCTCTGCTGGTTAACCCTTTGCCCCCACCTCTGCCTAATATATCTTTTAAGGTAAAGGTCCCCCTCGCACATGTGCTAGTCATTCCTGACTCTAGGGGGTGATGTTCATCTCTGTTTCAAAGCCTAAGAGCCAGCGCTGTCCGAAGACGTCTCCATGATGATGTGTCTGGCATGACTAAACGCCAAAGGCGCATGGAACGCTCTTATCTTACCACCAAGGGTGATCCCTATTTTTCTACTTGCGTTTTTTTTTACGCGCTTTCAAACTGCTAGGTTGGCAGAAGCTGGGACAAGTCACGGGAGCTCGCCCCGTTACATGGCACTAGGGATTCGAACCGCTGAACTGCCAACCTTTCGATTGACAAGCTCAGCGTATATCTTCTATTATTATTAATCTGTAATTTCCTTTGGGGTGTTGATCTGTATTTTTAATTAGAGAACTAAAGCTGTCCAACTTTTTCTAAAGCCCTGTGAAGTTATGTAGTGCAGTAACTCTATTCCTAGAATCCCACATATCAAATTAGAGCATGATGCAGTAGATCATTTAAGGAAGTGATCTTGGCACACTTAAAAAAAATAAACAGAATATCGCCTTGAATGGATGTCTTAAAGACTTATATATTATTTGTGCATTCTTCAGTTTCAAATACAAATGTGACTTATTTTTTTTAAAACGAAAAGATTGTTTTATCTCATCTTTGAGAAACGAAATCCCCAAGGGCTGCCGCTTATTTTAAGCATTAACGCCCCCCCCCCCCAGCATTTAAAACAAGACTTGCTAAAAGCCCGATGCTGCAATCTAGAATACCGATAATCACGAAATATATTTGCAGTTGCAGTACACAACACATTATAATAATGAAGTCGTTCTGAGTGTTTCAATGAAAAAAAAATATTCTAACAGTTACGATAATAACATAGCGGGAATGGGAAGTGCATCAAAATGGACCCTCTTCTGCCACGCTGCTTGGAAAAAATCTTATTCTCCACATTGATGTAACATTCATACACTAATTTGGGGTTTAAGGAACTCTTAGAACGTGAATGCATTCAAAGTGAGGTCCTTCCAGATACGTTATTGTAGACTTTCTTTGTGTATCGATAAGATTTTTTTAGATTAGCTGCCCCTTTTCAATCTTCCTGTAGTTGTAAAACTACGCAGCTCAGGGGTCTCCAACCTTGGCAAATTTAAGACTTCTTGTTCTGCCCCAGCTATGGCCCCCGAAGAACGCAGCACACACAAAGTCTGTACAAACCTTAGTTTACTAAATTAAATCAGTCTCTTTCAAACAAAGGCTGTTAATTAACTTTCTTAACAGCCTACAAGAATCCAAAGAATAAATAATCATAATCTTACTAGGGTTGGCAGAAAGCCCAGAAGCAATTTGCAGAGAACGAAGATCAAGACGTGAAGGAGAGTGAACGAAGTTGTTCCCTGCAAATTGTCTCAGTCGTCGTCCTTCCTTAAATAGGCTAAGGGGAGCGGCCAATTAGCCCCAAGCCTTACTCTGGAGGAGACCTCTTCAGGAGCCACTCCTGCCTTTCGGCAACTCTGCGTGCCCGTGCATCGAGAAGAGGCTCCTCCCCTTCATCCTCATCACTTAAAGGAGCTTCTGGAGGTTCTGAAGGCCCTGGCTGAATCCCTGCCTCTGACACCGCATCTTCTCCAGCATTGTCTGACTCGAGTGCCAGCTGCACAGGCTACTGGCGCAGCACCACACCAGCCTCCTTGCTGTCAGAATCAGCTACTAGCTGCACAGGCCACTGACGGGCCACAACACTTGTGGACTTCAACTCCCAGAATTCCTCAGGGTCACGTGACTGCCGTTTGCCAGCTTCCAGCCATCTTCCTGCAAGCAAAGTGAATGGGAGAAGCCGGGTTCACTGATTCATTTAACAACCTCATTGATTCATTTAAACCAAGCATGGCAAAAAAGAGTCATAAAAACTGGGAGCAACTCCTTTAACAGAGGAACTTCTGGTCCCGGTTTGGTTACAAATTGAGACTAACTGAAAACCATGGCTTATAGCTTATTGTCACGTGCAAACAGAGCCAAAGGAGAAGATTTGCAGCTCAGAGTTGGCATGAGGGGGTCCTTGGTGCTCTCTGAGCTGGCTTGTGTTCTTACAGACGTTTCATTACCCAACTCGGTAACATCATCAGTGCTAGTCTAGTCATTAGTCAGTAGCACTGATAATGTTACCTGGTTTAGGCAACGAAACATCTACAAGAAAACAAGCGAGCTCAAGAGAGCACCAAGAACCCCTCAAGCCAATGATGCTTCTTTTGCAAGCCCTTGTTCAAGAAACCAGTTTTAATGTAAATATTTGAACCAGATCATAGATAAGACACTTTCGTTACGTAAGACCATTGTGTATCAGAAACAGAGTGACAGAGTCGGAAGGGACCTTGGAGGTCTTCTAGTCCAACCCCCTGCTCAATCAGGAGACCCTACATCAGTGATGGCGAAGCTTTTCGGGACCGAGTGCCCAAACCGGAAGGCACATGCATGTGCGCACGCCTGAGCACAGGAAACCTTATGATCAGCTGGTTGGCACACACATGCCTGGTTTTTGGCTGGGTTTTTGGCCGTTTTCAGGCTGTTTTCTGGGCCATTTTTCAGGCCATTTTTTGGGGTGTTTTCAAGCTGTTTTTCGGGCTGTTTTCCAGGTCATTTGTCGGGCCATTTTCAAGCTGTTTTTCGGGCTGGTTTTTGGGCTGTTTTCCAGGCCATTTTCCAGGCCATTTTTCAGGCTGTTTTCAAGATGTTTTTCGGGCTGTTTTCCAGGCCATTTTCAAGCTGTTTTTCGGGCTGTTTTCCAGGCCATTTTTCGGGCCATTTTCAAGCTGTTTTTCGGGCTGTTTTGCAGGCCATTTTTCAGGCCGTTTTCAAGCTGTTTTTCGGGCTGTTTTGCAGGCCATTTTCCAGGCAGTTTTTCGGGCCGTTTTCAAGCTGTTTTCCGGGCCATTTTGGGGGCCATTTTTGGCCTGAAAAACGGCCTGTAAAAGAGCCTGGTTTTTTGGGTCTTTTCCAGAGATCTGGCGCCTGAGAAGAGCAGCTGGTGACGGTGCATGTGCCCACAGAGAGGACTCCGTGTGCCAGCTGCGGCACACGTGCCATAGGTTTGCGATCACGGCCCAACACCATTTCCAAATAAGCGGCTGTCCGGTCTCTTCTTAAAAGTGATGGAGAATTCCCGGCTGTTTTAAATCTGGGATGGCCGTCAGAGAGAAGCCGCTTCGTATCTTCAGGTGGCGATTTGGCGAAGGACGACCTCGAATGTCCGGGCCCTTTGGAGTGCACACGAGCTGCATTCATAAGCCGAGCATTCTTGGGAGGAATGGAGCGGATCTCGGGAAATGTATTTCATTGAAAAAAAATAAGGGATCATTGTCAGAAGCGTCGCTTTTTAGAGATGGGCCATTCTTGCTTTCTCTCTGGCTGCCGGTTGCACGTCAGTTTTCTTCTGCACACGGTGGCCTCCTTTTTTTTTTTTGTACGTGAATGCCAGCGGGATCACACTGCGGAGATTTGTCAGTGTGTAAAAAGCACACAATCGCCCTCAGTTCACTTTGTCAATAGCTGGCAGGGACCGCCTTGACTTGCAACGGTCCCTCATTCATGCCGGGAGATGCATGCCGCCACTTGTTGGATGAATTGTCTTATTCATGGAGCGCCGGAATTCCTTACGTCTTCCGATGGGGAAAGGGTCCTGATGACGTACAGACCCAGTCTATGGAAGGTCAGTCCCCTCGGCCAAAGATGCAGCAAACTCCGAAGCGAACAAGGCGGTTAAGCCATGAAATTTGGAGTGGGGGTGGGGAGGTAGCCTCTATTGTCTACTCTTCTTCTGTTCCTCAAATGTCACCATAGAGAAAAAAATACTTTTTTTAAAAATCGCTTTGTATTTTGGAGCGCTGTGCAAAAAAGAAGAACAAATGAACTTCGCTTCCTGTTTCCAATCCCCAATATTTTCTTTCTGCAGGAGATTCACCACCGCTTAGTTTAATCTGTGTGTGCTGCCGCCTTCCTCCAACTCTCGCTTCAGCTCCAGAAAAGTTTTGCACCTCAGAATCTGGTGCTGGCATGGAGTACTCCAAATATCTAGGCACTCTTCCTAACTATTTCTCTTCTTTTGGGTTTGGTTCCTGTTTGTTTGTTTCCATTGTCAATATTGGTATCAGAGAAATAGCAAGAAAGAAAGAAGGAAGGAAGGAAGGAAGGAGGAAGGAAGGAAGGAAGGAAGGAAGGAAGGAAGGAAGGAAGGAAGGAAGGAAGGAAGGAAGGAAGGAAGAAAGAAAGAAAGAAAGAAAGAAAGAAAGAAAGAAAGAAAGAAAGAAAGAAAGAAAGCAAGCATGGGAAAAATATAACAGATGAAGGAAACTGATAATAATTGGGTAGTTTTTAAGATTTTAAAAACGCCCAGAGTTTAAAATCTAAAACGGTTTTCAGCCGAGCTACTAAAGAACATTGATGTGGTTCACACTTTGGGGCTAAACTATGAAATGTTTAGTGGAATTTGGCTTAATATGTTGTGTTAATTGGCCATGTGGTGTATAACCATGATTTTAGGAGCGTTCTATTGGCAAGACAGTTTTGTGATTACGAAGCCACCGGAGTGGAGCTTTGTGTTATGATGTTATTAATTTGCGATTTTAGACTATTGTTAGGGAAACTGTGGTTTGGCACAAAAGTGAATTCAGATTTATCTATGGAGATTCTCAGTCATTCAAGTCATGGTTGTCCCAAAGAGGCAACTGGACTTTCTGGTTTTTCTTTGAAGATGTTTCGCTTCTCATCCCAGAAGCTTCTTCAGCTCTGACTGGATGGTGGGGAATGGAAGGATTGATATTCCTTGCAGACAGCTGGTCATTTGCATCCTTCTAGAGCAGTGTTTCTCAACCTTGGAAGCTTGAAGATGGGTGGACTTCAACTCCCAGAATCTTGGGAGTTGAAGTCCACCCATCTTCAAGCTTCCAAGGTTGAGAAACACTGTTTTAGAGGGTCCTTGAAGCACTGGGGGTTTATCCATGTCCTCAGGGTGTCACCTGAGTGGTGCAAATGTGCGTGTGGAGCCTTATTGAAACTGCCTAAAGGATTGTATTGTAGACTAGAGATAAATGGTGTCATATCCCTTCCCCTCTGTTGAGGGAGGGCTGTTCAATTGTGACACAGATGACCTCTTTGGCCCCTCTTTCAAATCAGCTATCCTCTCTGTCCAAAATATGTAGTGTGCTGTCTTCAAAAGAGTGGCCTTTGTGTTTTTAAACAAACCCATCTTGTCCTGATGGGTTTGTTCTCCTCAATGTAGGAGAATTCATTGTTGGCATTTGACAAGCCTCCTTCGGGGGAACCTTCCCAAAAGAGCCACCCCACCCCACCTGAACAAGGCTTCTGTTCTTACTCTCAGCTATGTTCATCTCTGGCAACCAAGTGTCTTACTTGTTCGGTTTAAGCCAGATGAAAAACGGGATGGAGTGTTGCTTCACACGCTTTAAAATGGATTAAGGTTTAATTAATGCCTGCAAGAGCACTTGATGGCAATTAGTAGATGGGTGTAACCGCCCTGAGATGCAGATCTTTGCTCCTCCCTTACCGCCTTTCTTCCTAAGACTTTCATCATCATCATCATCGTTCTCATAAAAGACCTTCCTATGTAAGTAGGCCTGGCTTGTTAACAGGGATGTACATGGAGGATTGGTCTGGTTTAAGAACATGGTGCATTTCTGCCAAGGGTTTCAGTGTTTTTTCTCCAGTGTTTGGCTACCTTATATACTGGGAGAGTATATAAGTTTGCTCTTCAAGAACAAACTCTGGATCTGAAGATACCATGTTTCCCCGAAAATAAGACCCTGTCTTATAATTTTTTGAACCCCAAAATAAGAGCTTGGCCTTATTTTCAGGGAGGTCTTATTATTTTGGGGCACATGAAGCAAGACAGGGCTCCTCTTGCCGTCTTACCTCATTTCCAGCTCTGTATTTCTAACCCTAACCAGAGAAAATGGCAGGGACCTGCTGTGCATGTGGTTAAATATTTTCGGGAAGGGATTATTTTCAGGGAGGTCTTATTTTCGGAGAGGTCTTATTTTGGGCACATGAAGCAAGACGGTGTCCTCTTGCCGTCTTACCTGATTTCCACTCTGTCTTCCTAACCCTAACCAGAAGAAATGGAGGGGACCGGCTGCGCATATGATTACATATTTTCGGGAGGGGATTATTTTCGGGGAGGGGTTATTTTAGTGCATGCTCTCAAAGGCCCGATTGGACTTATTTTCAGGGAATGTCTTATTTTCGGGGAAACACGGTACATCAACAATTTTGAAAGAGTGTTGATGTAAAAACTACCTGTGTTTTCTGGACCTGCTTCTAACTGGTGCATTGAAATCTCACAAAGGTGCTTTTTTTTCCAAAAGCAATTGAATTTTCCTGGTATTTTTCCTTTGAAAGCATTTCGTTCGAGAAGCGTTTTCAAAGGAAATAACCAAGAAAGTCCAGCTGCCTTTTTGGGGTGGGGTGGGAGCACTTTTGGGACAACCATGACCTGGATGATTGAGAATCTCCATAAACGGGCATTGAAGTGGTTCATGGAAATAGTCTTGTGTTCACAGTCTTTCTCTAAGGCAGGGGTGTCCAACTCGATTTCATCAGGGGTTGTGTTTGACCTCGGGGCAGGGGGTAGGGGAGGCATGGCCAGCTCGATGTCACTTGTATCAGGGACGCCGGTGCCAACGAGCGCTCTGCCAACAAAAACAGGCTCCTGAGCTCTGTTTTTGGCTGCAACAGTTTCCTGCAACCCTCCGCCAGCGGCCCTCCCAAGCTCCGTTTCTGCCGGCAGAGGCACCACGGGGCCGGTCCTTTGCTGTTTCCAGGACGGCCATGCGGGCCAGATCTGAGCACCCCGTGGGCCAGATCCAGGCCTTAAGTTTGACACCCCCCCCCCCCCCGCTGTAAGGGATCAACTAACTATAAGGTTACAAATCATTTTCTGACATTTCAAAAGGTTGCAAAATAAGATAATGTCGTATAGGTGCCGTAGTCAGGCGCAAAGAATAATGACCGTTCGTATACGGTGGTTTATTTATTTATTTATTCAATTTCTATACCGCCCTTCTCCCGAAGGACTCAGGGCGGTGAACAGTTAAAATGACATACATATAGAATGTGAATATAAATAATTAAGCCAGTTTGGCTCGACAGTTAAGAATCTTCAGCATAAAGATTTACAAAATTAGAAAAGATTTATGCCAGACCGGCTTGGTGAAAAAGAAAGGTCTTAAGTGCACGACGGAAAGTGCGAAGATCTGGGATCATTCGTATCCCTGGGGGTAACCTGTTCCAAAGGGTAGGTGCCCCAACAGAAAAGGCTCTTTCTCTGGGAGCCACTAGTCGGCATTGCTTTAGTGATGGCACCCTGAGAAGGTTGTAGCATAGAAGATTCATTCTGGCTTATGTACAAGAATCTGATCAAATAAAGTTCATCATTAAATTGGTGGCGTATAAGGGTCAACCAAATTCAGGAGGGCTTGGATATGGAGTACTTGTGGGGACACAGTGACTCTAAACCAGGGGTCTCCAACCGTGGCAACTTTAAGACTTGTGGATTTCAACTCCCAGAAGTTCAATTGGGAGTTGAAGTCCACAAGTCTTAAAGTTCCCACGGTTGGAGACCCCTGTTGTGGCCCCGTCCTCTGAGCCTATCCCTTTGGAGGAAGGCAGCTCTGAGCAGGAGGAAGAGGAGCCAGCCAGATCTCCCAGCCCTCCCCCTCTGGCACCGGCTCAGGTGCCAGCTGAAAGAGAGCCAAGTAGTGGGGAAACAGGTGTCTCAGATGAGAGTGAGGGAGAGACGTCATTCCTGGACGCACGCCAAAGAAGGCGAGAGAAAAGGGTACTGCAGCTGCGGCGTATGAGGAAATCCTGAGTCATTGGATTGGAGTCACAGGATCAATGACTCACTGGACCAGACCCAGAAACATATCTATATAAGACAGTACGGTGGGTCACGAAGTTCGTGACGAACAAAGCTAAACAAACGGAGCAACCTCGTAGTCTTGGAAGCTGGATGATCGGCAAAGCTACGTAGGTGATTTTCTTGTTTGTGTAAACCAATAAAGTCCTTGGCAGACGGTGTGCATATCGCTGCCAAGGTTGAGATAAGAACTGCGGAGTGTGCCAAGTGATTCTTAACCCTCGGCTGGCTGTGTTTTTGTGGGTCTCTGAAGGGGGGGGACAGATCAACCCCTGCTCTAAACGGATGGTGTTTAATTGCCCCACCCCCACCCCCTATCTGTCTGAAATGGTACAGGGCAGTGGTGAAATCCAATTCTTTTTAACTACCGGTTCTTTGGGCATGGCTTGGTGGGCGTGGTGTGGCTAGAGGGGATGGTTTGGTGGGCGTGGCACGGGAAGGATACTGCAAAATCTCCATTCCCATCCAATTCTGGGGCCAGCCAGAGTTTTGTGGCCTGTGCGCGGCCTGTGCAACTAGTAGCTGATTCAGACAGCGAGGAGGCTGGTGTGGTGCTGCGCCAGCAGCCTTTGCAGCTGGCACTCGAGTCAGACAATGAGGAGGCTGGAGAAGATGTGGTGCCAGAGGCAGGGATTCAGCCAGGGCCTTCAGAACCTCCAGAAGCTCCCTTAAGTGAAGAGGACAAAGAGGTGGAGCCTCTTCTCGATGCTCGGGCACATAGAGCTGCCAAAAGGCAGGAATGGCTCCTTAGGAGGAAGTCTCAAGAGTAAGGCTTGGGGTTTATTGGCCACTTCCTTAGCCTATTTAAGGAGGAACACTGACTGAAGCAATTTGCAGGGAACAACTTCGTTCGCATGCTTTCGTGTCTTGTCTTGCTTCCTGCAAATTGCTTCTGGGCATTCTGCCAACCATAGTAAGCTTTCAGTTATTATTCTTTGAATTCTTGTAGGCTGTTAATGCAGTTAATTAACAGTCGTTGTTGTAAAAGACTTATTTAGTAAACCAAGGTTTGAACGGACTTTGTGTGTGCTGCGTTCTTTGGGGTCCGTAGCTGGGGCAGAACACAGAGGTGGTATTTGCCGATTCTCCGAACTACTCAAAATTTCTGCTACCGGTTCTCTGAACTGCTCAAAATTTCCACTACCGATTCTCCAAAACCTGCTGGATTTCACCCCTGGGAAGTAGGGTCTCCTGCTTGAGCAGGGAGTTTGAGTAGAAAACCTCCAAGGTCCCTTCCTCACTCTGTTATTCTGGATGCAAGTCAGTGTTTCCATGGCATTTTAGAAAATGAACTCTTTGGGAAAAGCTTTGATTTGTTAAATGCCCCAATTAGACTTCCACAGAAACAGTTGCTGGACATTTTAAACAGGTATTCCTGCAGGTTCTCACTTATCAAGAAGCAAGCAATCCTTGTTTTGGGGCATCTCCTGAAGTCTTGGAGCACAGCTCTCCAAACTTGGCAACTTTTTAAGACTTGTGGGCTTCAATTCCCAGAATTCTCCAGCTAACCAACCATGTTGAGTGAGTAAATTTCTGGGTGTTGAAATCCACAAGTCTTAAAAGTTGCCAGGTTTGGAGAGCACTGAGTTAGGGCATGGATGAAAGAACGGTGTTTCTTAAAAAATTCAGCAGTTTTAAGAGACGTGGACATCATCTTCCCAAATTCTCCAGCCACCATGACTGGGAGTTGAAGTCCAGATGTCTTAATGTTGCTAAGAGTGAGTGACACTCTAAAGCAGCTTTGCTGGCTGAGGAACTCTGGGAATTGAAGTCCAAAAGTCTTAGAGTTGCCAAGGTTGGAGACCCCTGCTCTAGAGTATCTCACAATTAAGAAAATGAAGAGTTAGTAGTAGTTGCTGTACTTTGCTTGCCTTAAGCATCTGGCAGCTTAATCCTGTGCAAAATAATAATAATAATAATAATCAACCACCAGGAGCCAAAAGGCTAAAATCTGGTTCCGTTCCCTGCAGAAACGCAAGCCAGTTTTTCATTTGCCAATATGAAAGGAAAATAACAGTAATGGCTTCCTACCTATTGTAGGAGTCTATGGGTAATGCCTCTCCATTCCCAGAGGTAATAACTTCCTGTCACTGAAAAAAATTAATTCTAAGCCACACATGTAATTTACTTTCTTGATATTGTAGGCTTAGTATCTATAACAAAAGTGACCTGGTCTGTTTCAAAAAGTCATTTAGATTCGCTGGATGAACTCTTCTGTTCTGGTGATTGGTCTCCCTTCAAAGCTGCCTCTTCCTTGCTATTTTCCTGGGTGAATTCCAACGCTGAATTGCTCTACCGGAGGTTATTTCCTTCTTCCTCTTCCTCTTCCTCTTCTTCTGAGTCCCTTGGGAGTCGGGCGGCATAGAAATATGGTTAATTAAATTAAATTCTTCCTCCTCCTCCTCCTCCTCCTCCTCCTCCTCCTCCTCCTCCTCTTCTGTGTACCATTGTCCAGAAATGGGACGTCTGTCAATCAAAATCACTCCATCTGCATAGCATGAAACCAAGCCAAAGTTTCTTTGTTCCAGGGCCTTCGTTCTTCCCGTAGAAATATTTAGTTCTTGCTGTTTAAGACCATTGGTTTCAGGTGTGTGTGTGCGTTTTTGAAGGAGCATTGCAACCATGTGCTTGGAAATTTTTATATAGCTGTCATGCCTCCAAGGAGGGAATTGGAAGCAAGTTGATTCGCCCCACTGATCTAGGGGTTTATGCAGTGGGGGGATGTACATAATTTACCTACCGGTTTGCCCAGCACCGAAAATATGAGTGTGTGTGCATGCACCCAGCATTCTGTGTATGCACTTTGCTTGCGCGCACACCTTCCCTGAATGCACCCGAACTCAAAAACGTGCCTAAATGGCAGAGCAAAGATCCGAGGCGAGTGGGCTCACTGGGGATTTCCGCTATCAGTTTGCTTGAACCGGCTGAATACCATCTCTGGATTTATGTATCATGGTTACAAAATCCTCTTTGCTCCAGTTCAAGAAGGGAATACTTGTTAAAATGTCTGCCGGTTAGTCCACTTCACAAGAAGCTCAGGCATTGGTGATCTTTCATTTTTATGATTATTTATTGTTTAAATTTAAATATTATTATTTAAATTTAAAATATTATTATTTCTTCCCTGGTTATAGTTTTTAGCTGAAATTACAGGAAAGACACTGGAAACATGGAGATTGTTTGGAAAGATGGTTTAATGGTGGACAGAACCAATGGTTTTGAGGTCCTGGACAAAAAAATGCACATGGAGTGGAGAAAGGGATATATTTATATACTCTCTTGGGCCCTGCCTTAGAGTTTCCTGTTTCCTGTATAAGAAATGTATCCCATTGGCTGACAGACTCCCAGAGGGCGGGGGTCTTAGCTAACTTGGTAGGCTGTCTTGTGTCCCGGGCTTGGTTGAGCCTTGCTCGGTGATATAATCTTTCTAGGTGCCATGTGGTGAGATGGGTAGAGGATTAATCCTATCATGTCTTGCGGGCCATGTCTTAATCCCATCACCCTGGAGCTGGTGGGAGTGGGCAGGGAGCTGCAGGAAGCTGCTTTGTCTTTAAAAACACATTTCTCCTTTTTTCTTCCAAGGAAATATAATATTCTACCTCTTTAATATTTCATTCTTCTAGGAGGGGGATGGGTGCTAACTTCCTACACTGTGTTGTGGCCTGCCAGTGGCCAGCAGAGCTGGCAGCAGAGTCAGACAGTGAGGAGGTTGGGGAGGAACTTGGGCCAGTCCTGGGGGCTGGGGAAAGCTTGGATGAGGGCTCTGTATCGGAGGCACAGAGGGGGCCAAGGCCATCTGATAGTTATGTGCAGCCCCCGGAGTCTGACATCAACGAGGCAGAAGAACAGCGGGAGCCTGTTCCCAGTGTGCGCATGCACAGAGCTGCCAGAGGACAAGAACAATTAAGAAAATAGGGTCGACTTGGGAGTAAGGCTTGGAGATGATTGGCCCCTCCCATAAGACATAAAAGAAGAGCGAACGGGATGTGAGCTTTTGCAGGAAGCAATGAGTTCATCTGGCCAATTGAAGATTTGAACATTCTGTTTGTGACTCTGTGCCAAATTTGGCCTTGCCCTGCGTCTGGAAATTAGCTCTCTGGCAGCATTCCCTGTGAGATAAGGTGGGTGTTGATAACCTTCCTCTGAAAGACTGTTTATCAAGCCTTGGAGGACTTTACAGTAATTTATAGTCCGATAAGTAAAAAGAGGTTTTACGAGGCTAAGACTTTGCTTCATGCTTTCTAAGGAGGCCTAGGTTAGAACCCACTGGTGTCTTGCTTTTTAAGTTTTTGGTGTTTTCTTGTCCTGAGGCCTTGAACAAGGCTAACCTTGTTGGCTCCATTTTCCGTTTTCCGCTCAAGTGGAGAAGCACTTTTAAAAAAACAACAACAATCTATCTGCTTTCAGCGTTTCAAAGTGCCAGTTGCAGCCTGAGCACTGGAGTAACCTGCGAGGAGGAGCGTATAGCTTCTGCGGGCGAAAAGGAGGCCGTTACTCTTTCTGTCACTCGCTCTACAAGTATCTAATAGCAGTGCACAGTAATTTGAGTTTCCTGGAGTTATGGAATAAGTGCATTTAAAAGCAAATGTTCAACCTGGATTAATTCTGTAGCTTTCTACCTCCAGTAGGCAAAGTTAAAAGCTCTTTTTAAAAAAAGGGGGGGGGGGGAGGGAGGCAGCAGGAATTGAGCTGGAAAAAAAAAAAGGTGGAGACAAGGAAAGATTTTAAGCACCGCAACGGCAGTGTTTGGGTTTTTTTTGTATGCTTCCACAATAGCTGCTGTGTTTACTCTGGCAATAAAGCTGAAAATGCACACTGTGAATGTAGCTGTATTATAGAAAGGCCTGTTCATGTAGCTCATTAATCAATAATTGGCTTTCATATTCCGTGGCTTGGGCTTTATCCGAGAGACCAGCTGGCAAGTTCTTATATAAACTGGAATGAATACTTGACGTTAATTTTAAGATCAGGGGTGTATGTGTATGGACAACACACATGCAAACACACTCATGCAACACTCAAAGAATAGCATCTGGAATTCTTAAATTTGTTTTGATCTGCGTCGTTTTCTTTCCCCACTTCTACGTATATATATACTAACAGATTAGTTAGAAGGGACCTTGTAGTTCATTTAGTCCAACCTCCCGTCCTGCTTGGGCAGGGGGTTGGACTAAATGACCTACAAGGTCCCTTCCCTACTACACCATTCCTCATGGATGGCAGTCCAGTCTCGTCTGGAAAGCCTCCAGGGATGAAGCTCCCACAACTTCTGAAGGCAACTTCTGTTCCATAGGTTGATTGTTCTCGCTGTCAGAAAATTCCTCCTTATTTCCAGGTTGAATCTCTCCTTGATCAGTTTCCATCCATTATTCCTTGTCTGGCCTTCGGGTGCTTTAGAGAATAGCTTGAACCCTTCCTCTCTGTGGCAGCCCCTCAAATATTAGAACTCTGCTGTCCTGTCTCCCCTGGTCCTTCTCTTCATTAGACTAGACTAGTTCCTGCAACTGTTGCATCTGCCCATGAATTCTGAATGAGTTTCCCCCATGGCGTTATCGGCTCGTTAGGACCTAAAGGTAGATATTTCTTCGCTCTTACCTGGATATTTTTGGCTAGAAAACAAAGGAGGCGGAATATTTTGCCCTTTCTTGATGGATCAGCTATCATATCCTTGAGCCCTATCGGATTATATCGCATCCTGGACATAAACTGTTTCAACTCCTACCCTCAAAACGACGCTATGGAGCACTGCACGTCAGAACAACTAGACACAAGATCAGCTTTTTCCCGAATGCCATCACTCTGCTAAACAAATAATTCCCTCAACACTGTCAAACTATTCACTAAGTCTGCATTACTATTAATCTTCTCATCGTTCCTATCACCCATCTCCTCCCACTAATGACTGTATGACTGTAACCTTGTTGCTGGTATCCTTAAGATTTATATTGACTCTTTCCCTATGACAGGGGTCAGCAACCTTAACACTCAAAGAGCCCCAAAGGTCCTAACTGGAAGTCCCCCATTCAATTCTGGAGCTGACTGGAAGTCTGGTTCCCCCACCATAGATTCTCCTCCTACCTTTTTCTTCTACCTGTCCTAACTGAAAGCCCTATCAATTATGAGGCCGACTGGCAACAAGGAGCCGCAGCAGAGGGATGAAAGAGCCACATGCGGCTCCCGAGCTGCAGGTTGCTGACTCCTGCCCTATGACTATCATTGTGTTGTGCCTTATGATTCTTGACGAAATATCTTTTCTGTACTCCAAGAGCGTATGCACCAAGACAAATTCCTCGTGTGTCCAATCCCACTTGGCAAATAAAGAAATCTATTCTAGTCTATTCTAAAGCCATTATATTACGTTGGTTAAAGGAGCTCCAGTACAGTAATACAAAGGTTTTCAGAAGCAAATTGGAGGCCCAGCTACTATCCCTTTTCATCATATTATGGCATCTACCTAGTGTTGTGGCTCCATTGCCTGAGCCTGGGCTATCGACAGATGCAGACTCTGAGAGTGAGGGAGAGGAGTTGGCAAGGCCTCCCTCTCCAGGACCCTCCTCTCTGGCAATGCCTCCAGAGGACACCGAAGGCCAAGAGATAGGCCCAGAGCCAAGCACTTCCCCGCAGCCACAGGTGGACAGCGACGAAGGAGATAAGTGCTGGCTGGATCCTCGACAGCGGCGCAGGGAGAAGCGTGCGCAGCAGAGGAAGAGGCGTGCCAGAGATTAGCTGAGTCACTGGACCACACCCCACAGGGTATAAATGTGGGTGTGATGGCTGGCTCAGTTTGTGACGAGCAGAAACTAGAAATCATCCATGGACTCTGTGTTGCTGAAACTGTGCCTGCTTAACTGGATTGCATTCGGATTAATTCTTGTATTGCTGGAACTTTGCCTTATCGGAAGGCTTGTGGACTTATCTTTGTTTTGTGTAAGTGAAGTCTAAATTGGCAGCCAGCCACTGGGTTGCTGCCAGCTTTATCTTCAAAGTCTCTGTCGTGTGGCTTATTAACTCTGGGCCGTCTGTGGGGGTGCGTGTGTGAGACGGGGACAGAACAGCTAGCTAGACCAATTCTAGCAGGTATATTGGGGATAAGAGAAGAGTTTGGAAACTCTGTACAGCTCTGGTCATATCCAGCCCCCTAAATATTTTTTTTAAAAAGAGGAATGAAATCAAGCAAAACCGGCCTTCTAGTTTTCTATTATTTGCTCAGGATGCCACAAGTTGAAGCTAGACAGCTGCTCTTCTTTCCCCTACGGAAAAGTGAAATAAAGTCACCCATCGTGGTTTGTAATGGGGGGGGGGGAAATATGGGTCATCATTTCGCTTTCTTTGTTTCCAAACAGAGATGGTTAAAAGTTTCTCCCCTACTGCTTGGAACAGGGGTATTTTTGTAGAAAAGTCAGCTAAAACAACCCTGCAGATTTCTGCTTGCCCACATGTCCAGAATGAGTAATTTTCTTTTGAGGGTTGAATACAATATCATTAAGGCCTCCATTTCCCCCCCCCCCCCCTTTAATGACCAATTTGCAATAATTGGCTGTTTGTTCAAATAATGTTTGAATAGCCCATAAAAGAAGAGGAGCCCTCCTGAACCCAACAAGCTGGCATAACAATTAACACAATGGATTAACCTGAAATCAAGTTAAATAACAGATTATCCCCCTGGCTAGGAATCTCCTTTGCTTGGAACCCTATCTCTTCCCCTCTCCCCCCCCCCAATTTTCATCTCTAAAATCCTGTCCCCCCCCCTTTTTTTTACATAAAGCGTGTCAGATATCTTCTTTTATTAAGATATTTCTATACCATCTGACAGATTTTTTTTTCCCCTCTCCAGATGGCATCCAGCATATTTTACCCCATTAAAAATGCAAACACATAAAACAATGCAAAGTTAAAATATAGTAAAACATAGAAAATTGCCTAAACTGGCGGCTGTGAGCAAGTAAGTCTGCTTCTTCTTCCATGAGCTGTCAAATGTCATGATAAATAAATCTTTTTTATCAGATGATAGATCATCAGCATTTTTTTTTCTGGGGGAAGAGATTTTGGAAAGATTTCTACTTTATCTCTATTTTTTATTTATTTATTTTGTCAAGCATGTATTAGTAACAGATGTAAGTATTAACATGATTATGAGTACATGAGATGGATATGAATAAAAGGGGACAGTAGGACAAGGACGGTAGGTATGCTGGTGCACTTATGCACGCCCCTTACAGACCTCTTAGGAATGGGATGAGGTCAACAGTAGACTGTCTTAAGGTTAAAGTTTTGGGGGTTTGGGGAAGAACCCACAGAGTCAGCTAGTGCATTCCAGGCATTGACCACTCTGTTGCTTAAGTCATATTTTCTGCAATTGAGTTTGGAGCGGTTTACCTTCAGTTTGTATCTGTTGTGTGCTCATGTATTGTTGCGGTGGAAGCTGAAGTAGTCATTGACAGGTAAGACCTTGTGGTAGATAATTTTATGAACTACGCTTAGGTCAGACCAAGGACGGCGTAGTTCTAAGTTGTCTAAGCCCAAAATTTCAGGTCTGGTGGCATAAGGTATATTCTGTTGTGAGCAGAGGTGTGGAGAACTCTTCTTGTGAAATATCTCTGGACTCGCTCAATTGTATTAATGTCCGATATGCAGTGCGGGTCTCTTAACATTTATTACATCTCTTAACATTTTTTACATGTTTTTTTTTTAATGTTAATAATGAGCTTGCATTGTTAGTATGGATCTCTTTATAAGAGGACCTTCTGCAAGGGGTAGGGAAGGACTTAAAAGTTTGCAGAAGCCTTTAGCAAAATCCTCAGAAATAGAATCTTCCCACCCATCCACCCTCCTTCTTCGAAGTGAATTAGAGTTAGGACTGAGCATGTCCGTTGGCCAGAAAAAAGAAGTAATGGGTATTTTTGGGGACGAGGGGAGAGAATTGAGGGACGGCTAAGAAGAACTTCAGTGGTTGGATACCTAAACAGGAACTCTTTGTTTTGTTTTATGGCCAACTTGTCCATTGGCAAATTAATGCTGCCTGATTGCAGCCTTTCCTTCTCAAAACAGCCTAGGTGGTAAGAGAATTTAGATTGGCACTTCTGTCAGAATTAGCAGTTTGTGGCCTACTTCAATAATTATTTCCTCTGGTGCTTTCTCTGGTTGCTATATAAGGACGAGGAGTAGGATGGGATGGCTTATGCAGTTGCCATGGACACCATGAAACACAGCAGCGAGAAGCCCAGAAGGAGTGGGGAATCTGATTTCCACCATCTTCAGGTTTCCACTTTCTGCCCCAAAATAGTCAAAAAAAAAGTGGGGTGTGTGTGTGTGTGTGTGTGTGTGTGTGTGTGTGTGTTGGACTTTACTTTGGCCCCCTGTGAAACAAGTGAACTCTGCAGACATATATCACCCACCAACAAGATTTATGATAGGAGGAAGAGGGGCTGGGTGACATGCAAAAATTCGGATAATTTTCCATAGCATTTTTGGCTTTTTGTATACGGCAAAGCTCTTGATAAAAAGAGAAGGAAGGCTTAGCTTTGTGTATCATTTTAGCTTTGAACTCTCTGGTGAGGGATGCCCACATACCAGCCTGGTATTCCTGGTCTCACCTGCCAAATTCAAGGAATTCTCGCTCTGTCCGGCCAGCCAGCGGACCGACAGGAATGAGGAAGAGAAGAGCTGCATAAAATTCCCTTTCATTGCCCAGAACTCCCTTTGAACCGGCCTATATCATTGTCGTGTATCTTAGTCGGGCTGGAGTAAGGGCAACAACATGTGTACAGCAGGCATGGGCATTTCATTTTCCCCAGAGGCCACATGAGAAACTGGGACTGTTATGGCGGGCGGCCAAACCAAGAAGGCGAACTTAATTCTGTTCAGTTGCATGAGTGGGGTCCACTTTATTTACATTTGATTTCTAATTTTTGATTGACTTCGCACAGGTCGGACATCGACAGCCAAAGGTCCAGATGTGGCTCAGGGGCAATAAAATGCCTAGGTCTGGGGTAATGTAACACTGGGGTCCCCGACCCCTGGGCCATGGCCAATTACCAGGCTGTGACTCGTGAGCTTACGTGCGTGTAGCTTCATTTGTATGTGTCACCATTCCAAGTAATGCACCCATAGAAAGCAGAACTCCGTGGTAGGCAAGTTCCTCAAAGAACAATTCATTGGTTGCATCCTATTGGCACAACTGGTGAAAGCCGACTCTGAAAGTTCCCGCGGCTTTCACCTAATTAAAAAAGTAAGTTTCTCCTTTTCCGCCCAAGTCACTGGTCACGCTATCCAATCAAGATGCTGGCCGGTTGCTTGGTTACTTCACTCCTCCCCTGACCAAGCTACCTGTCGGAATGTCCTTGGTTCCCACAGGAAAACCTTCTTCTTTTGGCTACAAACCCCGCTGTAGCTATTTCCCCCCCCCCCCCCTTCCTGCCTCTTCTTCTGCTTTGTGGCAACCCGGAAGCCTCCCAAGATGGCCTCAGCCAGGTTCACTTCAGGGTTGACAATATGAGCAGTGGACGGGCGCATGCAGGCAGGTCCATTTGCGCAAGCGGTGGGCGCGTGTGCCCGCCACTCACGCAATGGAGCTGCACTTCAATAGTGGGTTCCACTTAACCTTCGCTACCGGTTCGGAACTCTGAGCGCGTGTGTGCGTGCATGTGCTTGCTTCTGCGGCGGGTGGGCGGAGTCTCCCACCGCCACCGCCACTACAGGTTTGCCCGAACTGGTAGAAACCCACCACTGGTGCATTTGCCTGCCACTCGCGTCGAACTATCCTCTCTCCACTGCAAAGCTGGAAAAGTTGGATACCGCGAGTGTGATACAAAGAAAAAACTAGTTACAGCCCAATTCAATCTTTTCTTTCCAACACTCTCCTTTCTCTCTCTCTCTCAGATCTTTTCATGATCATGGCATCCTAAATACAGGTGAGGCACAGGTGTTTGAGGATCCTCTGGTTTTATGAACACAGGGAAGGAGCCGGTTGGATGAAGCCAAAATTCTTGCTTCTGGCCACTATCAAGAAGCCATCAAAGGACTTGGAAGTCCTACTTGCCTAATAATATCTGCATCGGTATCTCTAGCCTATTTAACCTCTTTCCACAAATTCTACTTCTAATTATCTGTATCTTAAACTTACATCTTTATCTAAATCAGTGTTTCTCAACCTTGGAAGCTTGAAGATGGGTGGACTTCAACTCCCAGAATCCCCCAGCCAGCTTCAAGCTTCCAAGGTTGAGAAACACTGATCTAAATTATCTTGACTTCTGTTTACAATTCTTATTAGTATTGAAATTTTGATACGTTTCTTTTTGGTTGTTTATATTTTTCGTTTTGTGTCTGTGTGTGTGTGTGTGTGTGTGTGTTTTCTTGCTTTTTTGTGTATTATGTTTCTTTTTGTACTGTGTATTTTAATATTTGGAAAGTTAATAAATATTATTCAAAAAAAACAAAAAAAGGAAAGTCCTTCTTGCCTGCCGTTGCACCTAATCCCAAAGGTGCAATTGCACTATTGTAGTTAAGGGTTAATTAAACATAAGATCAACTCGAGATCCTATCTAAACCCAGCAACATCTTCCCCACTCTGAGGGGAAAAAAAGCATATTAACAGTAGCATTTTTTTCCCCGTTCTTCCCTAGCAACTGGTACTGAGGAGTATAACTGCTCTGAAAAAAACCAGAGGCTTCAAGTTTTTGTTTCTCAATTTCATTAAGCATCTTGAATATTCATAGCGTAGAAAGAGGGTGCAGAAATCAAAGAAGTAGATTAAATCCTTAGAGCCCATGGGAAGTCTAACTTCCTCTTTCCTAAAATGATTTCTCTTCGTCGTCGTCCATCCGTCCCCACGTGTCACATGTCAGTGAGTTCTGCAACTTAATTATGTAGTACAGGTAAGCCCCCCACCCCCATAAATATACGACCATAAAGAGCCCAACATTTAGGCTGCTAAGTGAAACATTCATTAGAGCTGAGTAGCGTAGGGGAGTAATGCCTCCTACAAAGGCAACATTTAAGATCCAGCTGCTGCAATTACTTGCGAGTTCAATCCCAGCCAGGCTCAAGGTCGACTCAGCCTTCCATCCTTTATAAGGTGGGTAAATTGAGGACCCAGTTTGTTGGGGGCAATAAGCTGACTTTGTATAAATATACAAAAGTATGAAGGCTATTGCTTAATGCATTGTAAGCCGCCCTGAGTCTCCAGAGAAGGGCGGCATATAAATCAAATTTAACCAAAAAAAAAAAAAAAAAGTAATTCATTAAATTACTGGGGTTTTAAATTGTCAGCCAAATTATTTAATTCGTTTTATTCTATTTTAAATTTTTGTATTTATATGTTTTATTTATGGCTGTACACCGCCCTGAGTCCCTCGGGAGTAGGGCGGTTTATAAATCTTTTTTTTTTATTGAAAATTTTATAAAAATACAAACATATAAACCCGCCCTCCCCCCTTCAACCCCCCCATCCCTCCCCCCTTCAACCCCCCTCCCCCCCCCGACTTCCCAGAGTGAAATACAGGGTTTTTCTTCTTCGACAAAAAAGATAAACCAATCATTAACCTATCCAATTTCTAGTTTACAAACACCATCAAAATCTTAACTCCAATCTAATAAAAAAAAAATTTACAACTCTATAGTTCTTCTTCATTCATACGCAATTTGATGTCTTCTTATATGATATTTATTCCGAATATAGTCAATCCATTTCCTCCACTCCAAAATGATTTCTCTTGCGTATGATCCTTCAAATATGCTGAGATTTTAGCCATCTCAGCTAAGTTCATTACTTTTACAATCTATTCTTCTACTGTGGGCAAAGAGTCTTTTTTCCAGTGTTGTGCAACCAACAATCTGGCTGCTGTTATTAAATTTAAAATCAACTTAGTCTCCAATAATGTACATTCATTTATAATACCCAATAAAAACAATTGCGGTGTAAATTCCAGCCTTTTTTTCAAAATATTTTGCATTACCCACCAGATCTTTATCTAAAATGCTTTAACCTTCTTACAGGTCCACCAAATATGAAAATAAGTTGCGTCTTCACAGTCACACCGCCAAATAAATCTAATAAAATAAATAAATAAAATAAATAAATAAGTGGATCTGCCCCATTTTACGATCTTTCGTAAGTGAACCTCTGCGCCCGCTAAGTTAACAACACCGTTGTTAAGGGAATCGGGCTTCCTCATCGACTTTGCTGATAAGGGGATTATGTGACATCTCCCTCTCCCCCCCCAACGACATTGCAACCATTGTACATGCAAGCCAGTTGCCAAGCATCTGAATTTCGACCCCATGACCCCGGGGTTGGTTGCAGCGGTTGTAAGTGTGAGAAAAAATGGTCATAACTCGCTTTTTTCAATGCCACGGTCAGTAAGTGAACTGTCGTAAGTTGGAGGCCACCTGTAAATGGGAATATATCAGGGGTGCTATTCAGTGGGTTCTGACAGGTTTCTGGAGAACCGGCAATGGAAATTTTGAGTAGTTCAGAAAACCGGCAAATACCACCACTGGCTGGCCCCAGAGTGGGGTGAGAATGGAGATTTTGCAATATCCTTCCCCTAGGATTGGGGAGGGAATGGAGATTTTGCAGTATCCTTCCCCTGCCAAGCCACAGAACAGGTAGTAAAAAAAAATTGAATTCCACCACTGAGAGAGAGAGAGAGAGCAGGCAGGCAGATAGACAGGCAGATAGTCTATAGATTATACATTATAGATAGATTATAGATAGATTATCTATCTAATTATATCTATCTATCTATCATCTATATCTATCTATCTATCTTATCTATCTTATCTATCTATCTATCTCTATTATCATCTATATCTATCACCTATCTATATCATCTATCTATCTATCTATCTATCTATCTATCTATCTATCTATCTATCTATCATCTATCTATCTATCTTGAAAGGCCATACTTTGCAAAATGTATGGCCTTTCAATCAATCTATCTATCTATCTATCTATCTATCTATCTATCTATCTATCTATCTATCTATCTTGAAAGGCCCTACTTTGCAAAGTGCATTTGCCTGAGTGAAGCACTTTCCCCAAACCTTTAAAGGAGCTGCTTCCTTTGGAAGGCTGCTGTAGCTGCTTTCAGAGGCTGTTCTTGGCTATCGGTATGTATGGGAACATAGCAGCTTCACCTGCAGTCCTGGGTAATGTTGGTAGGGTCCCTGGCATACCTATGAATTCAGTCCTGGGGAGATGAGAGGAGAGAAAAGGAGAAGAAGAGAAGGAGAAAAGGGGAGGAGGGGGGAGGGGTGGAGAGAACGTAGAATAGAATAGAATAGAATAGAATAGAATGGAATGGAATGGAATGGAATGGAATGGAATGGAATGGAATGGAATGGAATGGAATATTGGAATATTGGAATATTGGAATATTGGAATATAGAATAGAATAGAAATTAGGATAGAATGGAACGGAACAGAACGGAACGGAACAGAATAGAATAATAAATATAGAATGGAATGGAATGTAGAATAGAATAGAATAGGGAATAGGAATAGGAGAAAAGGAAAAAGAATAGAATAGAATAGAATAGAATAGAATAGAATAGAATAGAATAGAATAGAATAGAAAAGAATAGAAGAATAGAGAATAGAATAGAATAGAATAGAATAGAATAGAATAGAATAGAATAGAATAGAATAGAATAGAATAGAATCACTTTTAAGATTAAAACCAAACTCTGTGAACGTAATTTCAACCGTTTTCTACCCTGAATTTAACTGTGCTGTACTTCTGGCCTTCTGAAAGATAAGATAACTTTGATTGTCATTTTTTTTTTTACTTAACTGCACTGGCCCACATTAAAAATGAAATTCTGTTGCCTGCTCTAAAGGATGGATGGATAGATAGGTAGATAGGTAGGTAGGTAGGTAGGTAGATAGATAGATAGATGATAGATGATAGATAGATACGATAGATAGATGATAGGTAGGTAGATAGATAGATAGATATATGATAGATAGATAAAGATAGATAAGATAGATATGACAGATAGATAGATAGATAGATTGATAGATGATAGATACGATAGATAGATTGATAGATAGATAGATAGATAGATAGATAGATAGATAGATAGATAGATAGATAGATAGATAAAATTCATTATTGGCCAAGTGTGATTGGACACACAAGGAATTTGTCTTTGGTGCATAAGCTCTCAGTGTACATGTTCTAAAGTATATACCTACCGATACCCATACATAACACACGTATACATATACATACACACACACACACACACAGGTACATACATTCATCACACACCAGTATACACACACACACACACATTAATCACTGTCCATTTTGAATACATAACAGAAAGAGGAAAGTTGAGAATTCACAAGGTTGATGCTATAAAGTCATGATAGCAAACCTATGTCACAGCTCAGCTCCAGATCACATGTGCCCGCCAGCCAGCTGATTTTTGGGTCTTCCGGGCCCACCGGAAGTCAGGAAACAGGCCATTTCTGGCCTCCGGAGGACCTCAGGGGGGCGGGGAGGCCGTTTTCACCCGCCCCAGGCTCCAAGAAAGCCACTGGAGCCTGGGGAGGGTGAAAAACGGGCCTACTGGGCCCACCGGTAACCTTTTGGCCATCACTTGCCAAAAGCAGAGGGAGCGCAGAGCAGGTCGCATGTGCATGCATGGGGAGGGAATTGAATTATGGGTGTGGGCACGCGGGAAGGCGACCGCCTCTGCGCTCCCCTCGCTTTTGGCATGCAACGGCAAAAAGTTTAGCCAGACTGCTATAAGTTGGCAAGGTGTTGTTAAGGTGCTGGACTTAGAAACCAGGAACTTGTGAGTTCTAGTCCTTCCTGAGGCTTGAAAGCCGGCTGAGTGACTTTGGGCCAGTCCTTCTCCCAGCCCAACCCAGGTTGTGGTTATGGTCAGAATGAGAAGCACAAGCCTATTATTGCACGCTTCCTTGAATTCTCCAATAAAGGTGAATTAAAAACAATAGGAATGCATTAATTCTCAGACAAATGCGGGATGCCTTCCTGATAAATACAAACGAAAAGTTTTCGTATGCCAGGTTTGCAATTTTTTTCTCTCCAAGATTGTGTGAAAATGATTTTCTGTGAGTCCCATGAGGTCTCCAGAATGGTCTGTGCTCAGCCCTCAGCGCCCTCTTGAGGCAGATTAGGGATCACAGCATCCGAAAAGCTCTTCTTAGATCGGACTAATAAACCATTGATAAAGCTTGTTCAGTGATATTTGTTTTCTTTCTAGGAAGTCTACTTGGTGATAGCAAAGCCTCCTTTACCTTTCCTGTTTGCCAGCCTATTTTGTCAACTCTCTGAGAGCTGTGTGCAACGAAATTTTCATTTTAATGTAGGCCGATGAGTGTACGTTCAAAGTGACAGTAAAGTTACTTTAAGTTTAAGTCTAACTGATGTCAAGTCGTGTAATTAAACCAGCAAGTTTGTTTGTTTATTTATTTATTTGGAAATTTATATTGCTGCCCATTCGCACATGGCGACTCAAGGCGGCTTACAAGAATATCTATCTATCTGTCTGTCTGTCTGTCTATCTATCTATCTATCTATCTATCTATCTATCTATCTATCTATCATCTATCTATTGATATGGTGGCTCAGTAACTAAGATGCTGAGCTTGTCAATCAAAAGTTCAACAGTTCAGCAGTTCGAATCCCCAGTGCCGTGTAATGGGGTGAGCTCCCGTGACTTGTCCCAGCTTCTGCCAACCTAGCTGTTCGAAAGCAGGTAAAAAAATGCAAGTAGAAAAATAGGGACCCCTTTTGGTGGGAAGGTAACAGCGTTCTGTGTGCCTTTGGCGTTGAGTTATGCCGGCCACATGACTACGGAGACGTCTTCGGACAGCGCTGGCTCTTTGGCTTTGAAATGGAGATCAGCACCGCCCCCTAGAGTCGGGAACGACTAGCACATATGTGCAAGGGGAACCGTTACCTATATGTGTGTGTGTGTGTGTATAAACAATAAAACTAATAAAAAAGAGAATCAATAAATTAATAAAATAACATAAAATAACCCCTCACCCCAGTGACAACATATCACACAAGCCATTTAATGGGCTCGATTCCATGCAGTGTTGTAGCCTGTTGTCCATCCCCCTGTGAAATTAACTGATCCAATTGACAAGAATGGGTAGGTCAAGTATGCTGCATATTGTTACTGCTTAATTAGATGAACAGCATCCTTTACACGTGGCACTTAAGGCTTCAATTCTGATCCATGCAACTCAGGATTAGAAACCCAGTATGGTTTATTGGTTTCTAACCCAGAGTTGCATGGATGTAGTTTCAGCGCCACCATTGTTCATAAAATAAGGCTCCTTTCTCCAGCCAGGTGCTTTCCAGACAGGTTGCGACTATATAACACTCAAGACTTATCTGAGAACGGTTGGAGCTGTGGTCTTAAAACATGTGCTAAAGTTTGATGTAGGATCTTCTAATGATAACAGAAGAGCAGATTGTTGAGTCTTTGGAAACTTATTGACATTGGGGTTTTTTAAAAAAAAAAATCTGTTAAATGTCTTTTGCTGAAACTTTTCACTGGGGCACCAATGCCTTGACTTTAGAAAGTGGCTCCAATGTTTTCCTTGAAAATAGTGTTGATTTAATTATTCTGTTAAACGGTCTACTGCAATCTTCCTGAAGATGGAGAAGGTGCCGTTGAAAGAATCCTCCAGAGCATTCTTCCAGTTTCATAGATCGCCCTTTTATTTTCACTTTGTTTTGTTCCAAGTTCTTGGCTTTTTTATTTTTTACACATACATACATACATACATACGTGTGTGTGTGTGTGTTTTCTTTTAGCCAGATTTTTTCCTACGTAACCAAGATTTTTCTGCAACCCTAGTTGAGTGAAATCACATTCACTACTTTCTGGGCTTTTTTTTTCTTTTTTTTCCTTCCGGCAGCCAGCAGGAGTTATGCTGCCTATTGGGAGACTTATATAGATTTATTTCACTCAACTAGGGTTGCAGAAAAATCTTGGTTACGTAGGAAAAAACCTGGCTAAAAGAAAAAACACACATAAAACCTACGAAAAGTAAGAAAATAGATATTTTATAGATATAAAAGTAATAGAAAATAAGATACAGGGAGGATACATGAGATGTGGGTGTGGCTTACTGATGAAGGCTAACGAGCTAGAAATAGATCTATATAAGTCTCCCAATGGGCAGCATAGGGCCTGCTGGCTGCCAGAAAGAAAAAAAAACGCCCAGAAAGTAGTGAATGTGATTTCACTCAACTAGGGTTGCAGAAAAATCTTGGTTACATAGGAAAAAACCTGGCTAAAAGAAAAAACACACATAAAACCTACGAAAAGTAAGAAAATAGATATTATAAATAGATGAAAGTAAGAAAATAGATATTTTATAGATATAAAAATAATAGAAAATAAGATACAGGGAGGATACATGAGATCTGGGTGTGGCTTACTGATGAAGGCTAACGAGCCAGAAATAGGTCTATATAAGTCTCCCAATGGGCAGCATAGGGCCTGCTGGCTGCCAGAAAGAAAAAAAAACGCCCAGAAAGTAGTGAATGTGATTTCACTCAACTAGGGTTGCAGAAAAATCTTGGTTACATAGGAAAAAACCTGGCTAAAAGAAAAAACACACATAAAACCTACGAAAAGTAAGAAAATAGATATTATAAATAGATGAAAGTAAGAAAATAGATATTTTATAGATATAAAAATAATAGAAAATAAGATACAGGGAGGATACATGAGATCTGGGTGTGGCTTACTGATGAAGGCTAACGAGCCAGAAATAGGTCTATATAAGTCTCCCAATGGGCAGCATAGGGCCTGCTGGCTGCCAGAAGGAAAAAAAAAACGCCCAGAAAGTAGTGAATGTGATTTCACTCAACTAGGGTTGCAGAAAAATCTTTATATATATAAACTTTCTTGCACTCTTAACTCACCTTTCCATTCATATACGGTATTGGGTGTCATAAAGAGATTGTGCTGGGTGATAGAGGATGGATGGATTTCATTATCTCTTGGTTAATCGTTGAAGAAATTCTTGCCGTCTCAGGCTAAAATAGGAGCAATGCTATATAAACCCAGTCAGGAATTACTGACGTTCTGAAATACTAGCGTAATCTTCAGTTTCATCTAAGCTTGCAAAAAACTGCTCAACGACGGCTTTTGCGAAGCTGTACTCTTGGTCTTGATTGGTATGAAGTGCTAAGGTCAAATGACTGCATCCCGCCAGAGAATGACCAATTAAATCACAGCTTTTTGCTACAGTTATTTCCTTTTTTTTTTTTTTAATTTTTATTTATACAAATCAACAATAAAATAAGAAACATTTTCGGTTCCATGGTGCATAAATAAATACATAAACTTTTATCTTGTCATACATATACATGTACTATTACTTCTTTTAAGTAGTTATATGGATATAATAGTGCTAAATTTTATCTTGATGATTATTAGGTGGTTCCGCCCCAGGCGCCTGATGGATCCTGATAGG
Organism: Masticophis lateralis; assembly: GCA_030761175.1. Classification (NCBI taxonomy): domain Eukaryota; kingdom Metazoa; phylum Chordata; class Lepidosauria; order Squamata; family Colubridae; genus Masticophis; species Masticophis lateralis. The sequence continues at coordinate 23,515,450 of JAUDYJ010000008.1, forward strand.
TTCCAGACGGAGCTTGGGCCATTTCCTGAGACACTGACACGCGACTCGGCTGAGGACCTGGTGGCTGCCTGGGATAGGGCAGCCGGTGGGGCCTTGGACCGGGTCGCGCCTTTGCGGCCTCTGACCCGGCGCCGAACTCACTTATCTCCTTGGTTCACCGAGGAGCTGAGGGAGATGAAGCGCCGGAAAAGACGCCTAGAGAGTGGTTGGAGGGCTAGTCGCTCTGAATCCGACTTAACACTAGTAAGAGCTTATATTAAGACTTACTTAGTGGCAATAAAAGCGGCGAAATCTAATTATTTCACCGCTCTTATTGCGTCATCAGATAATCGCCCAGCCGCCCTGTTTAGGGTGACCCGCTCCCTCCTTCACCTGGGAGCGCGGGAGGACCCCTTGCAGGGTCGTGCTGAGGATTTTGTTCAATATCTGGATGATAAAATAACTCAGATTCGGGATGAGCTGGCCTCTGACTGGGTTAGTTCGGGCGAGGTGACTGAGCCCAGTCTTGAGAGTGTTATCTGGGCTGAGTTCGATCCTGTGGCTCCTGAGGACGTGGACAGGATCCTGGGTAGACTGAACGCTACCACATGTTTGTTGGACCCGTGTCCCTCCTGGTTGGTGCTGGCCTCCCGGGAGGTTACACGAGGCTGGCTCCAGGAGATTATAAATGCTTCTTTGAGTGAGGGTGTCCTTCCGCCTGCCTTGAAGGAGGCGGTGGTGAGGCCCCTCCTCAAGAAGCCCTCCCTGGACCCGGCTGCTTTGGTAAATTATCGTCCTGTCTCCAACCTTCCCTTTTTAGCGAAGGTTGTTGAGAGTGTGGTGGCGCGGCAGCTCCCCCGGTACCTGGATGAAGCTGTCTATTTAGACCCGCTCCAGTCCGGCTTCAGGTCTGGTTACAGCACCGAAACGGCATTGGTCGCGTTGGTGGATGATCTCTGGAGGGCCCGGGGTAGGGGGTACTCCTCTATCCTGGTGCTGTTAGACCTCTCAGCGGCTTTTGATACCATCGACCATGGTATCATGTTGCGCCGGTTGGAGGGATTGGGGGTGGGGGGCACCGTTCTGCGGTGGTTCTCCTCCTACCTCTCCGACCGGTCGCAATCGGTGTTGACAGGGGGGCAGCGGTCGACCCCGAGGCGCCTAGTGTGTGGGGTGCCACAAGGGTCGGTCCTCTCGCCCCTTCTGTTCAACATTTATGTAAAGCCGCTGGGTGAGATCATCCGTGGTTTTGGGGTGGAATTCCATCAGTACGCTGATGATACTCAGCTGTACATTTCCACCCCAGACCACCCCAACGATGCCGTGGAAGTGATGTCCCAGTGCCTTGAAGCTGTGCGGGTCTGGATGGGGAGAAACAGGCTTCGACTCAACCCCTCCAAGACTGAGTGGCTGTGGATGCCGGCGTCCCGATATAGCCAACTGACTCCATCGTTGGTTATTGGGGGCGAATCATTGGCCCCCACGGAAAGGGTGCGCAACTTGGGCGTCCTCCTGGATCCACGGCTGTCATTAGAGGATCATACGACGGCTGTGGCCAGGGGGGCTTTTTATCAGGTCCGCCTGATACGCCAGTTGCGCCCCTTTCTAGATCGGGACTCCCTGCGCACAGTCACTCAGGCGCTCGTCACGTCTCGCTTGGACTACTGTAATGCTCTCTACATGGGGCTCCCCTTGGGATGCATCCGGAGGCTTCAACTGGTACAGAATGCGGCCGCGCGGGGGATTATGGGAGCGACAGGGCGCTCCCACGTGACACCTCTCCTGCGTGAGCTGCATTGGTTGCCGGTTGATTTCCGGGTGCGTTTCAAGGTGTTGGTAATCACCTTTAAAGCGCTCCATGGCTTAGGACCAGGGTACTTACGGGACCGCCTTCTGCCACCTATTGCCTCCCACCGGCCGGTTCGCTCCCACAGAGAGGGCCTCCTCAGGGTGCCGTCAGCCAGACAGTGCCGGCTGGCGACCCCCAGGGGGAGAGCATTCTCTGTGGTAGCCCCCACCCTCTGGAACGATCTCCCTCCAGATCTGAGAACTATTGCTGACCTCCGGACCTTTCGTCGGGCGTTGAAGACTCATTTCTTCCAACTTGCCGGACTTGCCTGATCCCTCCTATTTTTAAATATTTTAAATTTTAAATTATTTTAAATTATTTAAATTTTTAGAGTTTTAGTGTTTTATTGATATATTTTCAGCCTAAATTTATATGGACTTTTAGAACATTTTAACTTACTATATTGTTATTGGTTTTAAACTGGCTGTTCACCGCCCTGAGTCCGGTAGGAGAAGGGCGGTATAGAAATTCGATTAATAAATAAATAAATAAATAAATAAAATTACACATAATAATACACAGTAATTATATATATTATCTCGTTTTTTTCCTTCTCTCCAACCACTCGTACCACAAACCCCACACCCCATAATACTCTGAATCCATTCTGTCATTAATTTCTAAGGACAATTTATTCATTTCTGCACATTCCAATATTTTCTTTATAACGAGTTCTTCTGGAGGTAGCTGTTTTTCCTTCCAGTACTGGGCAAAGGAAATCCTTGCGGCGGTCACTATGTGGATAATTAGGTACTTTTTCTCTTTAACATACTCTGTTTTTAAGATTCCCAGGAGAAATGCTTTGGGGTCGAGTTCAAAATCTTCTCCTATAATTTCCATAATCCACTTTAATAACATCTTCCAATATTTTTGTGCATAATTACATGTCCACCAACAGTGGTAAAAGGTACCCTGTTGATGGTCACATTTCCAACAATTTGCTCTCAGATTAGGGTATATCTTCGCTATCCTTGAAGGGGCCATGTGCCACCTATAAAACATCTTATAATGATTCTCTTTGTAGGTCACTGCTCTGGTCATTTTAAGGTTTTTTTTCCAAATCGTGTCCCATTCATCCAAATTTATATTTTTACCAATATTTTTAGCCCAGGCCAACATCGGCTCCTTAACCACCTCCTCTACAGTATCGTATTCCAATAGATAATTGTATAGTTTAGCTAGAATTTTCTCGTCTGAGCTACAGTTATTTCCATTCATTCAGCATGAATATGCATATGATCCGTGGGCTGCTTGTTCCAAAAGTTCCCATATTTGATTACATGCCTTTTGTTGTTGTTAGTTGTGACGTCATGTCCAACCCATCGTGACTCCATGGACAATGTTCCCCCAGGCCTTCCTGTCCTCTACCATCCTCTGGAGTCCATTTAAGCTCACGCCGACTGCTTCGGTGACTCCATCCAGCCACTTCATTCTCTTGTCATTCCCTTTTTCTTTCGCCTTCAATCTTTCCCAGCATTAGGCTCTTCTTCAGTGAGTCCTTCCTTCCTTATAAGGTGGCCAAAATATTTTTTATTTATTTATTTATTTAATTAATTAAACTTTTATACCGCCCTTCTCCCCAGGGACTCAGGGCGGTGTACAGCCAGTAATAAAAACAATATAAACACAAAAGTTAAAACAATTTAAAACGGATTCAGTGGTTTGGCCGAATTATTAAAAAACCCCAGGACTAAAATACTCAATTAAAATTCATCATTCCGTCAGACCAGCTTGTTGGAATAGGAGAGTCTTAAGGGCACAGCAAAAGCTACGAAGGTCGGGGATCCTACGTATCTCCGGGGGCAATTCGTTCCATAGGGCAAGGGCCCCCACAGAGAAGGCTCTCTCCTTGGAGAGCCTTCTCTCCAGGGGGAGAGATTTGAGTTTCATCTTCAGGATCTGACCTTCTAAAGAGCAGACAGGGTTGATCTCCTCTAGACTGACCGGTTGGATCGCCTTGCAGTCCAAGGGACTCACAGGAATCTTCTCCAGCACCAGAGTTCAAAGGCTGATTAAATGCCTAATATTACTTTAATGTTAGATGTTTGATCACAACCCCGAGTCCATCTTGAATGCCATGTATTATAAATGACTAGGGACAGATCCACGCCGAGATAAGGACACCCCAAATCAGATTCAACGCAAGGGCTCGGTATTGTGTTGGCAACACAATAGAAGTAGTTTCTCATGGTCTTTTTCCAGATAACTTTTTTTTTTTTTGAGTTTCCCACTCTGATCTTCAGAGCCCTGGAGTCCTTCTCCCGTTCTAGTACTGCTGTAACTTGAATGGGTACACTTTGACCTGCCCATTAAGTTGCATTCATCAAATAGTTTGCAATTATAATGTAGGTGGCAGGCTCTTTTTATTACTTTTCATCTAAATTTTAATTAGCATAACTGTTGAGGGTTTTTTTTTTGTACTGCCTGTGTTTTTTTTTAAAAAGTTTGGTTTTGTATGAATTGTACAATTTTATTTTATTTTTATTTTTATCAGAAAGCATGCAAGTAGACTTGGCTTTATATCATCTACGGTTAATGTGAATAAGCCAAGATCAGAAACCTTTATTTGATCTTTTTAAAAATTATTAGTATTAATAATTGAATCCTTAGCTTCCTCTATTCTGTGTGTCAGGTATATTTCAAACCGAAAGCAAAAAATGTAAGTTTTCTTTTCTTGCATAAAGGAATATTCACACATGGATGATGAGGTGCCTAAACCGGGCCTGATTGTGCCTCTGACCTCAGTTATTGGGCAGTGGCCACATTGATGTCTTTTCTTTTTCTCAATCAATTATAAATTAAACACACACACACACACACATATATATATCATCTTCTTTTAACGACCCCATAATCCCTTGCGGGGTAGAGTCTGGGCAATTGAATGGAGCTGAGTATTTCCTGGCCAGATGCCTTTCCTGTCGCCAATGCAGAGTATTTTTTCTAGCAAATATATTCTCATTGTGCCCAGAGAGAGAAATACCTGCCTCTACCTAGGGTCGAACTCACAGCCTCCTGATTGTGAGGCTGGAGCTCCACCTCTAGACCACCAAACCACGTGTGTGTATGGGTATAAATATATCTCCAACCAGAAAAAGGCAGACACCATTGGATCACTAAACCACTGGATTCCATACTAGAATAGTAATACAAGATCAGAGGTGCACGCGTTTTAAGAGCAATAATAAATGCCAATACAAACTAAATGAGAAAAGATTTAGAGCCTTGGTGGAGCAGCGGACTAAAGTGCTGTTAAAGTAGCGCTTAGCTGCCAGCTGCCTGCAATTACTGCGAGTTCGAATCTCACCAGGCTGAAAGTTGACTCAGCCTTCCATCCTTCCGAAGTAGATAAAATGAGGACCCGGATTGTGGGGGAAATAAGCTGACTTTGTATAAAAAATAACACCGCTTAGGGGGGCCCGAAAGCCCTACTAAGCAGATATATACAAAAGTATGAAGGTTATTGCTTAACGCATTGTAAGCTGCCCTGAGTCTCCGGAGAAGGGTGGCGTATAAATCGAACCAATAAATAAACAATAAATAAATAAAAAATGAAAAACAACAATTGAAAGGTACAAAGAAATATCTTACAATCTTCTTCACAGCAGTTATAATAAGTACAGTTATATTTTAACCTCTCTCTCTCTCTCTCTCTCTCAAAGTTACATCATGACTCTCCTCTGGCTATAAACTAAGATCAGAGGCATTTGTTGATGTGCAGAATAACTTGCTACTTCTTACTACTTTCCCACACTTCAAAGTATTTCAGCACTGAGCCTGGCTCCAAATTATTGCATATATTAAAGCTCTTTCTTTCAACATTGGGCACTTCCCATTACGAAATACCTTTAATTCTCTTTATCTTAATCTTCAGGGCTTTCTGACCTGTCAAGGGCCCGTATAATACCTCCAATCTTCTCAGACGTTTTATTTTGCTATCTTTCACCCCAATCAGTCAGAAGACATAATCGCTTCCTTGCCGAAACATACCGTACTTGGAAGATACAACCGGAAGTATTTTTTTAAAAAATAAATAATTCTTGCATTCTCTTTCATTATCTTTTAATATCGTGGATCCCTCTCCTATAACTTGGTGTCTTCCAAATGTCTTGGGGTTAAGTTTCCTGGAATTTTCTCTCAGCCAGAATGGGAGTTTTGGGAGGGATAATTCCATCATGTCTGAAGATTTCAGACTGGGGAAATTAGCTGTTTTTTTTCTCCCTCCCTTCCCTTCCTTCTTTCGCCATAGACCTTTTCTGGATTTAGCCATTTTCTCATACCATCCTCACTCAGGGTATTTCTACCAACTGTACAGAAAGAAATGGCTTATTATTCTACAGAATTAATTTATCACATCGGCAACCAGATTTGCCCTTCTTTTCTAAAACATGAAGACTTGGAAACGTTATATATATATATATATATATATATATATATATATATATATATATATATATATATATATATATATACATATATATATACACATTTAAAAAAGCTGTCTCACATTCTGTAACACATACTTACCATAGTCATTTCATGGGGGAGGAATGTCAGAAAACAAACTGCTCTTGTAAGGTTTAATTAATTCCCTGTAAGAATAACTATGGAACTACCTTAATTTCATGGGTTTGCCCGTGTAAAAGAAAACTGGAAAGGATTTTTTTTAAAAAAAAAAACCTTAGTATTTCTCGCATCTAAAACCCCCAAATTGTGTTGACGATGTCATTATATGCCAAACACTCGTTGTTAATGGAAGCCATGGAATTCATTGCTGTCGAGGGGGGGTGGGGGAGCCAACAAACCTAGAAAGAGTTAAAGGGACTAAAATTACATCAGTTTTCTTGCAGAACAATAAACAGGAAACGCAGCAAAAAAAAAAAAAATTAAATTTATACATTTGTGACTAAGGCTGTTTGAGAGCTTCAGGCTCGGTTCGGAAGGGTCTGGTTTTCAGGCCAGGTTTATTATTGGTGGCAAAATTATATACTTGGTTAGAAAACAATGGTGGAGACTTGGCAAAGCAGGAAAAGAAATGACTCAAACCTTCATTTGTGACCCTTCTCTCTCTTCAGCCTCATTGGTCAGATTATATATAGTGGTCAGCACAGAGCACTGTTTCCTGTGGGTTGTAGTATTTGCGGCTTGCGCCCAAAGTGTCCATGGCAGGTGGCTTCATGAGCAAATGCACCAAACATCCGTCGCATCAGGCTCAAATTTGGGCACCTGCTTGCTTGCCCAGGGCAGTTCTGGTTTTCCCTTTCAGAGCTGGTGTTAAGTACAGGTAGTCCTCGATTTACGACGGCAATCGAGCCCAAAGTTTATATTGCTAAGTAAGAACTAAGATTCTAAGATAAGGGGTCAAGCTACTTTTCCAAAGCACCCGAAGGCCAGACAAGGAATAAGGGATGGAAACTGAACAAGGAGAGATTCAGCCTGGAAATAAGGAGGAATAAAGATGGTTCTCACCATCAACCCATGGAACAGAAGTTGCCTTCAGAAGTTGTGGGAGCTTCATCACTGGAGGCTTTCAAGAAGAGACTGGTCTGGCATCTGTCAGGAATGGGGTAGGGTCTCCCGCTTGGGTGGGGGGTTAGATGACGTACGAGGTTCCTTCCAACTCTGTTAATCTGAATCTATCTAAAATGATCAAAGGCCCAGAGACTAAAACATATGAAGAACGGTTGGAGGAACTGGACCTGGCTAGTCTAGAGAAGAGAAGGACCAGGGGAGACAGGAGAGCAGTCTTCCAATATTTGAGGGGCTGCCACAGAGAGGAGGAAGGGGGTCAAGCTATTTTCCAGCTATTTTCCTGAAGGCCAGACAAGGAACAATGGATGGAAACTGACCAAGGAGAGATTCAACCTAGAAATGAGGAGGAACTTTCTGACAGTGAGAACCATCAACCCATGGAACAGAAGTTGCCTTCAGAAGTTGTGGGAGCTTCATCCCTGGAAGCTTTCAAGAAGAGACTGGACTGCCATTGGTCAGGAATGGTGTAGGGTCTCCTGCTTGGGTGGGGAGTTGGACTAGATGACCTACAAGGTCCCTTCCGACTCTGATAATCTGTTAAATTTCTTAAATGAGCTTTGCTTCATTTTATGACCTTTATTTGCCACTTTCGTTAAGCGAATCCCGCAGTTGTTAAGTTAGTCACACAGCTGTTAAGGCTTCCTCATCGACTTTGCTCATCAGAAGGTCACAAAAAATGGTCCGTGTGACCCTGGGACACGAAATATGAACCCAGTTGTCAAGCATTAGAAGGTAAATCACCTGACCATCATAAATATGAAAAAACCCGTCTTTTTCAGTGCCATTGTAACTTCAAATGTTCATTAAACGAACTGTTGTAAGTCAAGGACTACCTATGGAACGGTGTTCTACTGATAAAGGAGAATATTTGTAGCCCAGGGTTGAAATGAAGGGTCTTAGGTGCTCTCTCCCTCTTAACTTGGCTTTAGAAAATGTGAGGAGTTAATCCACTATTCCTTCATCACACTTTCATCCTACTCCTCCAGCGAGGATGACAGAAGAGAAACTGAGGGCTCCTTGGTGCTCTCTGAGCTTGGTAGCTTTCTTGTAGATGTTTCATTACCCAAACTAGGTTACATCATCAATGTTAGAGCAAACCCCATTCTTTGCCAGCCCTGATGATGTTACCTACTTTGGGTAATAAAGCAGCCGTGTGGTGGCGCAGGGGTTAGAAGGGAGCATTGTAGGCCAACTCTGCCGATTTGCCAGCAGTTCGATCCTGACCGGCTCAAAGTTGACTCAGCCTTCCATCCTTCCGAGGTTGGTAAAACAAGGACCCAGATTGTTGGCAAGAGGCTGTAAACCGCTTAGAGAGGGCTGTAAAGCACTGTGAAGCGGTATATAAGTCTTAAGTGATATAGCTATCTTCCTCCCTCCCTCCCTCCCTCCTTGTGGTTAGAATGTAGTATTCCAAGCTAACTCTGCCGACTGCCAGCAGTTTGATCGTGATCAGAATAAGGTTGACTCTGTAAACCGCTTAGAGAGGGCTGCAAAAGCATTGTGAAGTGGTATATAAGTCTAAGGGCTATTGCTAACTGCAAGAAAGAAAGCATAGAACATACCAAGGAGCCCTGAGATCTTCTGTCATCCCTTCCGCAGGAGTAGGATGGACGTATGCCAAAGGAATAGTGGATTAACCCTTCACATTTTCCAAAACCAAGCAAGAGGAAGCTGTCTTCTTAAGACCATCTGGATGCCTTCTGCCTCTAAGGCTGCCTTGAGGCATGACTGTGTCCAGATACTCTTGTGCATATTTCCCTACACGTAAATCCTATTGAACTTGATCTTGTTCTTCACTGAGTGGCTTCCGCTAGAGGCGAAAGAACACGTATGTATTGGAGGAGAAGTATGCGATGAAATATTTATGTCCTGGCCATTGGGAGTGATTGAACTGGTATTCTTGACTGGAGCCTGCATTCGGAAGGAGCGTGGGGAACTGCTGGCTGAGAGCAACAATGCCCTTTATTTATTTTAAGCATTATTTCCACTTTGGGGTTTCAAGAGGGGCTCGACGGAAGCCTATCCATTTTTAATGTCTGCGTCGAAGCAGGATTTTGAGAAAGGGGGGCTCATTCTCTTGACCTTCTGCAGACGATCCTGGAGATGTTTTCGTTGAGTGCCACAAACCTTGTTGAAGAAAGCAGTATAAATCTGTACATTGTGAGAAGGGAGTTATAAATCCCCCTGAGTCTCTGGAGAAGGGGCGGCATATCAATCGAACCAATAAAATACAATAAAATGAACACTCCACTATTAAAGGGGTTGAAACCCACTTTTTGGGCAAAGTTTTGCTTCTTTTTCGGTGGCAATGAAAATGAGATTCAGCACTACAGAGATCTCCCAGCCAGAGATGGTTAGAAGCATTAAACAACCATCACATAGGAATTAGTTAGAATGTTAGTTAGAATAACAGAGTTAGAAGGGACCTTGGAGATCTTCTAGTCCAACCCCCTGCTTAGGCAGGAAACACTACACCACTTCAGACAAAGGGTTATCCAACATCTTCTTTAAAACTTCCAGTGTTGGAGCATTCACAACTTCTGGAGGCAAGTTATTCCACTGGTTAATTGTTCTACCTGTCAGGAAATTTCTCCTTAGTTTTAAGTTCCTTCTCTCCTTGATTAGTTTCCATCCATTGCTTCTTCTCCTCCCCTCAGGTGCTTTGGAGAATAGCTTGACCCCTTCCTCTCTGTGGCAGCCCCTCAAATATTGGAAGACTGCTATCCTGTCTCCCCTGGTCCTTCTCTTCACCAGACTAGCCATGCCCAGTTCCTGCAACCGTTCATACTGTGATTGATGGAAGAGGGGCACAGATTATCATTGTTTTATAAAATGGTTCTTACGCCTCTATTCCAAAGTATATCAGAGACGATTCAGACTTCGATAGAGCTGATGTCTGGAAGGTAAAGCCATATGTATCCCTTAATCTTTTGGGAAACAAAAAGGAATATAAATTTTGTAAAGAAATAAAACATTCTTTTGGCTGGAATCTATCTGCACATACAACCGAACATGTTAGTATGTTAGTCATCTGTTGCTGGGGGAAAAAAAAAATGACATTTGAAAATGCACCCAAGGCACTACAATATAGAAAGCTGCCTTGACCTTACAGGTTGCTTATAACTAGAAAGATGAGACAAGTTTGCATTAAAAATAAAAATCCACTTGAAAACATGTGGTACGTCATACATACACAGAGATTGAAACACATATGTTTCACTTGGGTGGGTGGGCAGGCAGTGGGAAGAAGAGAGCGTGAGTGAGTTATAGTGTCCACCAGCTTATAGCTCCAAAAGTTAAAATTTTAAAATAGTTAAATGGCTGATGAAAATGTAGTTAAATAAAATTTTAAGTATTTTAAAATTTTAAGTTCCGGAATTCGCAGGATGTCTGTTTTCTTTAACACACACACAGAGACACTGCAAGGGAATGGAAATTGTGTAAAGCCCTAAATATGGAGCATGACATAGACTCGACTCGAACAGAACAGAACAGAACAGAACAGAGAATAGAATAGAATAGAATAGAATAGAATAGAATAGAATAGAATAGAATAGAATAGAATAGAATAGAATAGAATAGAATAGAATAGAATAGAATAGAATAGAATAGAATAGAAAATAGAAAATAGAATAGAAAATAGAATAGGAATGGGAATAGGAATAGAATGAAATAGAACAATGAATGGAATAGAAATAGAATAGAATAGAAATTAGAATAGAATAAAAATTGGAATGGAATGGAATTAGAAATAGAAATAGAAATAGAAATAGAAATAGAAATAGAAATAGAAATAGAACAGAACAACAGGTTTGGAAGGGACCTTGGAGGTCTTCTAGTCCAAAAAGTAGGAGACCCTACACCAGGGGTGTCAAACTCGATTTTATTAAGGGCCGCATCAGGGTTGTGTTTGACCTTGGGGGGGGGAGGTGGAGGGAGGCATGGCCAGCTTGACGCCACTCCTATCAGGAGCGCCTGTGGCGGCTCGAGCGTTCTGCCAGCGAAAACGGCCTCTCGAGCTCCGTTTTTGACGGCAACGGCTTCCTGCAACCCTCTGCCAGCTCGTGGGCCGGAACCGGCCCCCAGGCCTTGAGTTGGAGACCCCTGCCCTATACCAGGGGTCTCGAACCTGGGCTACTTTAAGACTTGTGGACTTCAACTCCCAGAATTCTAAGATAGACGCCTCGCGTCCCCCGTTCTGATTTGCAGACGTTTGCAGTGGGTTTTATTTCCCGATCCCTGCCGTTTGGCTTTTCAGCTTCAATTATGCAAAGATTTCCTCTGCCAAAGCTGCTCAGGCCTGCGGTATTCATAATTATCTCGCCACCATCCTCTGGTCCTGTCAAAGAAGCGTTGGCTGTTTGGAGGGGTCGGGATGCTTAGTAGTGGTTGGGGGCAGTGGTGAAATCTATTTTTTTTTTCCTACCGGTTCTGTGGGCATGGCTCGGTGGGCGCGGCAGGGGAAGGATACTGCAAAATCCTCATTCCCACCCCGCTACTTGGGGAAGGATACTGCAAAATCCCCATTCCCACCCTACACCTGGGGGAAGGCTACTGCAAAATCCCCATTCCCACTCCACTCCAGGGGGAAAGGCTACTGCAAAATCCCCATTCCCACCCCACTCCAGGGGGAAAGGATACTGCAAAATCCCCATTCCCACCCCACTCCAGAGGGAAGGATACTGCAAAATCTCCATTCCCACCCCACTCCTGGGGGGAAGGATACTGCAAAATCTCCATTCCCACCCCACTCCTGGGGGAAGGATACGGCAAAATCTCCATTCCCACCCCACTCCAGAGGGAAGGCTACTGCAAAATCCCCATTCCCACCCCACTCCAGGGGGGAAGGATACTGCAAAATCCCCATTCCCTCCCCACTCCTGGGGGACAGATACTGCAAAATCTCCATTCCCACCCCACTCCTGGGGGAAAGATACTGCAAAATCCCCATTCCCACTCCACTCCTGGGGGAAGGATACTGCAAAATCCCCATTCCCACCCTACACCTGGGGGAAGGCTACTGCAAAATCCCCATTCCCACTCCACTCCAGGGGGAAAGGCTACTGCAAAATCCCCATTCCCTCCCCACTCCAGGGGGAAAGGCTACTGCAAAATCCCCATTCCCACCCCACTCCTGGGGGAAGGATACGGCAAAATCTCCATTCCCACCCCACTCCTGGGGGACAGATACTGCAAAATCTCCATTCCCACCCCACTCCTGGGGGAAAGATACTGCAAAATCCCCATTCCCACTCCACTCCTGGGGGAAGGATACTGCAAAATCCCCATTCCCACCCTACACCTGGGGGAAGGCTACTGCAAAATCCCCATTCCCACTCCACTCCAGGGGGAAAGGCTACTGCAAAATCCCCATTCCCTCCCCACTCCAGGGGGAAAGGCTACTGCAAAATCCCCATTCCCACCCCACTCCTGGGGGAAGGATACGGCAAAATCTCCATTCCCACCCCACTCCTGGGGGAAGGATACTGCAAAATCCCCATTCCCACTCCACTCCAGGGGGAAAGGATACTGCAAAATCCCCATTCCCACCCCACTCCAGAGGGAAGGATACTGCAAAATCTCCATTCCCACCCCACTCCTGGGGGGAAGGATACTGCAAAATCTCCATTCCCACTCCACTCCAGGGGGAAAGGATACTGCAAAATCCCCATTCCCACCCCACTCCAGAGGGAAGGCTACTGCAAAATCCCCATTCCCACCCCACTCCAGGGGGAAAGGATACTGCAAAATCCCCATTCCCTCCCCACTCCTGGGGGACAGATACTGCAAAATCTCCATTCCCACCCTACTCCTGGGGAGAAGGATACTGCAAAATCCCCATTCCCACCCCACTCCAGGGGGAAGGATACTGCAAAATCCCCATTCCCACCCTACACCTGGGGGAAGGCTACTGCAAAATCCCCATTCCCACTCCACTCCAGGGGGAAAGGCTACTGCAAAATCCCCATTCCCTCCCCACTCCTGGGGGACAGATACTGCAAAATCTCCATTCCCACCCCACTCCTGGGGGGGGGAAGGATACTGCAAAATCTCCATTCCCACCCCACTCCTGGGGGAAAGATACTGGAAAATCCCCATTCCCACTCCACTCCAGCGGGAAAGGATACTGCAAAATCCCCATTCCCACCCTACTCCTGGGGAGAAGGGTACTGCAAAATCCCCATTCCCACCCTACTCCTGGGGAGAAGGATACTGCAAAATCCCCATTCCCACCCCACTCCAGGGGGAAAGGATACTGCAAAATCTCCAGTGATAAGTGGTATTTGCCAATTCTCCGAACTGCTCAAAATTTCCACTGCCAGTTATCCAGAACCTACTGGATTTCACCCCTGGTTGAGTGTTGGGGGGGGGGCGTGTAAAAGAGAGGATCTGTGTTCGCCAAGCAAAGATGGGAGCTCCTGTGGGATGCTCGGCTCCCAAATTATTTTTTTTTTAAAATCCCCAGTATCCCTCCTTGAAAAGGTTTGTTTTAAACATGACATACTGGCTTGTTTGCCAAGGGTCTTATCTCTGCTGTTTTCTCTCCTCTTTTTTTCCACTCCAGGATTCCGTTCAAGATCGGGCAGCCTAAAAAACAGATTGTGCCCAAGACAGTGAGTAAACCAGTTTTTTCTCTCCCCTCCTCTCCTTTTTTTTTTTTTTTTGAAAAAAAAAAAACCTTGTCTTTGATCATATGGCTGATGACTCAAGCCAAGCACACATTAACCAACCACGTTTTTTAATATGTTTATAGGCGTGTGGGTGGGAAAAAAAACATAAGTGAGCTGAAATTGCTTCTCTCTTTGACCATGGCTCCCTTGACTGAGGGGGAGTCTCAAGCTTATTTTGGTACCTTCTGGATCTGTGTCCCTACTCCTTTCTTAGCACCCCACTCCTCCCCTGCGTGTGTGTGTGTGTAAAGGAGAGGCTTTTGTCACTCTGGCATGGTTTTCCTAGGAGATGGTTGAGCAGGCTTCCTTCCTTCCTTCCTTCTTTCAGCCCTGGCTTGTTTGTTCCTCTTTCTCTTTTTTTTTTTCTGAGCAGATGGAGAAGGAGGCCTGCTTCGTATTACTGAATATAACTGTTTCCAAAGGCAGGCTTATTAGAGGAAGCTTGAAAAATGCTTAGTGCCCGGGTGTGAATTAATTTGGATGGCAGAGCATGTTGCTTTAAAAGGCATTTTAAGACACACGCACACGCCCAATGCCGTTTCATATTCTAAAAGCATAAACAGAGAGCTAGAATCAAGATCATGTGAAGTGTTAATACTCACTTTATAAGGCCTTGGTGAGGCCACACTTGGAATACTGCATCCAGTTTTGGTCGCCACGATGGAAAAAAGATGGGGAGACTCTAGAAAGAGGGCAGAGAAGAGCAACAAAGATGATTAGGGGACTGGAGGCTAAAACATACGAAGAACGGTTGCAGGAAATGGATATGTCTAGTTTGATGAAAAGAAGGACTAGGGGGAGACATGATAGCAGTGTTCCAATATCTCAGGGGCTGCCCCAAAGAAGAGGGAGTCAAGCTATTCTCCAAAGCACCTGAAGGCAGGACAAGAAGCAATGGTGGAAACCAATTGCTCAACCAATGGTGGAAGGAGAGGAGCAATTTAGAACTAAGGAGGAATTTCCTGAAAGTTAGAACAAGTGGCTCGGTGGCTAAGACACTGAGCTTGTCAATCAGAAAGATTGGCGGTTCGAATCCCTAGGTCCCCATGCTTGAGCAGGGGGTTGGTTACTGAACTAACCAGTGGAACAACTTGCCTCCAGAAGTTGTGAATGCTCCAATACTGGAAGTTTTTAAGAAGATGTTGGATAACCCTTTGTCTGAAGTGGTGTAGGGTTTCCTGCCTAAACAGGGGTTGGACTAGAAGACCTCCAAGGTCCTTTCCAATTCTGTTGTTCTATTCTATTTCTATCCTAACAGTATTTCTGTTGCATGGAGGGATGAGGCCAACATTTCCAACTTACTATACACTTCTTTTGTTTAAAGTGGTGTAGGGTTTCCTGCCTAAGTAGGGGGTTGGACTAGAAGATCTCCAAGGTCCTTTCCAACTCTGTTATCCTGTTCTTAATCGACTTATCTTGAAGCACTGGGAGAGGGCCTGGGGTATTCCCCCCCTCCCCACACACACACACCCAACTGATTGCAAACATGGAGCTTCGTGTGGTGTTTGTGCAGCAAGGAAATCTGTCAGTAGAGGAGGCACGGGAAAGCTGAAGCTTTCCAAATATTGCTCAGCTACATTAGTCATGCTGGCTGTGGCTGAATGTCAGGGTTCCAAGTAACACCCCCAATGAAAGAAGACTCTGAGGCTTGAAGTTCCTCAAAGTTCCATTTTGATTAGAGATGTCATATTGGCACCTCTGGGAAAACCCGAATCTGAAAGCTTCCACGTTGTCCCCACCCAAAGGAAAGTTCAAGGCCCTTCCCACATGTCCATCACATAGCCACCACTGTCCAAATATTCTGACCTAGGTTTCTTGAGACAGTGAAAAGCACACGATTAGTCCCAAAAACCCTCTTTTTATCTCAACGGCTATGAATTCTGTTCATTCACAGCCCACGATGAGTCCCAAATAGTTTGTAAAGCGTCCAACAGAAGTCTGCCGCAGTCCTTCGGGATAAGGCTGATAAACACCCACCTTCATCTCCCTTGACAGGCTGCCAAAGACCTAATTGGCAATTAGCTTTGCAAGGCCACATGGAGCACAGAGTCAAAACGGAGCTTCAGAATTTAAACCGACCGGAACGAACAAAGTTGCTTCCTGCAAAGGCTCATGTCCCTTTGCTCCTCCTTTATGCCTTATGGGAGGGGCCCATCATCTACAAGCCTTACTCCCGATCGTCCCTTTTGTTTTAACTGTTCTTGCTTCCTGGCAGCTCTGCGCATGCGCGCACTGGGAACAGGCTCCCGCTATTCCTCTGACTCGCTAATGTCCGACTATAGGCTCCAGAGGCAGCACATAACTCCCAGATGGCCCTGGCCCTCTCTCTGCCTCTGATGCAGAGCCCATGTCCGAGCCTTCCCCAGACTCCAGGACTAGTCCATGTTCCTCCCCATCCTCCTTGTTTTCCGACTCTGCTGCCAGTTCCACAGGCTGTCGGTGGACCAGAACACCAAACTGAAGATACCTCCCAGTTTCAACCCTCTAGGTGCAAGGCAAGATGTCCTTGACTCCCTGAGAAAGGAATGTTATATCTTTGGGCCTTCTGGCCTGCCACTGAAGTGGTATGAAGTTGCAGGACACAGACCTCCCCCCCCCCACCCTAGTTCTTTTGAAAAGGTTCCCCTTGTCCAACCCAGAATTAAACTGGCATGATCTGCCTGCACTCTTGAGTGTTTCTGAATTTAGCTTATAAAGTGGGTATAATAACTGTTCTAGCGAGATGCTCCTTCTACTTAGGAGCACCAAATTAATTCTTAACCACGATGCCTTGGAGAGCAAGTTTAGTTGACGTGGCTTCTGGAAATTGGGGAGGGTGAGAATAGCATGAAACCATTGGGATGCTCCACTCTAATGACATTTGGGGGACAAGTGGTGGCCTTGGGGTTTCATAACAGGAGAAAGCAGAAAGCAGGAGAAAGCATAACAGGGGGGCAGAGATTTTTGCTACCGGTTCTCCGAATCACCCGCCACCATTGCTACCGGATCAATTGATCCAGTCCGAACAGGGAGCATTTCACCCCTGTTGTAGTCTGCCATTTTTTTCCCTCTGGAAATCCATTCCTACTCCCACACCATTTGAAAGGTGTTCGTCCCAAATTGTATACCTAAAATTCGTAGAGATTCTCAGTCATCCAGGTCATGGTTGTCTGAAAGGTGCTTTTTTCAGGAGGCAAGTGTTGCCTTGTTTTTTGTTCTTTTGAAGACGTTTTGCTTCTCCTCCAAGAAGCTTCTTCAGCTCTGACAGGATAGTGGGGGAATGGAAAGATTTATATTCCTTGCAGACAGCTGGTCATTTGAGCACCACTCAGGTGACACCCTGAGGACACGGATAAACCCCCAGTGCTTCAAGGACCCTCTAAAACAGTGTTTCTCAACCTTGGAAGCTTGAAGATGGGTGGACTTCAACTCCCAGAATCTCCCAGCCAGCAGTGCTGGCTGGGGGATTCTGGGAGTTGAAGTCCACCCATCTTCAAGCTTCCAAGGTTGAGAAACACTGCTCTAGAAGGATGCAAATGACCAGCTGTCTGCCAGGAATATCAATCCTTCCATTCCCCACCATCCAGTCAGAGCTGGAGAAGTTTCCTGGATGAGAAGCGAAACGTCTTTGAAAGAAAAAATAAGAAAGTCCAGTTTCTCCTGAAAAAAAGCACCTGACCTGGATGACTAGATAAGACCTTTGTATCTTAGTTCCCCTTAGTTCTAGCCTGCAGTACAGATAGCAAGAGCTTGTAGAAATTGTAGTTGAAGAAGTTTTGAGAGCATCAAGGCTTGATTTAAATGTTTTAGAGTATTGTTTTAGAGTATATATAAATAAATAATATTTATTTATTTATTATTTTTATTTTTTATTTTTTTTTTAATTTGATTTATATGCCGCCCTTCTCCGGAGACTCAGGGCGGCTTACAATGCGTTAAGCAATAGCCTTCATACTTTTGTAATATTTATACAAAGTCAGCTTATTGCCCCCACAAACTGGGTCCTCAATTTACCCACCTTAGAAAGGATGGAAGGCTGAGTCGACCTTGAGCCTGGGGAGATTCGAACTGGTGTAATTGCAGGCAGCTGGATGTTAAATGCTGCCTTTAGTAGGAGGCATTAGCCTCCTACGCCACTCAGACTCCTAATTTAATTATTATTTATTTATTTATTTAATTTTTATTCCGCCCTTCTCCCGAAGGACTCAGGGCGGTGAACGGTTAAAAAATAACATACATATAAAATGTGAATATAAGATAATTAAGCCAGTTTGACACATCAGTTAAGAATCTTCAGCATAAAGATTTGAAACAATTAGAAGAGATTTATGCTAAACCGGCTTGGTGAAACAGAAAGGTCTTAAGTGCATGACGGAAAGTCCGAAGATCTGGGATCATTCATATCCCGGGGGGTACCAAAGGCCCCCACAGAAAAGGCTCTTTCTCTGGGAACCACTAGTCGACATTGCTTTAGTGATGGCACCCTGAGGAGGCCCACCCTGTGGGAGCGTGCTGGTTGGTGGGAGGTTAAGAGTGATCTTAACACTTCCAAATGGGCAAAAGGATCACAGGTACGAGGATCATAGGTTATACTCAAATGTCATTCTGCTGTACAGCAACCCCTGGTTTAAGAATGTCCAATTTATGGACAGTTCATGCTTACAAATAGGCTGCCTATTATACTAAAAATGGCAAAGTGCTTGCTTCTTCCTCATGCCGACAAATTGCTGAAGAATTGAAATTGAAATTGCTGAAGAAAACAAAATGTTTTCATCGCATTGCTGAAGCCACTTTTTTTTCAACGTACAGCCTGTTTTCAGCAGTTTGTGAAAACTTCAGCAGATCTTCGACTCAAGGAAGGAGAACGCCTTCCACTATTTTTTAGTAATTCGGCCCATTCATAGACTCAACTCAACTTACATATTGAGTTGAGTTAAAGCCTGACCTAGAAACAGAATTTGTTCTTCACCCGGGGACTTCCTGTGTAGAGTTGAGGTTCTTTCCATGACTATCATTTGGGCTTCTTTGATCTCTTTCCAGAAATGTTTCTAGTTATGAAATGATGAGTACTGTAGAGCAGGAGTCTCCAACCTTGGCAACCTTAAGACTTGTGGACTTCAACTCCCAGAGTTCCTCAGCCAGCTTTGCTTTGCTGGCTGAGGAACTCTGGGAGTTGAAGTCTAGAAGTCTTAAAATTGCCATGGTTTGAGATCCCTGCTCTAAATTGTTCACTGACATCCTGGGTAGGGTATCAGAAGTGGAAGACTTTTTGTTTAGTTTCCTAGCCAGTGTACCCAGCATTTGTCTAAGATTCCTCATTTGATTAATAACTAATTCGATTAATACTCCTGCCACGTTTAGCTGGCATCTTTTAAATGTTCAGTCTATGCAGAATTGCTTCTTAGAGTGGTTCCCTTTTATTCTCTGGGTCTTTTTTTTATGCCCGCTCATTCTGCATTTCCTTCCTTGGTTTCCACAAAGTCTTTTATGAAAACCATTGTCAGCACTTTGAGCTGCATTTATTCTAGTGCTGACATAAGAAGGAGAAGTGGAGGCGTCTGGAAAGGGACGTTTGACTTTTCACCTACTTATTTTCCCTGGAGATAATATCCCCTAGGAGAGGGGATGGGAGGGGGGAAATTCCTTTGAGTTGGAGCAGTAGATTAGGGGTAGATTGACTTGGAAGATGGCCAATGAGTGCAGAGGAGTGGGGAAAGGAAAGGGAGGGCTTTTGGATCAGAAGTCAGTGTTGGCTACGATGAGTCGGAGTTAGAATGTCGTGCTTAATAAATGAGAGTTTTTTCATCAAAGACTTTGTTTGAAATGCAATTTATTTGAGACGACCTCGAAACCTGACAACCATGTTGCTTTAATGTTTCCCGTAATCTACCATTCTCAGTTCTGATATCTTGCTTCTCTCCTTGATTAGTTTCCACCCATCGCTTCTTGTCCTGCCCTCAGTTGCTTTGGAGAATAGCTTGACTCCCTCTTCTTTGGGGCAGCCCCTGAGAGATTGGAACACTGCTATCGTGTCTCCCCTAGTCCTTCTTTTCATTAAAATAGACATACCCAGTTCCAGCAACCATTCTTCGTATGTTTTAGCCTCCAGTCCCCTAATCATCTTTGTTGCTCTCCTCTGCACTTCTTTTAGAGTCTCCACATCTTTTTCACATCGTGGCGATGTAAAAGATGATGCTAGAAGACTTAAGATTCCCAGCAGGTGGAACAATTTAGATCTGACAGGTTCCTCATCCTGTTCCCATATATAGGTACTTTCCTGACCACCAGTTGCTACCGCATTTACGAAGAGTGTTTTATTTTAGTACAGGAAGATTTCCTGATGTCACTTTCAGTTCTGAGCTATGTATCTGTACCATCCCTTTAAAAAAAAATTCTTTGTTCTCCTCTTAAAAGCCCCACTTGCCCATGATTTAAAACGGGGAGGAAGCACATGGAAAAGGCTTGGTTTGCAACTGCCTTGTCCCACATACCATAAAGAAAAGAGTAGCTGGAATATCGTACATAGTTAAATGCTTTAGCCTCCAGTCTCCTAATCAAGTAGGGTGGGCTTATCTTAGCATGACGAGACGGTTCATCAAGTCATCTAGAACTTATGGCATGGTGGGCTTTAATGTCCTAATCAACGCATTTTCTGACAGTGGGAACAATCAACCCATGGAACAGAAGTTGCCTTCAGAAGTTGTGGGAGCTTCATCACTGGAGGCTTTCAAGAAGAGACTGGACTGCCATCGGTCAGAAATGGTGTAAGGTCTCCTGCTTTGGTGGGGAGTTGGAGTACAGGACCTACAAGGTCCCTTCCAGTTCCAATTAATCTGAATCGATCTAAAATGATCAGAGGCCCAGAGACTAAAACATATGAAGAACGGTTGCAGGAACTGGGCATGGCTAGTCTAGTGAAGAGAAGGACCAGGGGAGATAGGATAGCAGTCTTCCAATATTTGAGGGGCTGCCATAGAGAAGAAGGGGATCAAGCTGTTTTCCAAAGCACCAGAAGGCCAGACAAGGAATAATGGACGGAAACTGATCAAGGAGAGATTCAACCTGGAAATAAGGAGGATTTTTCTGACAGTGAGAACAATCAACCCATGGAACAGAAGTTGCCTTCAGAAGTTGTGAGAGCTTCATCCCTGGAGGCTTTCAAGAAGAGACTGGACTGCCATCTGTCAGAAATGGTGTAGGGTCTCCTGCTTGGGCATGGGGTTGGATTAGATGACGTACAAGATCCCTTCCAAGTCTGCTAATCTAATCTAATCTAATCTAATCTAATCCCACCTTGAATTGCACCCGGAACGAACCTGCAGTCAATGCAGCTCATGAAGCCATGGGTGTAACACTGTTAACAGGTCCCAAAGACTGCCCATGCTGCCGATAAGGGTATACTTAACTGCCTTGGGTTTATTTATAGAAATAATAAAGGTAGGATGAAAATAAATATAAAAAAAAACTAAAGCAAATACAGACAATCTCGATTTAGAGCAGTTCATTTATTGACAGTTTGAAGCTATAACAGCACCGAAAAAAGCCATTTATGGCCATTTTTCCACCCTACCATTGCAGCAGCCCCATGGTCACCTGATTGAAATTCAGATGCTTGGCAACTGACTCCTTTTATGACAGTTGCTGTGTCATAGGATCACTTTTTGCGACCTTCTGACAAGCTGAATCGATGGGGAAGTCAGATTCATTTAATGATTGCCTTACTAAGTTGAAACCATGCTGATTCACTTAACAACTGTGGCAAGCAACGTCATAAAACGGGGCAAAACTCACCACAGACGTCTCGCTTAGTAACAGAGAAGCTGGGCTCAGTTGTGGTGGTAAGTCAAGGACAACGCACGGAATGGGAATTGTGCTATGAACTTCTAAAATTCACAGGCCAACGATGCAGCGATGACCACTTCTTAAATATTTATAAAAGATTTAATTATGCACATATTTTGAAGGCTAAGGATCCGTCTGGCCAGGGCAACTCTGTCCTTAAGGCCAAGCCTTTTTGGCGAGGGATGGCGAGAGAATGAGACCCCTTCTTTATAATGTGCTTGTGGCCACTGCTGGTTTCCTGCCATTTACAGAATAAATGGCCGGCAGTGGAAAAGAGAGTGACATTTTTATTTCTTCTCTCTGCGCTGCCTCTCGTCTTCCAGATGTTCGCCTTTAGATTATGTTTCAGGAAGTGGGAAGGTGAGGCATCTTTATGGCTGAATCCACGGTTGATCCGAGAGGGAAGTGGTTTGATGGAGATGTTCACCCACTCGCACGTCTAGATCACAAACATACACACACAGAGGGGAGCCTGAGTAGAAATTAACTGAGTAGAAATTAACTCTGGGCTATTTCCAGAGTCGGCTCCAACTTCCAACTATGGAGAGGCAGGCGTGAGGGGTTTGGCTTAAAAGGGTTTTTTTTTTCCCTCCCCCTACATCCCCCCCAGGCAGGAAAGGGGAAAAAAAGAAAGAAAATCTCATGCCAAGAGTGACTTAGTAGCACTTTTAGGAGATGATCAGATACAGCCGAAAAAGACATTAGTTATATCTTTAATGAGCCTCCTCAATTCCAGTCCTTCAAAGGAAGTCATCATGTCAATTGTATTGAATTGTTCCTAGTCCCATAGGTGCTTTTTCAGGAGACAGCTGGACTTTCTTGGGTTTTTTTTTTCCTTTTGAAGATGTTTCGCTTCTCATCCAAGAAGCTTCTTCAGCTCTGACTAGATGGTGGGGCATGGAAGGATTTACACTCCTTGCAGACTGCTGGTTCTTTGCATCCTTTTAGAGGATCATTAAGGCTACTTGGAGGTTTATCTGTGTCCTCAGGGTCACCTGAGTGGCCTTGCCTGCTCCGACTCCGCTGTGCTTTAATGAGGCGCTTGCAAAGCGATCTCCCTGCTTTGCTCCGACTCTCAGCTGTTCTTCAGAAGCTTTTTTTCAGCCCTAACTAGGCGCTAGCCGAGTGAAGCGATCTCCCTGTGCTTTGCCTGCTTTTCTCATTGCTGCTTCCTCTCAGCTGTGCCTTAGAAGCAAGCAGGGGATAAAAAACCAGCAAACTAATGTGCTGAAGCTGACCAGACTAAGGACGCTAGCCAGATAAATACCTGGTAGGCAGATATTTCCCCCTATTTTCCTCCTAGTTTTTGCTTTCCTTTGCTGGCTGAGGAACTCTGGGAGTTGAAGTCCACAAGTTTTAAAATTGCCAAGGTTTGGAGACCCCTGGATTAGTGAATATGAGAAAGGGTCAGTGTTTTGATACTATAAGTAAATTATTAAGCTAGATCAGGGGTCTGCAACCTTAAACACTCGAAGAGCCATTTGGACCCATTTCCCACAGAAAAGAAAATACCGGGAGCTTTGCTGGCTGAGGAACTCTGGGAGTTGAAGTCCACAAGTCTTAAAGTTGCCAAGGTTGGAGACCCCTGCTCTACAGTACTCTTTCCAGACATTTCTGGAAAGAGATCAAAGAAGCCCAAATGATAGTCATGGAAAGAACCTCAACTCTACACAGGAAGTCCCCGGGTGAAGAAAAAATTCTGTTTCTAGGTCAGGCTTTAACTCAACTCAATATGTAAGTTGAGCTGAGTCTATAAATGGGCCGAATTACTAAAAAATAGTGGAAGGCGTTCTCCTTCCTTGAGTCGAAGATCTGCTGAAGTTTTCACAAACTGCTGAAAACAGGCTATACGTTGAAAAATATGTGGCTTCAGCAATGCAATGAAAACATTTTGTTTTCTTCATCAATTTCAATTTTTCAGCAATTTGTCAGCATGAGGAAGAAGAACGAATTCTGGGAGTTGAAGTCCACAAGTCTTAAAGTTGCCAAGATTGGACACCCTTGCTCTAGCCTTCCAACCATGAGAAGGTGCAATAACTGATGTGTTTATTAGCAAAGATGTGAAGAATAGGAAAGATAAAAGTAACTATATTCATTTGTTCCATGGAACAAATGCACACAGTCACTATTTAGATAATAGCTCTATTGGGAATAATCAAGAGGGCAAAAACCAATGTGCAAACTTTGTACCAATGTGCAAAACAAGTTTTCCTGAACCCTCCCTTATGAAAGAAGTTGCAAATGCAGGGATGGGGGAAATAGCAGGAAAGTCACAAAATTAAACCAACTGTTTCAGCCATGGGACCAGCAGCTCAAAGTTAGCTTCAATTGGGATGGATATCATTTGTTCTCTCTCTCTCTCTCTCTCTCTCTCTCTCTCTCTCTCTCTCTCTCTCTCTCTTTCTCTTTCTCTTTCTCTTTCTCTTTCTCTTTCTCTCTCTCCCTGTTTTCTACCAGGCCAAGAATTTGAGAGCTTCGTCTTTGCCAAGAGACAAATTTGTAAATATTTTCAGAAATATGTTAGATTATACAGTGACTTTCAGCTGGATTGATTTGCTCAAATGCATCCAGGTTACAATCCAATTTAACCACTTTTAATTAAAAATAGACTAGACTAGACTAGACTAGACTAGACTAGACTAGACTAGACTAGACTATGGAATGGAATGGAATGGAATGGAATGGAATGGAATGGAATGGAATGGAATGGAATGGAATAGAAATTAGAATAGAAATTAGAATAGAAATAGAAATAGAATAGGAGTAGAGTAGAGTAGAACAGAACAGAACAGAACAGAACAGAACAGAACAGAACTGAACTGAACTGAACTGAACTGAACTGAACTGAACTGAATTGCATTTTTTATTGGCTAAGTGTGATTGAACACACATGGGATTTGTCTTGGTGCATATGCTCTCAGTGTACATAAAAGAGAAAATACATTCATCAAGAATCATAAGGTACAACACTTAGTGGTAGTCATAGGTTACAAATAAGCAATCAGGAAACAATATCAATATAAATCATAAGGATCCAAGCAACCAAGTTACAGTCATACAGTTATAAGTGGGAAGAGATGGGTGATGGGAACAATGAGAAGATTAATAGTAGTGCAGACTTAGTAAATAGCTTGACAGTGTCGAGGGAATTATTTGTTTAGCAGAGCGATGGCTTTGTCTCCCATACTTTTAGGTATAATACATTACATTTTAAATCTCTACATTGTCCAAGGTTGGTATTGAGTTGACCCGCATTATAAATCTAAGCTATAAACAATGAACCTGGTTTTCAAATACAGTGACAGATTTTCCCCCTGTCATGCTATATACTGAGGCAGAAAAATCACCTCAATGGCTGCGACGGCGAATTCCACCACGAAGTGGCAAATGGAAGGAGTTCAAAGCTGGTCAAAACGTCAGCAGTCTATTTGTGTGGGGAGGGGGGGAAAGCTCCGTGTCGGTACAAGTAATCCAATGCCACGGGTTTCTTTTGTTTGCCTGGGTCAGTTTCCTGCATTTTTACAGAAGTGGGTGTCAGGAACCTCCTGTGCGGACATGCCTGAGTAGGTGCTGGAATAAGATAATGCCTCTATTTCGAGCAGCACTGCAGATGTAGCGGGACCAAAAGGCATCTCTATCTCATTCACCCTGGGTTGACGTCAGGGGCTGCCACAAAGACTGACTTATCGGAAGTGGCGGGTGCTTAAAAAAAGGCGAGGCTCACTCCTCCATCCAATACTTAGAGACCTTGGAGTTGTTTTTCCAAAGGTACAAATACAGGTTTATTATTTATTTATTTATTTATTTTATTACATTTATATACCGCCCTACTCCCGAAGGACTCAGGGCTGTGAAGAGTCAAGATAAAATACACATAATACGAATGTTAAAAGACATTTGAAATACAATAAATAAATAAAATACAATAAATGTTTATTTGGCCCAATAAACAAATTTAAAACACCCAATTTAAGACAAATTTAAAAACAATTTAAAAGGGAAAGTTAGGCCAGGCCCGCCTGCTGGAATAAAAATGTTTTGAGGGCACGGCGGAAAGTGCACAGATCCGGGATCCTCCGTATCTCCGAGGGGAGCTCGTTCCAGATGGCAGTGCCCCCACAGAGAAGGCTCTCCCCCTGGGGGCTGCCACTCGACACTGTTTGACCGACGGCATCCTGAGAAGCCCCTCTCTATGGGAGCATACTGCTTGGTGAGAGGCTACTGGTGGCAGAAGGCGGTCTCGTAAATTCGCCCTATGGAATGAATTGCCCCCGGAGATACGTAGGATCCCCGACCTACAGACCTTTCACTGTAAATACCGCACCCGGAAGACCACTGGGAGCCAGTGCAGCTCGTGCAGGAGGGTAGTCACATGGGAGCGCCACGTCGCTCCAATAACCACCCGCGCAGCCTCATTCTGGACCAGCTGGAGCCTCCGGGTGCTCCTCAAGGGGAGCCCCAGGTAGAGAGCATTGCAAGTTATTTGTGACACCTGGCTCAAAAACAGTAATTGTGAGTGGGACCTTGGAGTCCTAGCGGGCGATCCCTTAAGCACGAGTCGGCAGCCAAAAAATCTAATACATTCCTTGGTTGTATAAACAGAGGCATAGAATCAAAATCACGTGAAGGATTAGTACCACTTTATAAATCCTTAGTGAGGCCACACCTGGAATCCTGTTTCCAGTTTTGGTCACCACATTACAAAAAATGATGTTGGGACTTTGGGGGGAAAAAGTGCACAGAAGAACAACTAAGATAATTAAGGGCCTGGAGACAAAAACTTATGAAGAACAGTTGCAGGAACTGGGTATGGCCAGTCTAGAGAAAAGAAGGACTAGAGGGGACATGATAGCAGTATTCCAATATTTGTGGGGATGCCACAAAGAAGAGGGGGAAGAGGGGGAGTGCTTTGGAAATTAAGAGAACTTAATTTCCAAAGCACCGGTGGGCAAGACAAGAAACAATGAATGGAAACTCATCAAGGGGAGAAGCAATGTGGAATTGAGAAATTTCCTAACAGTGAAGACAATTCATGAGTGGAAAGACTGGCCATCAGAAATTGTAGGTACTTGATCACTGGAGGTTTTAAGAAAACACACATAACAATGTTCTCTTAAATAAGCAAATCAGGTGATGTGTGAATATACATATCTGGATTGGCTTAACCAAGGAACTTTCAGCGTTCATTCCTTTAACATGTTGTAATCTGACTTGATAAAGTGTTATATTCATGTTTTTTTTTTTTTTAAATACGTAGAAATGTAGCAGAAGTTATCTCAGGGAGTGCATACACCCTCATTCTTGCTATGCTTTTATTTGTTTGGGTCCCAGGATCAGTAAATATATGAGTAGGAGTTATAATATTTAAGTGGTGGTTTTTAATTTATATTTTTGATTTAAATATATTGGCTGCATGGACCTCAGGGCAGTTTCTCTAGGGCAGGGATCGGCAACCTTAAACACCCAAAGAGCCACAAAGGTCCTAACCGGAAGGCCCCCATTCAATTCTGGAGCTGACCGGAAGTCCGGTTCCCCCACCATAGAGCCTTCTCCTAGCACGGCATCCTTTTTCCTCTGCAGACCGGAAATCCAGTTCTCCCACCATAGAGTCTCCTCCTAGCACGGTGTCCTTTTTCTTCTACCTGTTCTAACCGAAAGCCCTATCAATTATGGACAGCTCCCAACTGGCGACTCCCAACTGCAGCTCCCAACTGGCGACAGGGAGCTGCAGCAGAGGGATGAAAGGGCCACATGCGGCTCCAGAGCTCCGGGTTGCTGACCCCTGCTCTAGGGTCACCTGAACTTCCTACCAAGACATTTCAGACATCAATACAATAGAGAGGGTCCAGAGATATTTTACTAGAAGAATACTCAAATCTTCTGCTCGAAATAAAATTCCCTATCCCACCAGGCTTGAAATTTTAGGCCTGGATAGCCTCAAACTATATTTTATATAATATATTTTAATAATATATAATATATATATTAGAGATAGCCTCTCTACATGGGGCTCCCCTTGGGATGCACCCGGAGGCTCCAACTAGTGCAGAATGCGGCCGCGCGGGGGATTATGGGAGCGACGGGACGCTCCCATGTGACACCTCTCCTGCGCGAGCTGCATTGGCTACCTGTGGACTTCCGGGTGCGTTTCAAGGTGTTGGTGACCACCTTTAAAGCGCTCCATGGCTTAGGACCAGGGTACTTACGGGACCGCCTTCTGCCGCCAATAGCCTCCCACCGGCCGGTGCGTTCCCACAGAGAGGGTCTCCTCAGGGTGCCGTCAGCCAGACAATGCCGGCTGGCGACCCCCAGGGGGAGGGCCTTCTCTGTGGCAGCCCCTACCCTCTGGAACGATCTTCCTCCAAAACTGAGAACAATTGCTGACCTCCGGACTTTTCGTCGGGCCCTGAAAACTCATCTCTTTCAGCTTGCTGGTCTAGCCTGACCCCGCTGAATTTTTAAGATCTGTATTATAGGGTTGGGTATTTTAAATATTTAATGGTTAATGGTTTTAATTTTTAGCCAAAGTTATATGCTTTTTTAAAGAAATTGTTTAACTTTTGTGTACTATTTTATTTGGCTGTTCACCGCCCTGAGTCCGCAAGGAGAAGGGCGGTATACAAATCTAAACAAATAAATAAATAAATAAATAAATAAATAAATAAACTACGCCGTCTACGTTCTGACCTAAGCTTAGTTCATAAGATTATTTACCAAAACGTTCTACCTGTAAATGAGTCCTTTAATTTCAGCCGTAATAACGCAAGGGCCATCAATAGATTTAAACTCAATGTAATTCGCTCCAATCTTGATTGTAGGAAATATGACTTCTGCAATAGAGCAGTAAATGTCTGGAACGCTCTACCTGGTCCTGTTGTTCGTCTCTCTAATCCCCCACACCTTTTACCTTTAAACTGTCTACCGTGGACCTTCCATGTTTCTTAAGAGGTCCCTAAGGGGGCGTGCATAAGCTCACCAGCGTGCCTACCGTCCCTGTCCTACCCAATTATATGTAATCATTCTATGTGTTTATGGCTATGTTTTGCCTATTTATATCCTTTTATTTGTGCCAATATTTTTTTATGTGTCCATGTCTAAGTTTATACTGTTACTTGTTTCCTTGTACTTGTTGAAAGACAGACAGACAGACAGACAGACAGATAGATAAGACTGCGGTTGGCTTAGCAAAGCTGGTACACCTTCAAATCCTGCCTTTTGGTACCTTTTCTTTAGGTCACTGGTTCTCACTGATAAAATTCTGAAGTTATTAAGTAATGCTTTGGAAACAGCATTCATAGTCTCAAAGACCTTTACCTAGAAATAAAAAGATCCGCTGACTATAATGAAATGTGTGGATGGACTGATTTTGTGAAATGTGTGTTCAGGCCTGCTAAATCCAAAGATTTGATCCAAGAACCCGTCAACGGTATTCATTCACTGACTGCCTATCCTTTCTTCTCCTGTCTCAATTGCCCATCTCACAAAGCCTATTGAATGTCTTCTAACCATCTGAAAAAAGTTTGAGAGAAGTTACACATTCGCCCTAGTAGAACCCCCAAGAGGACATAACACGTGTAAAAGAATATCTGTAACTCAGGGTTGAACTAAGGAGACCTTCGTGGTTGTTTGCTCCCTGTTTATATATAGTAACTTACCCTTCCAGTGTTGGTAAGGGATGTGATTTTCTACTTTACTAGTTTGTCTTCTGCATTGAAGTTTCAGCATTCCAAGTATTAAGTGATCGATACCATGCTTAAAAGGTGTTTATAACGATATCTGGCACATCAAGAGCCGAGGTGGCGCAGTGGTTAGAGTGCTGTACTGCAGCTCCTTCAGCTGACTGCTAGTTCAGCAGATCAGCAGATCAAATCTCACCGGCTCAAGGTTGACTCAGCCTTCCATCCTTCCAAGGTGGGTAAAATGAGGACCCAGATTGTTGGGGGCAATATGCTATTTAGTATACTGTCGATTGTTGTAAGCCGCCCAGAGTCCTCAGAGAGTGGGCGGCATAGAAATACGAATCATCATCATCATCATCATCATCATCATAATCAAGGACCCCATTTTTGTCCACGGTTAATTATACTGATTCAATGAATCCATATGCATGAGACTATTGCCTTTATGGCTGGGTATCGTAACAGTTAGATACGTTAAAACCTCTTGTGGGAATTGTTTATTCTTAGTTGTGCGTTTTTTTTTAAAAAAAAAGGTTTTTATTTTTTAGACAAACAAACATTTAATAAATCAGTCATTCCTTCCATGTGACATCTCGGTGTTGTCTCCAAAAAGTCTTCTTTTTGTTGCTTCTTCTATCTTCCTTCTCGCCAAATCCGTTACAACAATTCATCACTAACACAATATTCTAATTATAGTATTTTTATACATAACTATCAATTACTTATTTGTATCTCTTTTCTAACCAATGGTAAAATTGATTCCATATCTTAAAGTATTCTGAATCCTCTCTTTCTTTAATCATCAATCTATTCATTTCTGCACAGTCTAAATTTTTTTTAATTGCTTCTCCTTCCAAAGGTATTTTCTCTGCTTTCCAATTTTGTGCATAAACAATCCTTGCAGCTGTTATTACATGTATAATCAAATAGATATTTTCTTTAGTAATTTTTTCTGGGAGGATACCCAGGAGGATCAGCTCTGGTTTTAAATCAGTACGTTGTTGTATCATTTCTTCCAACCATATCTTAATTTTATTCCAATAATTTTTAGCTTCTGAGCATGTCCACCACATGTGATAATATGAACCTAGAATTTCCAATACCCCCATTCATTTCTCTCGAATCTAGGTGTGGGATTCGGCATGTCCTTTATGACTCAGGGATTCCAGATTATTATAATTATTTTTTTTGAGAAGTGTGTAGTAAATTGGAAATGTTGGCCTCATCCCTCCATGCAACAGAAATACTGTTAGGATAGAAATAGAATAGAACAACAGAGTTGGAAGGGACCTTGGAGGTCTTCTAGTCCAACCCCTGCTTAGGCAGGAAACCCTACACCACTTCAGGCAAATGGTTATCCAACATCTTCTTAAAAACTTCCAGTATTGGAGCATTCACAACTTCTGGAGGCAAGTTGTTCCACTGATTCATTGTTCTCACTGTCAGGAAATTTCTCCTTAGTTCTAAGTTGCTTCTCTCTTCATTAGTTTCCTCCCATTGCTTCTTATCCTGCCCTCAGGTGCTTTGGAGAATAGCTTCACTCCCTCTTCTTTGTGGCAGCCCCTGAGATATCAGAACACTGCTATCATGTCTCCCCTAGTCCTTCTTTACATTAAACTAGACCTACCCAGTTCCTGCAACAGTTCTTCATGTGTTTTAGCCTCCAGTCCCCTAAATCAGTGATGGCTAACCTTTTTGCTCTCGCGTGCCAAAAGCGGGGGGGGGAGCATGGGTGTGTGTGTCGTTGCATGTGCGTGCCCACACTCATAATTCAATGTGCTCCCCCCGCTTTTGGCATGCAATGGCATGGTGGGCCGGGTAGGCTTTCTAGGAGCCTGGAGAGGGTGAAAATGGCCTTCCCCACCCTGGAGGCCCTCCGGAGGCTGGAAATGGCCTGTTTCTCAATTTCCAGTGGGACCATAAGGCCCATTTTTCGCTGTCCCCAGGCTCCAGAGCCTTTCTAGGAGCCTGGGGATGGCGAAAATGGCATTCCCCAAGCCCCTGGAGGCCCTCTAGAGGCCAGGAACAGCCTGTTTCCTGACTTCTGGAAGGCCCGAAAATCAGCTGGCTGGTACTTGTCTACACGCTAGCGCTGAGCTAGGGCAATGCGTGCCCACAGATATGGCTCTGTGTGCGTGCCATAGGTTCACCATCACGGCCCTAAATCAAGTGACAAATAACTAGTGTGCGATTTGATCATGCATTGTTTAGTTATTTGTAAATAATACATATATTACCAAGTCTGGGTAAAATCCTGGTAGTGATACTGGTGTCCTGGATATATTTTCCTTTTATATCACTTGGCCTCTCCAACTCGGTGCTGTTCTTTCTGGTTGCCCGCCGAGCTGCTCCAAATCCAGACATTCAGTTTTTCTTGGTCCTCTTACTGGCAGTTTCTTTTTAGCTCAAATGCTGGGAACTGAACCTTGGCGTTTGCAGCCCCCAAAATAATGTGCTCCTGCCATCAAGCTATGTATTTATTTTACTATATTTATATCCTGTGCCTTCAGCAGCGCAGTGTTCCCGAGGCAGCCTACAATTAAAATGAAATTAAAAAAACAACAACAAACGTACAAAACTAAACAAAACAGCAATAAAAATCCAGCAGATGAAAATGCGCCTGGGGATGGGGGTGGGAATGGGGTTCCTTTAGGTATCCTCAATTGCGGTGGGCAGAAGCGGTTGGGGTCGAAAATGGACAGCGAGCCAAAGTTGCTTGAAATTCTGAGAAGTACGGTTCCCTTCATAAGTCAGTAATGCAAGAGGACGCAAAAGCCTTTTCTTTAGAGGAAGCAAAGTGTGCTAATACTATCTCTGGAGCTTCTGGATCATCGTTTCCCAACCTTGTAACTTTAAGCAGCCTTAGTTCCTCCAGAATTCCGCATCAAATCAGAATTCGGAATTGCCTTTGCCAGCTCTGCAGCCTTTAACTGATGCTTTCAGAGGCCATAAAATTTCTTCTTTCGGAGGTTAAGGGGACACGGCAAGTTACTTTGAGATCCATCTGTGCCTTTAGGATTGGAAACTTGATGAGGATGGCTTGGCATAAATGACTAAGGGAAAGGTGGTTAGAAATAATATGTAAAC
Source organism: Masticophis lateralis (assembly GCA_030761175.1). Classification (NCBI taxonomy): domain Eukaryota; kingdom Metazoa; phylum Chordata; class Lepidosauria; order Squamata; family Colubridae; genus Masticophis; species Masticophis lateralis. The sequence goes on from JAUDYJ010000008.1 coordinate 23,548,068, forward strand.
ATTATTCAACTGATGCTACCTTTCAGATGTGTGCTTGGCAGACTTTGAAATTGGCTGAGTACATAGAATCACCTTAAACGTGGAGGAGAAAATGGGAAGACACAAAATAGGCAGGGGAAAAAAAATCTGTATGTACAGATGTGGGAAATCATTTTTAGCCGGAAGACTTTATTGCAGGGGTCAGCAACCTGCGGCTCTGGAGCTGCATGCGGCTCTTTGGGCCCTCTGCTGTGGCTCCCTGTCAGGTGATCCCACCATTGATTGGCCCCATCCCTTGCCTTCTCCTCCCAGTCACTCCTCGCCTCTTCCTGAGAAGGTAAGGGTGATGGCAGGGGATGGAGAAGTGGCCAGGGCAGAGACAGAGAGATACAGAGAGAGGGGGAGAGAGAGAGACATAGAGAGATACAGAGAGAGAGGGAGGGAGAGAGTGGAGAGAGAGACACATCAAAAGGGTTTTGTGGTTCCCAGTGTTTTTTAACAACTGGTTCTCTGCCCTAATGACCAGTTGGGTACGGGGGGGGGGGGAAATCATGTGACTAGTGAAAGTGAGTGTTCTATCCCAGCTACGGACCCCAAAGAACGCAGCACACACAAAGCCCGTACAAACCTTAGTTTACTAATTAAGGACTACTAACGAGCTTTCTTAGTAGTTGTTCGAACACAAGTACAATAAAACCAGTCTTTTCTGAACAAGGGCTGTTAATTTAACTTCATTAACAGCCGACAAGAATTCAAAGAATAATAACTCAAGCAATTTGCAGGAAAACTGATAAGAGAAAAAACAAGAGCCGAAATCAAAAGTTTCTGTAATCAAGACTTGAAGGAATATGAACGAAGTTGTTTCCTGCAAATTGCATCAGTCGTCATCCTTCCTTAAATAGGCTAGGGGAGTGGCCAATTAGCCCCAAGCCTTACTCTCGAGGAGACCTCCTCCTGAGGAGCAACTCCTGCCTTTTAGCAGCTCTGCGCGCTTGTGCATCGAGAAGAGGCTCCTCCTCTTCGTCCTTTTCACTTATGGGAGCTTCTGGAGGTTCTGAAGGCCCTGGCTGAATCCCCGTCTCTGGCACCACATCTTCTCCAGCCTCCTCATTGTCCGACTCGAGTGCCAACTGCACAGGCTGCTGGCGCAGCACCACACCAGCCTCCTCACTGTCTGAATCAGCTATTATCTGCACAGGCCGCTGACGGGCCACAACAGTGAGTGACATCGAGTTGGCCACGCCCACCCAGGTTTTGTGGCTCCCGGTGTTTTCTTTTCTGTGGGAAACGGGTCCAAATGGCTCTTTGTGTATTTAAGCTTGGAGACCCCTGCTTTAACGGCTGATGGCACTAATTTGAAAAATCGGGAAATTTAAAAGACAGATTGGCCCTTCCCGATCTCTTTCCAGTGTTCTTTGCTCTGAATTAGATGACCAAAAAGTTTGGGAAACTCACACTCCAAGTTTGACCTTGGTTGGTTGTAAAACCAACTTCAAACCAACAACCAAGAGATCTGAGATCTCTTGGAAGAAAGTCAATAAATTGCCCCCCTCACCTTTTCGGTAGACCTGGCTGAACCTTTTTTCTTTCACTCCTTTCTATGGGAAGAGGAGAACCACCCAAGCAGGGAGCTATTAAAGCCAACAAAATTGCATTTCAATATGAGCCCGCCTTGACAGTATGATGCTCCTAGCAATTTAATCAAGATGGGCTTAGAACGCTGGAACACACTAAATGTTACAAATTACTGAAAGCTTTATTAGTCATTCTTTTGATTTCTTCTTCTGTAGGCAAACAAGTGTAGGGAAATATATGCAAACAAAAATGAGAGCAATATAGATCAAAGCAATCACACCGATCGTAGTTAGAGATGCTGCCTGAAGCATCACAGATAATACTGTATTCATTTCCAGTCCTGCTGGGAAGATTCAGACTTCAGGTTTGAACCACAAAAGGTCGAACTTTGGTTAAATCTTGGCTAGGACCAAAAGGAAAAAAAAGAAGAAAAAAAAGCTCATATCAAATGGATCAAACAATTCTTTTTGATGGGACAAATAGGAGCAACTGTCCAGAGTACTGAAAGTTGGGGTCATCTCTACAAAATCCGTTCAGGCAGAACATCATATTTCATCAGTGAAATTAAGCAAGAAAAGTAAACCAGAAAAGTAGAAGTTCATTGTTAGTTTAGTTAGTTTAGCTTAGTTTATTAAATTTTTATACCGCCCTTCTCCCGAGAGACTCAGGACGGTGTACAGCCATGATAAAAACGACATATATCATAAAACTTTAAAAACAATTTAAAATGTATTACATGATTTGGCCCTATTTTATTTTTTTAAAAAAACCCAAAACTAAATACCCAATTTAAAATCATACTTTCATTAGTCCAGACTGCTGGAATAATAGGGTCTTGAGGGCATGGCGAAAGGTCCGTAGGTTGGGGATCCTACGTATCTCCGGGGGCAATTCATTCCATAGGGTGGGAGCCCCCACAGAGAAGGCTCTCCCCCTAGGGGTCGCCAGTCGACATAATTTGACCGACGGCACCCTGAGGAGTCCCTCTCTGTGGGAGCATACTGGCCGGTGGGAGGCTATCGGTGGCAGAAGGCGATCTCGTAGATACCCAGGTCCTAAGCCATGGAGCGCTTTAAAGGTGGTGACCAACACCTTGAACCGCACCCGGAAGACCACTGGGAGCCACTGCAGCTCACGCAGGAGAGGTGTCACATGGGTGCGACGAGTCGCACTCATAATCACCCACGCAGCTGCGTTCTGGACTAGTTGGAGCCTCCGGGTGCTCTTCAAGGGGAGCCCCATGTAGAGAGCGTTACAGTAGTCCAGATGAGACATAACGAGGGTGTGAGTGACTGTGCGCAGGGCGTCCCGGTCCAGATATTTGGGACACGTTTGTTGCAAGTGAGCTTCTTAGTTATACATTGAATGCAGCTCCTTGTAAAGCTGGCTTTGTCCCTGATTCTGCTAACTCTCTTTTAGATCCAAGACTTGAAGTCCATTAAGATTATAAGATGATATCTAGTATCTGAAAGGCTTTTCCTAAGAGTAGAAAAGCATTATTTAGAACCAGGCTTTATATCCTCCTTTTCAACACTCCTGCAATAAATAGGTATGATAAAACTCTCAGCAATTGAGAGAATATGTACACACGGCAATGGGGAAGTTGAAGATATTTCACATGTCCTACTGCAAGTTCTACAGGGATCTCAGATCGACATACATTCTCCCTCTACTAGATTCGGGAACTTCTAAGTGAATCATCTCCTTCAAGGATTCAAATCCTGCCACCGCTCAAGCAGTAGCAAAATTTTGGGCTGCCACAACGATCATAAGGGGAAAAACACTTAAAGAACTAAAGATCCTTATTCAGATAGCTATCTGTGCTTAGTTATTTTCCAATCATTTTTAGAGAATGTATTTATTTTAATCTTTAATTTCTGTGCTGGCCTGTGACTGTAATAAAGATTGGTCCTGATTCTGCTATCTACTCTACTATCTACTGCTACCTACTTTGTTCTGCAACCCAACAAGACAGACACAGACTTCAGAGGATAATTAGAACTGCAGAGAACACAATTGCTACCAACCTGCCTTCCATGGAGGACCTGTATACTGCACGAGTCAAAAAGAGGGCTGTGAAAATATCTACAGACCCCTCACATCCTGGACATAAACTGTTTCAACTCCCACCCTCAAAACCACACTATAGAGCACTGCACACCAGAACAACTAGACACAACAGTTTTTTCCCCAAACGCCATCACTCTGCTAAACAAATAATTCCCTCAACACTGTCAAAACTATTCACTAGGGCTGCATTACTATTACTATTAGTTTTCTCGCCGTTCCTAACACCCATCTCTTCCCACTTATGATTACATGACTGTAACTTTGTTGCTGGTATCCATATGAATGATATTGATATTGATTGTTTCCTGATTGCTTATTTGTACCCTATGACTATTATTAAGTGTTGTACCTTATGATTCTTGATGAGTGTATCTTGTCTTTTTATGTACACTGAGAGCATTTGCACCAAAGACAAATTCCTTGTGTGTCCAATCACACTTGGCCTATAAAGAATTCTATTCTATTCTACTCCAGGCGCAGGGAAGATATGGCTCTTTAGATGCTTGAAGTCCAACTGTTATTGTGCAGTGGTGGATCACGCTTGGAATTGAGGCCCAACATGTAGAGAGGCCCTGGTACATGGCTGACTGTCGCTTAGCCTGTTCTTGCAGTTGGAAAAAAAAATCCTAAGTGCATTGGGTAGAATTCTTTTTTAAAAAAATAATAATTGCAGCCCTGGATTTTTAGCATAATTCGGGTTCTTTTTCCTCTTGCAGGTTGAGAGGGATTTTGAACGGGAATATGGAAAGCTTCAACAGTAAGTATTCTTAGTCATTTCATTCGGGTGGGTGTTCTTTCTTGGCTCTTTTCTCCCGACGTTGCTTTCCTTCCTTCCATTTATGTTCCTTTTCAGACTGACAGGCTCTCTGAGCAGTTTACAGAATAATAAGAAATTGCCTGTAATCAAAAGCGACATGATACCAGAGGAGAGGAAACAAGATAACTTAAGCACCCGTTCTTAATGTTTACTGCTCCTGTACAGGCTAAATAGGATGGAAATGGGGCTACATAGAGAGACCTAGATGACACCTTCACCCCCAGAGTTGATGATCTTCTCACCGACTGTTGTTTTGTTTAGTTAATTACAGGACTTGGGTGGCCGCCCATCTCGTACATTGACTCTAGGCCTGTGATGGCGAACCTGGGGCACGCGTGCCATAGGTGGCACGCAGAGCCATAACGCCTGGCATGCCAGCTCAGCTCTGGCGTGCATGTGCGCACCAGCAAGCTGATTTTCGGGCCTTCTGGGCCCACCAGAAGTAGAGAAACAGGCTGTTTCCTGCCTCTGGAGGACCTGGGGGGTGGGGAAGGCCCGTTTTTCTTTCTCACCTGGCTCCAGATCCTCTCTATGCATCTGGGGAGGGCGAAAACAGCCTTCCCCATCCCCCCTTGGAGGCCCTCCGGAGGCCCGAAACAGCCCGTTTCCCAACTTCTGTTTGGACAGGAAGTGACTTTTTTGCTGTCCCCAGCCTCCAGAGACTAGTTAGGGAAACAGGCTCTTTCCTGCCTCCAGAGGGCTTCCAAGGGGTTGGGGAAGGCTGTTTTTGCCCTCCCCAGATGCATAGAAGGATCTGGAGCCAGGTGAAAAAGAAAAATTGGTCCCCCGGGCCATTGCGTGCCAGGAGCGGGTGGGGGGGAGGGAAGTCACGGGCACATGTGTGGGGCAGGGCACATAGAATTATGGGTGTGGGCACGTGCACAACCCTCCCCCGCCACCTCCCTTTTAGCACGCGATGGCAAAAAGGTTAGCCATCACTGCTCTAGGCCGTTCACAAATCCATAAAACATGGTTCAAGACAAAAATACCCTTTCTCCAGGTACCAGACCAAAACATCCTCACAGTTCAAGTGCCATCTTAGCTTAATAGGTCTTTACAACCTTCTGGAAGACTAAAAAGGGAGAGGTGTTCCTGTACTTATTAATCCCTAAAATGATTTTGCAAACTGCAACATCTCTGCCTTTAATGTCTGTGTCGCTGCTGCTGCTGTGACAGCATCTCATCATTTCTATGGTACATGATGTGCTTTATAATTAGCTGCACATGATCCAGAACATATACAGTGAGTTCTGGCTGAACGACTAGCCACCTATTAGCTATTGTTTGAAGTTATGATGAACCTCCCAAAAGATACTTATGAGCCAGTTTTGAGGCTCCAAACCAAGATTTTTATGCAGCCCTAGTTCAGTGAAATCATAATCCACTAGTTTCTAGGCTTTTTTTTCTGTCAGCCAGCAAACCCTCTGCTGCCCATGGGGAGACTAAGATAGATCTATCTTGAGTTTATAAGCCTTCATCAGTTAGCCACACCCTCATCGCATGTATCCTCCCTGTAAAGGTACAGTATTTGTTTCACAATCCGCTAGTTTCTAGGCTTTTTTTCTGGCTGCCCATTGGGAGACTAAGACGGATCTATGTCGGCCTAGAAACTAGTGGATTGTGAGTTCACTGAACTAGGGCTGCATAAAAACCTTGGTTTACGCAGGAAGAACCTGGCTAAAGAGAAATACACATAAAGCCTACGAAAAGGAAAGAAACACACACACACACACACACACACACAGAGCCAGTTTCTGACAATTATTTCCTTTTTCTGGCAAAATCCCTCCCATTGGCTGAAATGGATTTAATGATCCATTTAATGATCACTTAACGATCACAACTTACAACTGGGCTCAATTACGGTCGTTAAGGACTTTCTGTACCATGTTACTGCTTACATAAAGAAAGTATCTTCCGTGTAGGAATTTTGTAATATGAAACAGCTGGGACTTCGTTCTAAACTATTACAACACCAAACTGGCTTGTTCCTTTTTTAAGGGTCACCTGTACTTCCTTGGTCTTCCTGGAATTGTCTATTTGATCCAGGTATCATCCTGGCTTCCTAAGTTGCTACTTCTGGGTACATACCTTGGTTTAGTCTGAGTCCTTCATTCCAGGATCTGATTTGTTTTTCAACTGCTTGGTAGACATTATTTCCCATGTCTGCCTTGTATTTGAACAATATACAGGAAATATGAATCTTTCATTCATATTTCTCAACCTTGGAAAATATAAGACATGTGCACTTCAACTCCTAGACTTCCTCAGCCAGAATTCCCCAGCATGGCTGGTTGGAAAATTCTGAGAGTTGAAATCCAAATATCCTACAGTTGTCAATGTTTATATTGATCAGGGTAAGAGTCAGTTATCATCAAGTAAAGTGCCGTCTTCCTAAATCATAATAATTCCATTCCAGTGTTCTCTGTGTGAAGGACAACAGACATACAAGTTTACGCCTTGCGCATAGTCACTCACGCCATTGTCACCTCCCGGCTGGACTACTGTAATGCTCTCTACATGGGGCTCCCCTTGAAAAGCACTCGGAGGCTCCAACTGGTCCAGAATGTGGCCGCGCGGATGGTTATGGGCACAACCCGTTGTGCCTATGTGACACCCCTTCTGCGCGAGCTGCACTGGCTCCCACTGGTCTTCCAGGTGCGATTCAAGGTGTTGATTACCACCTTCAAAGCGCTCCATGGCATTGGACCTGGGTACCTTCGAGACCAACTTCTGCCACCAGTAGCCTCCCACCGGCCAGTCCACTCCCACAGAGGGTCTCCTCAGGGTGCCATTGGCCAAGTTATGTCGGCTGGCGACACCCAGGGGGAGGGCCTTCTCTGTGGGTGCCCCTGCCCTTTGGAATGAACTGCCCCGGAAATGCGTAAGATCTCCGACCTCCGTGTATTTCGCTGTGCGCTCAAGACCCTGTTGTTCCGCCAGGCTGGGCTATCAATGTAATGATTTTAAATTGGGAGTTTTAAATTTGGGGTTTTATATTTGAGCCAAAATTATTTAATAATTTTAATTATTTTTAATTCATGTTTGTCTTTGTGCTTTTAATAAGCTGTACACCACCCTGAGTCCTTCGGGAGAAGGGCGGTATAGAAATAAAATTATTATTATTATTATTATTATTATTATTATTATTATTATTATTATTATTATTATTATTATTATTTTATCTGAGCTGTGCCTTCCCCACATTAAATCAATCTACCGTTATTTAATGTTATAATGTCAGCAGTCTCCAAGATACAAAAGACTTACACTATCGTTCTTTCTACTGTTCTCAACTAATTGACCAGTTTTCAGCAGTCTGAAGAGAAAAAGCTCTAGGAATTCTCTTTATTTCTTCATTGTTTGATGCAGTTCCTGCTACAGGCTCTGTCGGAGAGGAATTCTGTGACAGGAATTCTCTCCCAAGAAGAAGTTTGAACCACTTCTTTTAACTCCTCACTTGGAAAATACTAATGTTTATTTACACACAAGGGGAATATAGAGAGGTCTCCCAAATCCATGTTGGTTTAATTAGTTAATTACACACTAATTAATTCATCGGTTTAATTACATGGTGAATATGCAACAAATGCTTTTAGACAACGTATAGAAATGAACAGAATCTACTGTCTTGGCACGAGATGGAAGTTAAGAGTTATGCAGAAAAAAAAAACCCCATATTTTTGTTAAGACGATACAGTAATGAGAGAAACTGCAACCACTTAGATCATATGCAGTTATTTATATGCTCACCTCCTGCATACTGAATTCCATTTGTGCTCTTACTTGATTTCTGTTCTGTAAGCTACTGGGGAGTATCCTTGGGAACAGGGATTTGCCTTGATGCCTTTTCAGCGGTACATATAGTCCTCAATTTACAGCCAGTTGCTTAGCAACCATTCAAAGTTACAACGGATCTTCCTAGCGGGTATTTATAACCTGGATTCAAAGTTCTGACGGTCGTACCACCAACACCACCATATTTATGAGGGTTTGCAGCATCGCATTAGTGTATGTCTGTGGATAAGATAGATAGATAGATAGATAGATAGATAGATAGATAGATAGATAGATAGATAGATAGATAGATGATAGGTGGGTGGATAGATGACGATAGAAATGATAGGTGGATAAAAGGTAAAGGTTCCCCTCGCACATGCATGCTAGTCATTCCCGACTCTAGGGGGCGGTGCTCATCTCCGTTTCAAAGCCGAAGAGCCAGCGCTGTCTGAAGACATCTCTGTGGTCATGTGGCCAGCATGACTCAACGGCAAAGATGCATGGAACTCTGTTCCCTTCCCACCAAAGGTGGTCCCTATTTTTTCTACTTGCAATTTTTCATGTGTTTTTGAACTGCTAGGTTGGTAGAAGCTGGGACAAGTCACTGGAACTCACCCCATTACGTGGCGCTAGGGATTCAAACTGCTGAACTGCCGACCTTTTGATTGACAAGCTCAGTGTCTTAGCCACTGAATCACCACATCCCTTTTGATAGATGGATACATGACATGATGGATGGATGGATGGATGGATGGATGGATGGATGGATAGAATTGATGATGGATGGATAGATGATGATAGAAAGATGATAGATGATGAAGATAGGTAGGTAGGTAGGTAGGTAGGTAGATAGATAGATAGATAGATAGATAGATAGATAGATAGATAGATAGAATTGATGATAGATGGATGGATAGATGATGATAGAAAGATGATAGATGGTGAAGGTAGGTAGGCAGGAATGGATGGATGGATGGATGGATGGATAGAATTGATGGATGAATAGATGATGATAGAAAAATGATAGATGATGAAGATAGGTAGGTAGGTAGAGAGAGAGAGAGAGAGAGAGAGAGAGAGAGAGGATGATAGAGATAGGATGATAGAGAGAGAGAGAGATGATAGATAATGGATGGATAGACGATAGACGGAGAGAGAGAGAGAGAGAGAAACTTCCCCACATTAGTCTCATGTCAAAATGTGTTGAAAATACGGCTTTTCCAACCAACCTTTGAAAACCAGCATCTACACTTCGCTTTCTACAGCTGACCATGGAGCTGCTTTGCGCTTTACTGTTATGTTCAGAATTAGTATGATGCTTATGGGTTTTCCATTATTCATAGATTTGTAAGCCACCTCGAGACATGTAATTGGGGAGGTGCAGAAATACTCTAAATTAAAAAAAGCAAAGAAGCGAGTTAAAGAAAGCAGGGCCAAGAAAAAAGCCTGAACTGATTTACATTAACATAATGACTCCCCAGGTATGCAGGATGTTCCCTCTTCTGTCACATTAAGTATGACAGTTGCTTTGGGAGTTCTGTATGATTCTTTGCAAAGCATGTACAAAATAAATCTGCAGAAGCCTGGTATCCATAGGGAGATCGAAGGACCGCCTGTTTTTTTTTTAACTGCAGCTCATTGCATGTGCAATTCATATTAAAAGGGAACAAAGGATACAACTACACTGTCAACAGTCACCATCTGTGCAAATACCTCTTCAGAGAAGGAACAATTTTGGTCCAAGTGTGTTGGCCTTCCTGGGCTAAGAGCATGTCGACGTTGAGTCGTCCATGGCAAATTGATGGAAAAGTTAGAAAAAGCTGAATTCTCGTTTACTAAAAACTTCCATGTCCGATGATCTCCAACAATTCTTCCAAATCATGGAAAAAGTGCAAAGAGCAACCAAGATGATTAAAGGCCTGGAGACAAAAACCTATGAAGAACGGTTGCAGGAATTGGGTATGACCAATCTAGAGAAAGATGGACCTGGGGGTGACATGATAGCAGTATTCCAGTATTTGTGGGGATGCCACAAAGAAGACGGGCTCAATTTATTTTCCAAAGCACCAGAAGGCAAGACAAGAAAGAATGAATGGAAAGTCACCAACAAAAGAAGTAATCTGGAATTGAGAAATTTCCTAACAGTGAGGGCAATATTAACCAGCGGCTTGCCTTCAGAAGCTGTGAGTGCTTCACAGTGGTGAAATGTAAAATTTGTTACTACCGGTTCTGTGGGCGTGGCTTGGTGGTGGTAATATGACAGTGGGCGTGGCCAACTTTTTTTATTTTTTTACTTTTAAAACCATTGTTAAAAAATGCTTTTAAAGCCTCTGACAATCCCAATTGACTTGCCTGATCAGCAGGGGCTTTCTTTTTTTAAAAAAAGCTTCTGATGATCCCAGCTGAGCCGCATGATCATCAGAGGCTTTTTTTTTTTTTTTTTACTTTTAAAAGCATTTTTTCGGCCAAAGAGGTTGTAGAAAAAATGCTTTAAAAAAAAAAGCCTCTGATGATTGCGTGGCTCAGCTGGGCAATTGGGGGGGGGGGAGCAGAGATTTTTGCTACCGTTTCTTCAAACCACCCGCCTCCATCGCTACCGGATCGGGTGATCCGGTCCGAACTGGGAGCATTTCACCACTGATGCTTCATCATTGGAGATGTTTAAGAAAAACCTGGACAGCCACCTGTCTGAAATGGTATACGTTGGACTCGAAGGCCTCCAAGATCCTCCCAGCTATATTCTGATTGATATTGAGTGTGGTGTCTACTGCAATATGGGCCAGGCGAACCCAAGCATCATCTTCTGTAGCTTTGGCAAGGAAGTGTTTCCTTTTAGCACCCAGCCTTGTTTTAATATTAAATATGAGCCATTAAATATGAGCCAACAGTGTGCAGTGGCAGCCAAAAAAGCCAATGTAATCCTAAATTGCATTAACAGAGGGATACAGTCAAGATCTAGTGAGGTATTAATACCACTCTATAAAGCCCTAGTAAGACCACACCTAGAGTACTGCATTTAGTTTTGGTCCCCACGCTATAAAAAAGATGTTGAAACTCTGGAAAGAGTGCAGAGAAGAGTAACCAGGATGATTATGGGATGGAGGCTAAAACATATGATGAACGGTTACAGGAACTGGACATAGTTAGTCTAGTGAAGAGAAGGACATGATAGCAGTCTTCCAATATTTGAGGGGCTGCCACAGAGAGGAGGGGATCAAGCTATTCTCCAAAGCACCTGAAGGCCAGAGAAGAAATAATGGATGGAAACTGATCAAGGAGAGATTCAACCTGGAAATAAGGAGAAAATTTTCTGACAGTGAGAACAATCAACCCATGGAACAGAAGTTGACTTCAGAAGTTGTGGGAGCTTCATCCCTGGAGGCTTTCAAGAAGAGATTGGACTGCCATCTGTCAGAAACAGGGTAGGGTCTCCTGCTTGGGTAGGGGGGTTATACTAGATGACCTTTAAGGTCCCTTCCAACTCTGCTAATCTGAATTTTGTTGGCCATGGAATATATATATTCCCTGTGTTCCCTGTCCTCTTCGGGTCGTCTCGGTTGGCTCCTCCATCTCACAAACCAAAATCCCGCAACTATCTTTTCACTTTTCCTCTGTTCCTCCTTTCTTGTCATTTGCAGTTTGTTTTGCACTGAGAGAGAGAGAGAGAGAGCTTTAATTATATGCATTTTAAAACAAAACTATTTTTTCTATTTTTAGGTTGGAAGATCAAACGAAGAAGCTCCAAAAAGATATGAAGAAAAGCACAGATGCAGACCTAGGTAGGCGAATCTGCTGTACTAAGTGAGATTTGAGCCAGTTTTAATATTTTTTTCCTAGGCCCTTTTTTTTCCTAGCCACAGTTCATTTTTTTCACTGGTCAAAATGTCCCCTTTTATATATATTAAAAAAAAAGTCTTTTAAGATATATCTTACAAACAGATTAGCACAAAGGAATAACGAATACTTTCCAACAGCCTGTAAAGGAAAAGAATTATCCAGGGAATTCCTGATTAAGGCTGGATTTAACTTGGCTTTGGACACTGTGATAAGCGTAGGAAGCAGTGAGTAAACTGGCAGTCATTCCTTCTGTTTGTTCTTTTCCTACTGACACAGCTGTTTGTTTCTGAGATTTTGGAGAGAAACATCTGGACTCCAGGTGTTGATTTTTCTTCTGCCCTTTTGTCCTTTCTGCGTTGTGTTCTGTGGCATCTCCAGTAGGAACCCAATTGCGTCCAATCCCATCCCATCGAATGTGGCATCTAAGCCAACTGAAAGAGAAATGTAGATCGAGAACCAATTAAGGGCCCTAAAATAATGTAGAAATAGCCCAGCAGCTTTTTACAACTCCCAAAGTCGATAGTAGGCATTTTGCTGTAGCCGCAGAGTGTAAAAAAACAAAACAAAAATTATACTCCCATGTTCCTCTGATCCTAAAAAATGTCCTCCGTCTTTTTTGTCCTCACCTTATTTTGAAGATAAAATTAATGCATTAACAGAGCCTCAGATAGCTCAACCGGCTGAATAGCCTGTTATTAACATCCAGCTGTCTGCAATTACACCAGTTCGAGGCTCAAGGTTGACTCAGCCTTCTGTCCTTTCTAAGGTAGGTAAATAGAGGACCCAGTTTGTGAGGGCAATAAGCTGACTTTGTATAAAAAATATATACAAAAGTATGAAGGCTATTGCTTAATGCCTTGTAAGCCGCCCTGAATCTCCAGAGAAGGGCGGCATATAAATCTAATTAAAAAAAAAAAAGCAAGCCAGGAATGAAATGAAATGAAATGAAAAGGCCAGAATGAGAGGGAAATGCACATTTTTCTCCTAGAGGAAAAAAACAAATTTTTGTCATCAGTGGAACCATAAATGTCACTTCCCTAAATGAGAAAGTGAGGAACAGTTTTAAATTTCGGGGCAGTTCACTGTTTGCCTCCTGATAAAGGATTAAAACATTTAAATAAATTTCGTTTTCTTTGGTTTTCTTGGAAACCAAAAAAGCTTATGAGTCTGAATGTTTATGTAATTTTCTGAACACAGGATTCAGCTATGCATAAATGCAGAATTTGAACTTCTTTCTGGTTCTGAGTTGACCCAGAAATTCCAGTAACTGTAGAGCAACCATCTGTACCAATCTGGTTTTAAATATGAAAAGCTGCTTCTCTGCTTTTCCTTATAAATTAGCCCCCAAATTAGGAAGATTTTTTTTCCTTTCTCCTACTTTCTGTCTCCTTCCTTCCTTCCTTCCTTCCTTCCTTCCTTCCTTCCTTCCATCCATCCATCCATCCATCCATCCATCCATCATTCCCTCCCTCCCTCCCTCAGAATTCCTTTCCTTCTTTTCAAGGGGCATCGATGCTTCCCTCAGCATGCTCCTTCTTTGGCTCTGAAGCATCATCACAAGTTTACCTATTTTACGACTTAAAACCCAAACATTATATTTTGCATTTAAAGATGTACCGTCCTGATCTCTGGAGCTGGGGCAACCATCTTCTAGTTTGGTTCCCCCTTCTTGCTCGTAACAGAAACTGGAAACACTCAAATCTGTTCAATGTGAGACTGGAAGTTGGCAAATGGGCCGTTGCCAACCTCTGGGGTGGTGGGGAAGGCCATTTTTGCCCTCCCCAAGCTCCTAGAAAGGCCCTGGAGCCTGGGGAAGAGCAAAAAAACGGGCCCAGCATGCCAGGAGGGGGGAGGGGGGCATGTGCGGGGATGGGGCGCATAGAATTATGGGTGTGGGCACGCGTGCGCGCGACAACCCCCTCTCCCCCCCCTCACAAAAAAGGTTAGCCATCCATGCCATAGCACCTGTGCAATTTGAACCCAGGTTCTGTTAAAATTCATTGATGCCCCTTGGTCCAAACTTAGTTCTGGGAAAGGATGCTCCTACGCTTTGATTCTGAAACTGTCCCCAGGACAAAATGTTCCAAAATGTGCTTACAACACCTTAAGCGGCCTAAATGTTTTCCCCGTATATAAATCTCACTGCATTCGTTGGGGTTTTACACCTTGTTAACTTTGCTTTGCCTTCATTATCTTGTCACAGCTGCCAGAGGATATATTTTTATTTTTTTTTTCCTTGTAAAAACTACCGAAAGCTGCGAAAGCTTAATCGCTTGCGATTTGTTAGCTTTGAAAGAGCTGTGGTGAAACTACGCAGCTCTTAACGGCGCTGAGAAAACGCTGCCTTTTTGCTTGTCTAGCCACTTCTGCGTCTGTTTTAAAAGGAACCTCCGCTCGGGCACTTTTTATAAATGGCGTGTTTAAATAATGCGGACTTGATTACCCATGAGTGTTTATCCCGATGTTTGCACAAATTCATTAATAGCTCTTCTTCCAAGTCACCAGTTAGCGTTCCTGGAGAGTTTTCCCATTAGCATTTTATGCACTCCGGAGTGTCTCTCCGATTTATGTTTCAAGCTTATTGTGAAGTCGGGAGACAATGAATGGATTCCTGAAAAACTGGGTTGTGAATCCTTTGACCTGTCAACCAGTTCAATTGAAGAAGCTAGCTTAAGAAAAGCAAAATTGGCATTCCAGTCATTAATTTCAGAGCCTTATTTTTGCATTAGGAAAATGGAAGCATGGTGAATGGATACTTCACTTTTTATAAGGAGAAGTGTTCTGATCTAGGCTTCCCCAAACCACGAAGCAGACTCCCTGTCCTGACAAATCCCCTTTTAATTAAGTGACTGTGAATTCTTCTCATTCACATCCAGCAAAGTCTTTCAAGGGAGAATTTACAGTCACAGACCTTATCTGGCTTGGAGAGCTGCCAGGCCGATATCTTCAAAACTTGGCAAGGAATCACGAACCAATTAAGTGAACTAATTGTCTCCTGCAAACTCCACTCCCCCTTTCACTCTCTTTTATTTCCTCTGGGAGGGGCCCTTCTTCATCCACCTGTGGCCTTACTCCCAAGTTGACCCTTGTTCTTTAGTGTTCCCTTCATCTGGCAATTGCACATGTGTACACTGGGAACAGGCTCCAGCTGTTCATCTGCCTCACTGATGTCCGACTCCGAAGGCAGCTGATAACTGCCAGATGGCCCTGGCCCTCTCTCTGCCTCCGATGCAGAGCCCTCATCAGAGTCTTCCCCAGACTCCAGGACTGTCCCATGTTCCTCCCCAACCTCTCACTGTCCGAATCTGCTGCCAGCTCTGCTGAAATCTGAGAGTTGAAGTCCGGCAGGCTTAAAGTTGTCAAGGTTGGAGACCTCTGCTCTACAGCAGAGTTTAATCTTGGCAACCGGCTGGGGAATTCTGGGACTTGAAGTCCACACCTCTTCAAGTGGCCTTGATTGAGAAACATTACTATGTAGGCTTCAGTCTGAAGTCACAGAGGTTAATTATGGTCCCAAATATTCTCTCTTATTTTTATTTTTATTTTTATTTTTATTTTTATTTTTATTTTTATTTTTGCATCTCCCAGAGAGTCGTCTGATCACAATTGTTGTTTTGTACAGTTTTGAGGTAGGAAATTGAAGAGAGATCCTAACACAGGTGGTCCTTGACTTACAACCACATTTCTGCTGCTAAGTGAGACATTTGCTAAGTGAGTTTTGCCCCATGTTACAAACTTTCTTGCCACGGTTGTTAAGTGAACCCCTGCAGCTGTTAAACTAATAGCACAGTTGTTAAGTGACTCTAGCTTCCCCGTCGACTTCGCTTTGTCAAAAAGTCCCAAAGGGGGATCACATGACCCTGTGGCACTGCACCCGTCGTAAATATGAGTCAGTTGCCTAACCATCTGAATTTTGATGGGGTGATCATTGGAGTGCTGCAACGGTAATAAGTGTGAAAAAACGGTCATAAGTCGAGGACTACCTGTATTGACTTAGTCCATTCTAAAAGAGGAAGGAGAGGGCCTGGTGGCTCAGCAGACTGAAGCATTGTGATTAATATCAGCTGTCTGCAGTTACTGTAAGTTCGAACCTCACCAGGCTCAAGGTTGACTCAGCCTTCCATCCTTTCTAAGGTAGGTAAATTGAGGACCCAGTTTGTGGGGATAATAAGCTGACTTTGTATAAATATACAAAAGTATGAAGGCTATTGCTTAACGCATTGTAAGACGCCCTGAGTTTCCGGAGAAGGGCGGCATATAAATCAAATTAAAAAAAAAAAAAATAGGGGAAGATCCAAAAGTCCATTTGTCAGGAAAAACATATTTTTCCTGTCAGGAAAAGTCTACTGTACTTTTCGGAGTATAAGACACACTTTTTCACCCCCTAAAAGAGGGTGGAAATGTTGGTGTTTCTTATACAACGAATGCAGCCATTTTTAGCTTGCCGAAGCCCCGCTCTGCGTGTCCTGTTTTTGCAAAAAACAGGCATGTTTTTCACAAAAACAGGGAATGCAAAGGCTTTGGGAGGCCTGCAGAGTGCTCCTGGAGGCTGGGGAGAGCAAAAACGGCACACAGAGGGTTGGGAGGCCTGCAGAGTGCTCCTGGGGGCCGGGGAGGGCAAAAACGTTTTGTTTTTTTCTTGCTTACCTCTTCAAAATCTTGGTATGTCTTATACACCAGTGCGTCTTATAGTCTGAAAAAATACTGTATTTTCCAGCTCTGTATTAATGGTGTTCTCTGACTTCCAAAAAAATAAATAAATAAATTCCCCTTATCCTTTCTACCACCTAAATCAATGTGTATCTCTTAATACCATCAATCCTTAATCAGGTTCTCCCTGAATTCTATCCCAAATATAGCCATGTCAAAATCTGCTGTCAAAATCTCATCGGATCTCTTGGCCAATCCTCTCTGTGAACAAGACCCTAAATTTCTCGAAATGGTGATGGCTCTGGACACGGCAATGAAACGAATGGATTCTTTTAACCAAGAGAAAGTAAGTTTTGCTCTGGATCTATTCCCGAGGAGGAAAGAGAAGTTCTTCCAAGTTTGACATCCTTAATGGTGAAGTTTTCCTTGATTGTTCCACACAGTTTTTGTCAAGGTTGTAATACTGACTTTATATATTAGAGGATGTGCAAAAGGGGGTACAGATGTTCATAACTGGTATTGTATAGTGTCAGCAGCTACACCAGCTGTGTACGCATCTCTCAGGATTTTAAAAATCACTTAAAGTTATTACAGGAATTTGAAATAATGACAAAGAACAAAATAGGCAATTAATTCTTAACAATTTTGAGATTTAGAACAGTAATTGCCACAGAACAGTAAATTCTCAAACCTGCGCTTCTCAGGCTGGGATCTGCAGCCAGGTGAATTTGCACAATTATTCGATGTAAATCAGAACTTCCTGAATTTATTAAATCTCAAGTTGGCTTATCTCTTGTGGGTGGCACAAGCTGTATCAACCCAACTTCTGTCAGGGTTCCCTGAGTTTGGTCAGGGGCGGACTACAGCCGGTCCACCGAGCACGCGCACAACTATTGCCCTTGAGCGTAGCGTTCGAAATACAGCAATTTGAAGCTCAGCTGCTTACCTTCTAAGGCAGCCCGGTAAGTAAAACAGCATAGAAATCAGCTGTGCTGAGCAAATCAGCTGAGCCAGAAAGAAGGAATTATAAGACAGGATAGGGCAGGGATAGGTGGGCAGGGCCACCTGATCGTCGGAGCTACCGGTTCGTCGGAACCGGTCGGAACCGGGACCACCCCCATCACCGAGTTTGGTTGTTTTCCTGCTCTGATGATGTTACCTAGCTTGATATTGAAATATTTTCAGGAAAACAGCCAATCTCAGAGAGTAAACCAGTGATTCAATCCTGAACCTCATCTGTTGGCAATTTTTGCCTTCTCTGCTTACTCATAATGGCTTTTTATATTTTGTTGTTGTTGTTGTTGTTGTTGTTTTAAAAAAAACAATTTCATTCAAGGTTTTAAAAACAACGATTAAAAACTAATGCTAATGTAAAGTTAAAAAAGAAAAAAAAAGATCAAAGAGAAAGCTAAAAGCACGAGAGAGAAAGAAAAAGAGAAGAGCAAGAGGGAAAAAAAAATACAAAGAAGTCCCCACTTCTTTGTAGACTACTACAAAGTCTTCTTTATAGTAGCTATAAGTATAAATATACCTCTTACTCTAAGGTTGAAACATGACTCTCTTCTTTCTAGTATCTATCCTGTCCAGTTATCAAACCAGGGGTGCTATTCAGCTGGTTCTAACAGGTTCTGGAGAACCGGTAGTGGAAATTTTGAATAGTTCAGAGAACCGGCAAATACTACCTCTGGCTGGTCCCAGAGTGGGGTGGGAATGCAGATTTTGCAATATCCTCCCCCCAGGAGGATTTTGCAGTATCCTTCCCCTGCCACGCCCACCAAGCCACACCACGCCCACCAAGCCACGCCCACAGAACCGGTAGTAAAAAAATTGAATTCCACCACTGCATCAAACCCATAAATCATTGAGGTAATTTTTTTTTTAAATTTGATTTATATGCCGCCCTTCTCCGGAGACTCAGGCCGGCTTACAATGCGTTAAGCAATAGCCTTCATACTTTTTGTATATTTTTTATACAAAGTCAGCTTATTGCCCCCACAAACTGGGTCCTCAATTTGCCTACCTTAGAAAGGATGGAAGGCTGAGTCAACCTTGAGCCTGGGGAGATTCGAATTTACAGTAATTGCAGACAGCTGGATGTTAACTATGGTGCTTTAGTCTGCAGAGCTAAACCAGGCTCCTGGTTCTGTTTTTGTTCTGTTTTTACACGAAATCTACATAAAAGGTTTCCGGGCAGCAATACAGATATTGTACTTTCTCTAATCACAGACGTCAATTTGGCCATCTCAGCAAATTCCATCGTCTTGACTAACCAGCGAACCATTGTAGATATCGCTATATCTTTCCATCTTTGTGCGCACAATACAAAATACAGAGTTCCATAACTTTTCCCCCCTAACTGATTGTCCATCATTCTTGGCTCTTTATATTTTGGACTAATTTTAAGATTTTATGTTATATTATGAACCACATTCCCGTAATAACAATCTCGTAATATGAGTAGCGGATATAATGAACAGTGACAGAATTGGAGCAAGAGTAGATCCATTAAGAAGCAAGAGAGCAAACACCAACGTATTTAGAGAAATCTTTACACTTAGCTAAACTGTTTGGGGTTTTTTTTTGGTAAAAATCCCAACAATTAAAAAAAAGGAAAATTCTGATGAAATTTAACATGCTCAGTAGCCACAGAATACTTAATTTAGCTGAAGATGAAAACATGGAAAGGAAACATAAAAAGAACAAGAGTGAAAAAGAACATATTTGAAAAATATGGAGTTGGATATGAAGTTCCAACAAGTGCTTCTCCACTATTGCAACTTGAAGATGTCTGGACTTCACTCCCAGAATTGAAATGGGGAATTCTGGCTGGAGAATTCTGGGAGTTGAAGTCCAGACATCTTCAAGTCACCAAGGTTGAAAAATACTGGTTCAAATAATCTGTCTTGCTGGTTATTGAAAATATTTCTTCTTCTTCTTCTTCTAACAGGTGAATCAAATCCAAAAAACAGTCATAGAGCCCCTGAAAAAGTAAGTTGTGATATTTCCATATAAGCAACAATCTTTTGCAATCTTTTTACAAACAAACGTGATTTACTGTAACATGGGAGCGAGAAATCTGCTTTCCCTCAAGGCTTATTGGGTGAAACCTACAGCTTGTGAAATTCTGCAGATCCCAACTTGTGTTTAGAAAAACAACAAACCCAGAATTTCCAGCCTTTGTTTTAGAGAGAATCTGCAAGCAAAATAATATAAAAAGTTAGGAGTGAGTGAATATATGTTAAAAAAAATTGCCAGCAGGCTGTTAACAACTCTTTTGCTCATTTGCTGATAGATTAAAACCTCTTCCATTATTGATTGATTGATTGATTTAGTGTATGGCATACAATGTCAGGAAATCCTGCACAGGCTAGACATTAAATGTAGTCCTGAAAGCCTAAATTGCTAATTCATTTTGTTTGACATTTGCATGCCTATTCCGGGTGCACCATAGGGGGCAAACTAACTTCACACCAGTTAACTACTGGTGCTCGGGTTGCTCACTCTTCTGCTGGTCTCACCTCGCCTCGTTTTGTAATACCTCGCGTCTGGCCAGGTCCAGTGTCGGCTTCTGCTCTCTGGACAAACGAACATAGCTAGATTTTTTCTTCCCCCCCACCGAAGTGGTACCCATTTATCTACTTGCAATATTGACTGCTTTTGAACTGCTTTTGAACTGCTGGGTGAGCAGAAGCTATGGAACGAATGAGAGGAGCTCACTCTGTCTCACCGAATCAGACTCGAACCGCTGGAGTGCAGATCGTTTCGGATCATTCAGTTCCAGCATCATTAAGCCTCTGAACCAAACACATCCTCTAACCCAGGGGTGTCAAACCCAAGGCCCGCGGGCCGGATCCAATCCACGGGGTGCTTAGATCTAGCCCATGGGGTCACCTTGGAAACAGCGAAGGACCGCCCCATGGTGCCTCTGCTAGCTCAAAATGGAGCTCAGGAGGGCCGCACGCAGTACTCCTGAGCTCCATTTTCTCTGGCAGAGCACTTGGGCCAACTCAAGCACCCACAACATGAGTGATGTCAAGCTGGCCACGCCCCCACCCTCCCGAGGTCAGGCACAACCCTGATGCGACCCACAATGAAATTGAGTTTGACACCCTTGCCCTAAGCCATTCCCAAAAGGGGTTGAACGTAACATATTCTATGTGAAAGATGTAGTCAGATTCATTTAATTAAAGTACATTTTTGTTTAAAGGATTGAGTAAGTTTGAACAGATTTTGAAACTCGGTACACAATTCATTTCCCTGCAAGCTATCCAGAGATCTCTTATTATTTGTCAGGCTTAAAATGGAATCAGTCATTCAATCCCTATCTAAATAAAGTTTCTTGGGAAGATGGTCCCAGCTTTGGGGCTGGGGGGACGGGTGTTAAGCAATCAAATTGCAAGAAATTTTTTTCAATTTCCTGTTAGAAATAGCAGCCTCCTTCCTGAAACTGGAAAAAAAAAGTAAAAATATTCTGTTTAAAAGTGCATTTTAGCCAGGTATATATTCAGATATTATTTTTAATTATTGCAAGTCTCTGAGCTTCTTTTTTCATGTTTCTTTTAAATCTCGTTAGCATTTACTTGAGTTATAAGCCAAGCATCTGAGGCTCTTTATAGAGAACTTCTATTACTACAATCAAATGATTGCCGAAATCTTTAGATTCACTTTGTGTTTATTACAAGGAAGTTGTGTGAGCGAGAACAAAATGACTTTAATAAGACAGCGAGTGAGGCAAATTGCTCCGTAACACCTTTTGTTTCACTTGACATTTTTTCCTGCTTCTAAATTAAAGCGACATAAGTCTAAGGCAGTTATAGGGTTATTGCCTGCTAGGAACGGATCGGGATTCGGGAGCAAGGCGGTTGAAGGTAGCTCTGGAATTTTGTAGGATTTGTTTTTTCATCATCTTCCCCCTTCAAGGAGTCCCCACGTGCCCCATTTTGGCTCCCAGATAAGCGCAGGGAGGCCTACTAGGCCCAAAATGGGGCACAGGGGGTGCGGTGCAGCCCAATTTTGCTCCCAGGAGGCTGCCGGGACACCGACTAGGCGCGTAATGGCGTGCGGGGGGTGGGAGCGCCGCACTGCCCCCCCACGGCCCGTTTTTGCTCCCAGGGGTGTGTAGGAGGCCGAATGCTGCCTGTCACACACCCCTGGCCACACCCACCATGGCCACGCCCACACAGCTGATCACTAGGGTGGAGAACCAGTTGTTAAATTATTTGAATCCCACCACTGCAGAAGAGGACTTGTGTATGGCTTCTTGTCTGCCCTTAACGGCCTCCAATTGTCTTCTTCTATCGCGGTCTTCCTCCAGCTGATGTCCTTCAAATATGACGGGATTGGCAATTTCTATATCATGTAATTTTGCTGGTTAGGAAATTGGGAGAGCATCTTGTCTCCAGCCCCATACTTTATTGTGCTGTCAGCTTGAATATTTGATTCATTCATGGGAAGGCATTAAAACCGAACAGGTTGAAGCAGGTTGCCAAAATTGTCACGTAGAAAAATTGAGTACTAAATATGTATTTTTATTTGGGGTTTTGGAGTGAAGGGAAAAACCTGCCAGCAGTTACCCAAAAGCTCATTATACTATCCGGAAAAGCAGATATAAATTAAAAGGAATGGTTTATGAAGCGCATCTGGATGAAGAAACTATATAGAGTTTCCTGAGAATCATCCTGCAGATATACCCAAGGTTCTCAGAGATCTCTGAACTGGAAAACATTTTTATCTGGTTGTATGAAAAGATAGACAGCTCTGAAAGAGGGATGCGGTGGCTCAGTGGCTAAGACGCTCAGCTTGTCGATCGAAATGTCGGCAGTTCAGCGGTTCAAATCCCTAGCGCCACGAAAGGGGGTGAGCTCCCGTGACTTGTCCCAGCTTCTGCCAACCTAGCAGTTCGAAAGCACTTAAAAAATGCAAGTAGGAAAAATAGGGACCACCTTTGGTGGGAAGGGAACAGCGTACCATGCACCTTTGGCATTGAGTCATGCCGGCCACATGACCACGGAGACGTCTTCGGACAGCGCTGGCTCTTCGGCTTTGAAACGGAGATGAGCACCGCCCCCTAGAGCTGGGAACGACTAGCACATATGTGCGAGGGGAACCTTTACCTTATAAGAGCTCTGAAAGGACACTTATACAGCTTCCTCTGGTTTTCTATATTGATTAGGACATATGATGGCGTGTGCAGACGCAGTAAAGAATTATGGCATGGGCCTAGAAGAGGTAAATTCTAACTGGATGAGCTATTTGCTGAGTTTTATGAAGATGGGCCATATACCCTGAATCGGTTTAGCATTGGGGTTTCTGAGTTGGACATTTGCAGGGGGGAAAAGTACCCAGGCAAATGTGATACTGGCTTAGCTTTTTTCCCACTTCCCAGCCCTGGTTTTTTGGGAGGTCAATAAATCTCAGAAATTATCAAATCTGAAACCTAATTCCCTACTGTTTATCTCCAGAGGCCTTCCTTCTTAACTCCCTTACTTCCATGATCTCCTTCCCTCCCTCCCTTCCTTCTATAACCAACTCCCTTCTTTCCTTCCTTCCTTCCTTCCTTCCTCCCTCCCTCCCTCCCTCCCTCCCTCCCCTCCTTACATGACAGATTTCCTTCCTTCCTTCATCCCTCCCTTCCTCCCTCCCTCCCTTCCTTCCATGACCGATTTCCTTCTTTCCTTCCTTCCTTCCTTCCTTCCTCCCCCCTCCCCCCCCTTCCATAACAGATTTCCTCCCTCCCTCCTTCCCTTCCTTCCATGACCGATTTCCTTCCTTCCTTCCGTCCATCCATCCGTCCGTAATTTTTTTCTCTTCCAATTCTCATGTTCAGCTCCATCCAGTCACCCACATTTTATCCAAAATTAAGATATTATAGCCCCCAAATTAGGATTTTTTTCTCTTTCACCTATTTTCTTTCTTTTCCCTCCCTCCCTTCCTTCCATAACCGACTCCCTTCCTTCTTTCTTTCTTTCTTTCTTTCTTTCTTTCCTTCCTCCCTCCCTTCAATGACTAATTTCCTTCCTTCCTTCCTTCCATCCGTCCGTAATTTTTTTCTCTTCCAATTCTCATGTTCAGCTCCAACCAGTTGCCCAGATTCTACCCAAAATTTAAGATATTACAGGGTCATAAAAAACAGGCCATTCTCATTCTTCTCTCTGCTTTGTGATCTTGCATCTTCTGTCTAGGGCGGCGGGAGGGGGAGGGGGGGCATCCAGACAGGGTTTGCTCTGCCTTCGAGTTGACTGTCCGCTTGGTTGCATCAATGGAGGATCTGGAAAGACGAGGAGGAAGTATGTTCGTATTATCATCCATTTTGAAAAAAAGCTGCCGGAGTTATTTATCTGTTGCTGGGAAGCATTCTACTTCTCCCACCTAACACCCCGTAGGTCAGAGATGAGTGAGAATGGCCTTTTTTAAAAAATAAAATAAAATAAAATAAAATTAAGCATTGCTTTCCCCAGAGGAGATCCTCCTCCCAAGGCCTCACCCAAACTTCTCGAGTCCAAGAAAGGATTTTTTAATTCCAACAGCTGCATTTCATTACTCCCCTTCAGTGGTGGTCCGTAGAATTTATTAGTTTTTTTTTTTTTTTTTTTTTTTTTTTTTTTTTTTTTGTTAAAGATCAATGCAATTTGGGCCATTATCATCAGTGGCAATACAGCCTAATCAGAATCAGATGCAGAATCAAATGCTCTCCGCTCTGGCGCAGCCCCAGAAACTGCGGGAGGTGCTTGGCCAGTTTGGAGGCTGAAATGGCTTTTCTTCCAAAGCCGCAGCGGCTGAGTGCGGGAGGGAGACTACCCCTAACTAGGATCAGAGACCCTTCTTATTCATTTGAAGAACGGTTGCAGGAACCAGGCATGACTAGTCTTGTGGAGAGAAGGACCAGGGGAGACAAGAGAGCAGTCTTCCAATACTTGAGGGGCTCCCACAGAGAGGAGGGGGTCAATCTATTATCCAAAGCACCTGAAGGCCAGACAAGGAATAACTGAACAAGGAGAAATTCAACCTGGAAAGAAGGAGGAATTATTTCTGACAGTGAGAACCATCAACCCATGGAACAGAAGTTGCCTTCGGAAGTGGTGGGAGCTTCATCCCTGGAAGTTTTCAAGAAGAGACTGGACTGCCATCGGTCAGAAATGGTGTAGGGTCTCCTGCTTGGGTGGGGAGTTGGACTAGATGACCTACAACGTCCCTTCCAACTCTTTTTTTTAAAAGAATTTTTTTTATTTTAAAAAACAAAACACAATATAAAAACCGTTATCATTCCATACAATCAAAGACAGTTTAACAGTCGGTGGTATTTTTTGTGCTTCTCCTTTCTTCAATTTGTCACTAAGCATTTTAACTTATTTTCAAAAAGTTTCAACATCATTTACATCATAATTATTCCCAATTCTTATTCTCTACCCATTGATAAAATAAATCCCATATCAAATAATCTTGTCTCTCTTCCTGTTCTCTTCTTTCAAATGTCAATTTGCTCATTTCAGCACAATCCATCATTTTCTTAATAATTTCTTCATCGTTAGGTAACTTTTCTCCTTTCCAGTTTTTAGCAAATACAATTCTGGCTGCTGTCAACAGATTTACGATTAAATATTGCATTTCTTTATTATAAATCTCGGGTACGATCCCTAATAAGAATATCTCTGGTTTAAAATCAATATGTCTCTTTATCATTTTTTCCAACCACGTCCATATCTTAGTCCAATATCTCCTTTCTTCTACGCATGTCCACCACATCTTGGGGTCTGATGACATTTCCAACATTTCTCTGATTTATTCTGGAACATTCTGGCTATCCTCGACGGGGGTAGATGCCACCTGTAAAACATCTTATACAGATTTTCCTTATATGCTGTAGACAATGTCATTTTATAATTATATGACCACAATTTTTGCCATTTCTCTAAATCAATACCATAACCCTTCAAACTCTTAATCTGCGAAAGGATCTATAATTTAAGTTTTCAATTGAGAATATTCTCTTCTACAGTGTAGAGGTTGGGCAAAAGGCGGCTGAAGGAATCTGAGAAACAATCATTCCCAACTGGTCCAGAATGCGGCCGCGCGGGCGGTTATGGGAGCGACGTGGCGCTCCCATGTGGCTCCCCTCTTGCGTGAGCTGCACTGGCTCCCAGTGGTCTTCCGGGTGCGCTTCAAGATTCTGATTACCACCTTTAGAGCGCACCGTGGCATAGGACCAGGGTATTTATGAGACCGTCTTCTGCCACCAGTAACCTCTCACGATCGTATCGGCCGGTGGGAGGCAAATCTGTGGCAGAAGGCGGTCCTGTAGATATCCAGCCCCTAAACCATGGAGCGCTTTGCAGGTGGTGACCAGCACCTTGAAATGCACCCGGAAGACCACTGGGATCCAGTGCAGCTCACCCAAGAGAGGTGTTACATGGGAGCGTAACCCCATAATCACTCGCGCGGCCGCATTCTGGACCAGTTGGAGCCTCCAGGTGCTCCTCAAGGGGAGCCCCATGTAGTCCAGACGGGAAATGACAAGAGCGTGAGTGACCGTGCGCAAGATAGATACACAGGCAGACTGGATAGATGGATGGATGGATGGATGGATGGATGGATGGATAGATAGAGATAGATAGATAGATAGATAGATAGATAGATAGATAGATAGATAGATAGATAGATGTGGGTGGATGGATGAATAGATGGACAGACAGACACATTTTTTTTAATATTTTTATATTTCTAGACAGGCAGATAGATGAAAGACAGACAGACATATTTAGAAATATATAGAGAGAGTGAAACAGTCAATGGAAAGATCCATGCTATGAAAGAATCGTGGATTTGCCTCATGTATTTTCTAAACCTCAGATGTCTCCCAAGAGCCTGGCGGTAGGAAGGAACTGTACAGAAAGCTTGGTCTTAACTTCATTTAACTACATTTCTGAAACCAAGGTGTGCCACAGGTCCGTACATTGTCCTCCATCGTGTTTCAAGGCTGCTGATTCTGCTTTAGAAACCCCCGAGGCTCTGGAGGGAACTTGAGAATAATCCTAGAAGACCCCCTTCCAAGTCCAGAGGACGATGCATTAACGCCGAGGGGCAGGGGCCCAGGCTAGCAAGCTGCTTGGCACAGTTGGCAGTTTTTCCTTAGAGATTCGGAACTGCGCTGTGGGCAGAATTTATACCCAGGCCTGAGGGTAGATTGACAGTTCCATTTCTGAGGGTAACCATAGGAGACAGAATGGAAATAATAATAATAATAATAATAATAATAATAATAATAATAATAATAATAATAATAAATCTTTGCAGATGGGATTTTTATCATATCTTGCACCCTTCAGGGGGAGCTACTTCAAATCCAAGTGCATCTTAGCTCCTAATCAGGCAACTCAGCTGGGATCGCCCGAGCCATTTAAAAGAAAAAAAAACTTGTTTTCTTTTAAATGGCTCTGACGATCCAAGCTCTGACGATCCCAGCTGAGTTGCCTGCTAATCAAGCAAGTCGATAAAAGGAATAAGTAAATTAAGAGACACCATATATATATATATTGTATTTATGTACAAACACTGCCTATCCGATGTTAGTAGAATTGTAATACTATATACTTTCATAAAATCAGTAAAATTTTGGAATAAAAAAAAAGATAGGTGGGTGGGTAGGTAGATATTAGATAATAGATAGATAAAAGATGGATTTATAGGTAGGTAGGAAGGAAGGAAGATGATAGATATAGATAGATAGATAGATAGATAGATAGATAGATAGATAGATAGATAGATAGATAGATACATACATAGATACATAGATATGAAAAAAAAGAACACAGCGGAGCCACAAAACCTGGGTGGGCGTGGCCAACTCGATGTCAGTCACTTCCATCAGTCACATGACACCCCCCTAGCCATGCCTTCCCAGCGGGTCTTTAGAGCAGAGAACCCGTCGTTAAAATCCACAGGGAACCACAAAATCATTTTGACAGCTCTCTCTCTCCCTTCCCTCTCTCTCCCCATCTCTCTCTGTCTCTCTCCCCCCCCCTTCTCTCTATCTCTTCTCCATCCCCTGCCGTCACCCTTACCTTCTCAGGCCAGGCGAGGAGTGACTGGGAGGGGAGGGCGGGGGGCGGGGCCAGCCAGTGGCGGGATCACCTGACAGGAGCCACATGCGGCTCAGGAGCGGCAGGTTGCTGACTCCCGCTCTAGCCATCTTGAAATCCGTACTAAGAATTGTACTTAATACACACAGAGGTGAAGCGTGGAATTTCCCCCCCCCCCCTTTTCATTCTCCAAAACCTCCTAAATCTTCCATCAGTTCATCCTCAGAGTCTTGGCCTGTGAGTCTTTGACAGTGAAAACAGATGACCCAACAGCTTGATTTCTCCCGGGACGGGGTGGGGAGTGGGGGGGTGGGTGGGAGTTTGGAATTAAGAGACCGGAAGCTGCAAAAGCAGCTTTCCAATCCTTCTAGATCTTTAATGAGGATTTCATACAGAAAGTGAGCCACATGGCAATTGCCTTCCCCATCCGCCCATCCCGTTTGCTGTCTCTCCCTCCCTCCCACCCACCCCTCCCTACTTTCTGGGGGCTCTTAGGTCTTAATCCCTGGCTCCCATTGGTTTGAGCTTGTCCTCTTATTTTTCTAGGGCTTTTTGCTGTAGTCTGACAGGATGGTTTTAATTTCCCCTTCCTGGTGGGTGGACAGGCCCGCGACGGGACGGACGTGTGGGCATGGACTATGGAATGGCATTCCTGAACGGAGACCAAATACTTTGGCGTAGCTCTGTACCAGCCTGTCTTTGTCCCAACCCTCACTTCCTCCTGTATATATTTTCCCCTGCTGCCTTTTCTGGCAGTTGCTATTTTTTTCTTTCTCTTCTCCTTCTGATTCTCTTCTCCCCCTCTCCCTCCTCCTCTTTTTCTCTTCTTCTGCTTCTTCGTCTCCTTTTTTTTTTTCTTCTCCCCTTCCCCCTCCCTCTCCTTTTCTTCTTCTCCTTCTCCTCCTCCTCCTCCTCCTCCTCCTCTTCTCTCCTTTTCCTTCTCCTTTTTTTCTTCTCCTCTCCCTCCCCCTCCTCCTTTTCTTCTCCCTCTTCTCCTTCTTCTCCTCCTCCTTTTCTTCCTCTTCCTCTTCTTCTCCTCCTTCTTTTCTCCTCCTCCTCTTCTTCTTCTCTCCTTCTCCTTCTCCCCTCCTCCTCTTTTTCTCTTCTTCTTCTGCTTCTTCTCCTTTTTCTTCTTCTCCTCCTCCTCCCCCTCCCCCTTTTCTTCTCCCCCTCCTCCTTTTCTTCTTCTCCTTCTCCTCCTCCTCCTCCTTTTCTCTTCTTCCTCTTCTTCTCCTCCTCCTTTTCTCCTCCTCCTCCTCCTCTTCTCTCCTTCTCCTCCTCTCCTCTTTTTCTCTTCTTCTTCTTCTTCTTCGTCTTCTTCTTCTTCTCCTTTTTCTCCTTTTACTTCTTCCCCTCCCCATCCTCCTTTTCTTCTTTTTCTTCCCCTTCTCCTCCTCCTCCTCCTTTTCTCTTCTTCCTCTTCCTCTTCTTCTCTCCTTCTCCTTCTCCTTTTTCTCTTTTTTCTCCTTCTTCCTCCCCCCCCCTTCCCAATCCTCTCTCCCCACTACTACCACCACAATTCACATATTAATGTCCTGGGAGCGACGTATCCATCCTTTGATGTCCTTTTGTGCTCCTCACCACATGTAACGCCTGCTCCAAATTACTCTGCACCCTGTTATATAGTTTATTGCTCTTTTTATTAGTAGCCCGAGGATGAGGGAGGGAAACACGTCCATTTTTGGAAACCACATAAGATAATTCCTTTTTTTTTTCTTTTTCTTTTTTGGCCAGTTGAAACAATAAAACAACGCTGTGTTTGTTTGGGTTGTTAAAAGCCAACGCTTTTCTGAGTCTGCGTGAACCTGGTAGACTTGACTGTTCCAAAAATGTCTCATCCTATGAATTGTGCTTTCCAATTACACATAGTCCTCGACTTAATGACCACGATCAAGACTGGAACGTCCACCGCTAAGCAAAGCGGTTGTTAAGCAACTCGAGTGTGATTTTACAACTTTTTTTTTTGCCACCGTCGTTAAATGCATCACACAGTTGTTAACTGAATCTGACTTCCCATTGACTTTGCCTGTCAGAAGCTGTCTAGGAAGGTTGCAAATGACAATTATGTGATCCTGGAATGTCGCAACCCTTTTAAACGATGTTTGCTAAGCTTCCAAATTTTTGAACCACACAACCACAGGGTTATGTGTTGGTTGTAATGGTTGCATATATGAGGATTGATAATGTTTTCCAGCAGTGTCATAACATTCACTAAACAAATGATGGTAAGTCGAGGATTACACATACTTTTTCAAACCACAATAAAAAAGAAACCCCTTAAAATTGGCAGAATGAAGACAGCAGTTCTACAAATAAAGGTAAAGGTAAAGGTTCCCCTCGCACATACGTGCTAATTGTTCCCAACTCTAGGGGGCGGTGCACATCTCTGTTTCAAAGCCAAAGAGCCAGCGCTGTCTGAAGACGTCTCCGTGGTCATGTGGCCGGCATGACTCAACACCAAAGGCGCACGGAACGCTCTTCCCTTCCCACCAAAGCTGGTCCCTATTTTTCTACTTGCATTTTTTAATATGCTTTCAAACTGTTAGGTTGGCAGAAGCTGGGACGAGTAACGGGAGCTCACCCCGTTACATGGTGGTAGGGACTCGAACCTCTGAACTACTGACCTTTCGATCGACAAGCTCAGCATCTTAGCCACTGAGCCACCATGTCCCTTATTACATTACAGATGTGTAATGTGTACATTACTCCCTGCATTACAGATGTGGATAAATGCTCGAGTAACAGCCATACCCTTGTAAAGAAATAAATACTCAGCAAAAGGAGGACCTGGTTTGTGGGGCCAATAAGCTGACTTTGTATAAAATATACAAAAGTATGAAGGCTATTGCTTAACGCATTGTAAGCCGCCCTGAGTCTCCGGAGAAGGGTGGCATATCAATCAAAATAAAATAAAATAAATAAATAAATAAAATATATGAAGACACTTTAATGCTGTGAAGCCAGATACCATATATTCTATATCTGTGCATTTGGTTTTTCTTGCCTAAGTGTAAAAGCTTACATTTCTCATCACCGAATTGCATTTTGTTGGACAGGGCCCAGGGTTCAAGTCTGTCAAGATCCTTCTGGATCTTGAACCTATCTTCTAAAGTGTAAAGTAGAATCTTTATCAAAATCTCAAAATCTAAAGATGTGGAGACTCTAGAAAGAGTGCAGAGAAGAGCAACAAAGATGATTAGGGGACTGGAGGCTAAAACATATGAAGAACGGTTGCAGGAACTGGGTATGTCTAGTTTAATGAAGAGAAGGACTGGGGAGACATGATAGCAGGGTTCTAATATCTCAGGGGCTGCCCCAAAGAAGAGGGAGTCAAGCTATTCTCCAAAGTTCCTGAGGGCAGGACAAGAAGCAATGGGTGGAAACTACTCAAGGAGAGAAGCAACTTAGAACTAAGGAGAAATTTCCTGACAGTGAGAAAAATGAATCAGTGGAATAACTTGCCTCCAGAAGTTGTGAATGCTCCAACACTGGAAGTTTTTAAGAAGTTGTTGGATAACCATTTGTCTGAAGTGGTGTAGGGTTTCCTGCCTAGGCAGGGGGTTGGACTAGAAGACCTCCAAGGCCCCTTCCACCTCTGTTATTCTATTCTATTCTATTCTATTCTATTCTATTCTATTCTATTCTATTCTATTCTATTCTATTCTATTCTATTCTATTCTATTCTATTCTAAAGTGTTGACTATTCTCCTCCAGCTGGGTGTTGACTGCACATTTGATGAGTTCCCCTTCTATCGTCTCATCTAAATCACTTATAAAGATGTTGAAGGAGTTGAAAAAGTAAAGCTTAAACATAACAGATGGAAATGTTTTGAGTATGTCTTTAAATTTTTGCCTTCTGGCTGGTTTTAAGTATATTGTACTGGTGGATGTTCTAAGCAAATTGATGCTTACTGAGGCTCTATTTATTGTTGCTAATTGTCACAGACAGAATTATCTGTATATTTGACTGTACTTTTATCCAAAATATACCATATGCCAATGTTAGTGACAATTATAATAATAAAGCAATAAGCAGTACATTCAAATTCAAAGCAATTGAATAATTCCACTTGATGAAAGTAGAATCGTTAAAATAATGGGGAAAGGTTAATTTGGCTCCAAAATGAATATGATGTCAGCATGACTCTCACGAGAAGGTGCTCTGAAATAGGTGTGCCACTACAGTGAAGGCCTCTATTTAATGCCAGCTTTAATGCATTTTCATAAATAGAATGTAGAAAAGAATCGTCTCCTCTGATTATTTTAATAGCATGAATTGTGCAGTACTGAGTAGAGTTTTTTTCTGGATATTTTGTAATTTAATTTTTGTTTTCTTCTTTCCTTGGTCTGTGCAAATAGGGAAAGATGCCTCTGCTTTAAATAATTGTAGATACAGACGAGAATTTTCACTCTTATACTTTCCTAAACGGATGCAATTTTGGAAATTTGCATCTGAAGCATTTGCACAACCCAGCTGTTCGGTAGGGAAGCTTTTTCTGATCTCTGGATCCCAAAGTTTTTACAGATCCAGCAGCCTGAATTTGGTTCAGTAATAAATAGGCAGCCAATGTAGATCGTTCAAAACTAATGTGGTGTGGATATATCTAAGAACATCAATCAATTTAGTACTGACTTTAATTAAATCATTAAATTTAATTGAATGAAACAATTGGAATACTGCATTCAGTTTTGGTCACCACGATGTAAAAAAGGTGTGGAGACTCTGGAAAGAGTGCAGAGAGGAGCAAGAAAGAGGATTAGGGGACTGGAGGCTAAAATATATGAAGAACGGTTGCAGGAACTGGGTAGGTCTAGTTTAATGAAAAGAAGGACTAGGGGAGACATGATAGCAGTGTTCCAATATCTCAGGGGCTGCCACAAAGAAGAGGGAGTCAAGCTATTCTCCAAAGCACCTGAGGGCAGAACAAGAAGCAATGGGTGGAAACTAATCAAGGAGAGAAGCAACTTAGAACTAAGGAGAAATTTCTTGACAGTTAGAACAATTAATCAGTGGAACAACTTGCCTCCGAACCAGAAGGGAAAAATTTTGGATTTCACCCTCTGGGGTGAGCGCTTTGCTAGGGATATTCCTCCGCTATTTGAAGAGAAAACTTTTACACCTTCAGAAAAGTCTAAATGCAGCCAAGCATTTTCTTAGCCTTTCCAAAATTTCAAGCAGTTAAACTAGAACAAAGATCTTGATTAGTAGGCTTACAGCGGCAAACACAGGATGTTAAGTATCTTTTAAAGCCTGATTGATTGAGCCTTCAAAAAGAAATGGAATTGTGACAAAATGAGTATACCTGATCTATGGTTTATTCAGCCCCTACTTTCTGATATATTTCTGTAAGCTCTCAGAGACTTCACAATTAAGAAAAATCTTGGAAGTATACTTAGTTTACATTTACAGTAACTGATATTTCATGGCACCGTTAAGTACTGAATAAAAAAAAAATCTCCCTTGTATAATAACTGCGACAGTTAACTTTTCATTCATTCATTCATCATCACTGCACGATAATTAGCTAATGAATAATAATAATTATCATTATTTCTATTTTTATTCACTCTTTCTGCCTTTCGTTTCCATTCACTTTAAAGCTGACATCATCAATTCAAATTACCTGCCTTCCATTTACCAAGTGTACATTTAGCTGAGACCCAGCTAACTGGGTTAGTTGAAGTCTGCAGTATGCACAGATTTTAACTTTTTACATATATACCGGTATGTGGACAATATGAGCCATGGTGGCGCAGAGGATAGAGTGCAGTCCTGCAGGCTACTTCTGCTGATTCCCAGCTGCCTGCAGTTTGGCAGTTCGAATCTCACCAGGCTCAAGGTTGATTCAGCCTTCCATCCTTCCGAAGTGGGTAAAATGAGGACCCTGATTGTTGGGGGGGCAGTGTGCTGAATTCTATAGAGAGGGCTGCAAAGCACTATGAAGCGGTATATAAGTCTAAGGGCTATTGCTATTCACATTAGAAGAAGCATTCCCAAAGTGACCCAGAGAGTGAGATGGACCAAAAGTTGAATACTGACAACTAGTAGAGTTTGGTTAGTCGCTCCCTATTTCAGCCGTCATGTCTGATCCATTATTCAAAGATCTTAAGAGAAGCGGTTGTCAGTTCTGCAAAATAATTTGCTGCTTCAAGCTCTATCCTGTTGCTATTTTTAAAGCAATATGTTGTGCTTTGTCCCTCCATTAGCGACTGGAATAAACATCACTTTGATAAATCAAGGCTGGTACCAGACTATAAAGAAGAGACACAAATACACTAATTAGTTTTTAGGGACAGATATAACTCTGAAGGAGAAGGCTTTTATGTACATTTTTATAATTTCTGATTTCTGACAAATTGATTTATTATGCATTTTGTGAAATGGGTTTCGGTTAGCAGAAAGTCTTGTTGCCTGTGTTAATTTTTAAGGTGCACAAGGACATTTCTTGGTAGATTTTGCTAGCCGAAGACATGCGCAGTTTCCCTTTGGATAATTATTTCAAGTGCAGCATTAACATCTTTCTTTTTCTTTTCTTTTCTTTTCTTTTCTTTTTTTTTATGGAATAATATAATGAGAGGAAAAAAGATTTCTCCCTTTAGAAGGTTACAATTTAAATTTCATTTACCGCAGCAAAACCAAATGGGAACAATTACTGATCTTTGAATTTTTATTATATTAAATTATTGATTATACCATAAGATGCCATGTAATGAAATGTTGAGCAAAAAAATACTTGAGCTTCATTTTGTCGAAGGTGGAAAGCTAAGCCAATAAATTCGTAAAGAGAAAAAAAGATGCCACAAAATTAATTGATCTTCCATTTTCCAAATACATGTTCACATATATTAACTGAGCTTGGTATAGCATAGCAGATATAAACAAACAAGGAAAATTTCTTACAGTTAGTCCTTAATTTACAGCCATTTGTATATCATACATTTGAAGTTTCAGCAGCATCGGAAAAAGTGATTTAACAGAATAAGAGTTGGAAGGGATCTTGTTGGTCATCTAGTCCAACCCTCCTCGGCCAACTAGGAGACCCTACACCATTTTTGACAGATGCCAGTCCAGTCTCTTCTTGAAAGCCTCCAGGGATGAAGTTCCCACAACTTCTGAAGGCAACTCCTGTTCCATGGGTTGATTGCTCTCACTCTCACTGACTTGTGACTGGTCCTCACACTTGCATCCATCGCAGCATCCCCCCATGGACATGTGATCAAAATTTTGGTGCTTGGCAATCTGTTCCATATTCATATTCATATTCTATTCTATTGCATTTTTATTCTCTGTTCTCTTTTAATTATACTGTTCTAAAATTTGATTTGATTTTTTATTCTATCTCTACTCTACTCTATTCTACTCTACTCTACTCACATTACAATACAATACAATACAAATAGAATAGAATCAGGAATAGAACAGAATAGAATAATGAAGTTGGAATGGAATGGAATGGAATGGAATGGAATAGAATAGAATAGAATAGAATAGAATAGAATAGAATAGAATAGAATAGAATAGAATAGAATAGAATAGAATAGAATAGAATAGAATAGAATTCTTTTTTTTAATTAGATTTATATGCCACCCTTCTCCGAAGACTCAGGGCGGCTTACAATGCGTTAAGCAATAGCCTTCATACTTTTGTATATTTTATACAAAGTCAGCTTATGGCCCCCACAAACTGGGTCCTCAATTTACCTACCTTAGAAAGGATGGAAGGCTGAGTCAACCTCGAGCCTGGTGAGATTCAAACTGCTGTAATTGCAGACAGCTGGATGTTAATAACAGGCTTTAGTCTGCTTTTAGCCTGTTGAGCTATCCAGGCTCAGTTCTATTCTATTCTATTCTATTCTATTCTATTCTATTCTATTCTATTCTATTCTATTCTATTCATTAGAACAGATTCCTGTGCAATAGGCACAGAACAATAAAGTAGCTAGTTGGACTTCACACATGTGGGTCTGATTATTCACTAACCTGCCACCATTGCTTGAAATACGTACGTAGAATGTGCAAAGCATTCATTAAGCATCTAATTTTCGTATGAGTCTGATCCCATGTCTTCGCATCCAGAGCAAAAAAAAACAGTCAGTAAATCTTGGGCAGGAAATTGTCTCGCCCAGAGCTTGCTTGCCCAAGCAAAATTATGCAACCAGCTTATGGAATGTACTCCCTCTAGAAGCAAATGTGGGCCAAAGCATCCTTCATGTTCTGCCTTGCAAGAGAGTATGTGGCCATAACCTAGTGAGTGAGACGTTGGACTGGGTAATAGGAAGGATTTAACAGATCAAAATTCAGAGACTTGGCAACTGATTCGTATTTGACAGATTTAACGGATTAACAGAGTTGGAAGGGAGTTAGCAGGTCATCTACTCAGCCCCCCCGGCCAAGCAGGAGACCCTACACCATTTCTGACAGATGGCAGTCCAACCTCTTCTCGAAAGCTTCCAGTGATGAAGCTCCCATAACTTCTGAAGGCAACTTCTGTTCCATGGGTTGATTGTTCTCACTGTCAGAAAATTCCTCCTTCTTTCCACGTTGAATCTCTCCTTATTCAGTTTCCGTCCATTATTCCTTATCTGGCCTTCGGGTGCCTTGGAAAATAGCTTGACCCCCATATTACCTCCCCCCCCAACCAAGCCACGCCCACAGAACTGGTAGTAACACATTTTACATTTCACCCCTCGATGGACCCCTCCAGCAGCACTCTGCCGGCCAGAAATGATAAAGGTGTTGTAGTGAAAGAAACATGCTGACAATCAATGGCATTCAGGTTGCAGATAACTTCAGGGATGGCATTCTCTAGGTACCCTTCTCAAAAGGGAAAAAGACTCTTTAAATACTAAAACATACAATGAATGGTTGCAGGAACTGGGCATGGCTAGTCAAGTGAAGAGAAGGACCACGGGAGACACGATAGCAGTCTTCCAATACTCCCAAAAGCTTGACCCCCTCCCACAAAGAGAAGGGGGTCAAGCTATTTTTCAAAGCACCTGAAGGCCAGACAAGGAATAACTGAACAAGGAGAGATTCAACCTGGAAAGAAGGAGGACTTTTCTGACAGTGAGAACAATCAACCCATGGAACAGAAGTTGCCTTCAGAAGTGGTGGGAGCTTCATCCCTGGAAGCTTTCAAGAAGAGATTGGACTGCCATCAGTCAGAAATGGTGTAGGGTCTCCTGCTTGGGTGGGGAGTTGGACTAGATGACCCCCAAGATCCCTTCCAACTCTTAATCTGTAAAAGGATCTATAGTTTTCAATTGGGAATATTCTCTTCTCCAGTGTAGAGGTTGGGCATGAGCCTGGTGGCGCAGTGGACTAAGTGCTGTTAAAGTAGCACTTAGTTGCCAGCTGCCTGCAATTACTGCAAGTTCGAATCACACCAGGCTCAAGGTTGACTCAGCCTTCCATCCTTTCTAAGGTAGGTAAAATGAAGACCCGGATTATGGGGGCAATAAGCTGACTTTGTATAATAATAAAAAAAATAGAACACCGCTTAGAGGGGGCGGGGCGAAAGCAGGTATATACAAAAGTATGAAGGCTATTGCTTAATGCATTGTAAGCCGCCCTGAGTCTCCAGAGAAGGGCGGCATATAAATCGAACTAATAAATAAATAAATAAATAAATAAATGGCGGCTGAAAAATGGTCATTCCCTGATTCGGACTATTTGAATCTGAAGTCAACTATACGTGGGTTTATATTGCAACTTTCAGTTTTTCTGCATTACTATTAACCTTCTCATTGTTCCTATCATCCATCTCCTCCCACTTATGACTGTATGACTGTAACCTAGTTGCTGGTGTCCTTAGGATTTATACTGACTGTTTCCTAATATGATTTGATTGCTTATTTGTTCCCTATGCCTATCATTAAGTGTTGTACCTTACGATTCTTGACGAATGTATCTTGTCTTTTATGTACACCGAGAGCGTATGCCCCAAGACAAATTCCTTGTGTGTCCAATCCCACTTGGCCAATAAAGAATTCTAGTCTATTCTAATGGAATAGATGACCAGAAGGCCGCTTCCAACTCTGTTAATCTGTTAAACAATGGCTAGTGAAAGTAGCAAACAAGCATTTGAAGCCTTTTGATGAGATCAGGCGGTAGGTGAGGACTCTTAAGATGAAATCACCTTCTTTACAGATCATTTCTCAACACCTAGAAAACTACGGCATTAAGTAAGAAGAGTATATAGTTACCCCTTCTTGCTAGCATGCTAATTCACTGCCCCCATCAGTCTCTCCATTAAGGACACAAAAAAGAAGTGGGGGGAAATTAAATTAACATAAAAGGAAAAGCCGGGGCAATCTATATGCATATATGCAGCAGGACTTTTTCAGAGTCTTTCATAGGCCTTAAATCTGCAGCATGGTATAAATCTGTAGCAACGGTAGCCCAGCATGGGTTGTGTAGTTAGTCCGTGAAATCAAAGTCCTTCTCGCCACTGTGGAAATCTAAGTATAGAAGCCAATGTCAATAGCTCTTTGTGTTAAATAATACTGCATTACCTTTCCCGCTGTTAATGTCTTTCGTACAGAGTATTTACAGGTGACTCGGTTTTATAGATTAGTTTTTATGGCGCAGCAGCTTTCGAAATAGCTAAGAGCACAACATGGTGTACCAGCAAAGAAGTGGAAAGGAGGAAAAGAGGAAACTGTTAGCATAATGTTTGATATACTTAGATCTCCGCATTACAGAAGCTCAGTAAGAGCCTTATTAATGGGGTTTTTTTTTATTATTATTATTTATAACTCCAGCTGTGGAATTCTAAGAGCAAATTTTCTGGGAAATTTCAATCTTTTTGAGAACATATATTCTGGTTGCTTTGTATGAGTGGTGAAATGTACAATTTGTTACTACCGGTTCTGTGGACGTGGCGTGGTGGTGGTGGTGGGGGGGGGGGGGGTAATGTGACTGGGTGAGCGTAGCCAACTTTTTTTTTTACTTTCAAAAGCATTTTTTTCTGCAACCTCTTCGGCCAAAGAGGTTGTAAAATAAATGCTTTGAAAAGCCTCTGAACGATCCTAGCTGAGCCGCGCGATCGTCAGAGGCTTTTTTAAAAAACTTTTAAAAGCGTTTTTTTCGGCCGAAGAGGTTGTAGACAAAATGCTTTCAAAACTTTAAAATCACGCGGCTCAGCTGGGCATGGGGGGCAGGCAGGGATTTTTGCTACCGGTTCGCCGAACCACCCGCCACCGTCGCTACCGGATCAGGTGATCCGGTCCAAACCAGGAGCATTTCATCCCTGCTTTGTATACCTTGGGGGCCCTTACATCTCATGGCATAGTGCAGTGTTGGTGAACCTTTTCGGTGCCGAGTGCCGAAACGGGAGCACGCGTGCATTTGTGCGCCCCGGAACCCGATAGAGCAGCCACCCGGTGCTGCTGAAGATGATCTTCCAGTTTCTGGCACATGTGTTCCGGCCAACTGGTCTTCGGTTCGAAGACCAGCTTGCTGGTCCACATGGGCGTGCCGCAAACCAGAAGAGCAGCCATCGAGTGCATATGCACACGCTGGGAAGATGATTTTCTGGTTTCCGGCACATGCGTGCGCCCTGGCCAGCTGCTCTTCCGGGTTCTGGCACGCATACGTGCACAAAGACCAGCTGGCCGGAGCTCTTGCATGTGCCATAAACCAGAAAATCATCTTCCTGGCATGTGCATGCTGCTGTTCCAGTTTCCAGTGCTCCCGCCCCTGTGAAGATCAGCTAGCCAGCGCGCCGGAACCCGGAAGAAGAATGGGCGACAACTCGCGTGCCCGGAGAGATGGCTTCCGGAATGTGTGCCATAGGTTCGCCATCACAGACATAGTGCTTCCTCTAGAGCAGGGGTGTTAAATTCAAGGCCCGGGAACAGGATCTGCTCCGCAGGGTACTTAAATCTGGCCTGCGGGGGAACCCTGGAAATAGTGAAGGACCGGCCCGTGGTACCTCTGCCAGCAAAAACCCTCCCGAGCTCCGTTTTTCCCGGCAGAAGGTTGCAGGAGGCCATCCCAGCTGAAAATGGAGCTCAGGACCCCGTTTTCTCTGGCAGAGCGCTACAGGCAGCCCCGACACAAGTGATGTCAATCTGGCCACGCCCACTCTGGCCACGCCCCCCCCTCCCGGTCAAACACAACCCTGATGCGGCCCTCAACGAAATCGAGTTTGACAGCCCTGCTCTAGAGTTCTCAGCCACCATATACTTACAGTTGGTCCTCGTTTAACGGCCACTTGTTTAGCAAAAATTGGAAGTTATGATGGTGCTGAAAAAGGGACTAATGATTGGTTGCCACGACCGGTCCTTGAAGCCACGGGATTTCGGTTCACGGGCTGGGCAATCGCCACACATTTATGATGGCTGCAGACATGCAATCACCCCTTCCCAGCTGACCTCCCGACAATGAAGTCCGTGGGGAGAAGCCTGGAGGAAGTTGCAAGCCGTGGTCACGTGATGTCTTGCTTAGCAGCTGATCGTGGGAAGTGAACAGTGATCCCCTTAATGGCCACAACTGGAACTGCTGTTGCAAAGTGGGATGTCACATTCATTTAGCAATTGCTTTACTTAGTAGCAAAGTTGCCGGTCCCAATTAGGTTTGTTAAGTGAGGACTGCTTTATTTTTATTTGTGATTGTATTTACATTTGCCTTTCAACTTGAGAACTCAAAGCAGGATGTATAGGAGAAGTCCTCTCCTTGATCTAAGGTAGGTTGGGCTGAGAGAGCAGCTGAACTTACCCCAATAAGCTCTGTAGACATCTCAGGACTTGACTTGCATGCCCCTACTCCACAGTGGCTCAGTGGCTAAGACACTGAGCTTGTCGATCAAAAGGTCGGCAGTTCAGCGGTTTGAATCCCAAGTGCCGCATAACGGGGTGAGCTCCCGTTCCTTGTCCCAGCTTCTGCCAACCTAGCAGTTCGAAAGCACGTAAAAAATGCAAGTAGAAAAATAGGGACCACCTTTGGTGGGAAGGGAACAGCGTTCTGTGCATCTTTGGCATTGAGTCATGCCGGCCACATCACCACGGAGACGTCTTCGGACAGTGCTGGCTCTTCGGCTTTGAAACGGAGATGAGCACTGCCCCCTAGAGTCAGGAACAACTAGCACATAGGTGCGAGGGGAACCTTTACCTTTACCTCATTGCCTTGTCTTCCAGACCTAAACCAATTAATTGAATTTCACGAGATCGGGCTAATGGCCACACTCAGTGCGTTAATGGAAACCGTAGTTGGAAAGCTTTGAAGTTGAGAAAGGTTGGCTGAGATCCTTTTTTTTTTTCTTTCTTTTTTTGCGGTTTCGGCAGCCGTAACTTATTTGTATTTCTCTGCCACCTCTGCATCCATCCAAAATTATGCAAGGATTATTAATCTGGTTCCTGTTTGCAGCTAATGGGCTGCTTAATAGCTCATTGTGTCAGGGATGAGTATCCCTCCCCGAACAAACAATGCAGCCTATTATAGGCCCCATCCCTGAATTAGGCAAGATTAATATTTATGACCTGCTATGCTTTTTCGGGACAAGCCCTGCTTCGTTCACACCCTGGCTGGTGGTTTTGTTTTTCTTTTTAAAGGCACCTAACCCTATTTAAAAGGGACGCTCGGGGGCTAAGACGCTGAGCTTGTCGATCGAAAGGCCGGCAGTTCAGCGGTTCGAATCCCTAGCGCCGCGTAACGGGGTGAGCTCCCGTGACTTGTCCCAGCTCCTGCCAACCTAGCAGTTCGAAAGCACACAAAAAATGCAAGTAGAAAAATAGGGACCACCTTTGGTGGGAAGGTAACAGCGTTCCGTGCACCTTTGGCGTTGAGTCATGCCGACTACATGACCACGGAGACGTCTTCGGACAGCGCTGGCTCTTCGGCTTTGAAACGGAGATGAGCACCGCCCCCTAGAGTCGGGAATGACTAGCGCATATGTGCGACGGGAACCTTTACCTTTAACCCTATTTAAAATGACATTCCTTGCAGCTCATACAGTTATCTTGCCTTTTGCTTTATAACATGTGTTATAAAAGGAATGGTTGCAGCGCCCGCTGGCCTAAAGGAAAACATGTGTCTTTGATGGTAATTGATGGGGTTGGAGGATATTCAACACCAAACAAACAGCATCCTTAAATTGCCTTTGATTTGATTTTGTGGCTAGGACGGAGCGCCATTTCCTGAACCGACTTGTCAAAATGGGTGCAATTGAGAAAAATTGTGGGAAACATCCACTCAATTTGTGAAAACAACAATGCCGAAGTTTCGCAGTGGCAGGAAATTTTTTTCCGTGCCAGATAAATACCCATTCTGTGGGTTTCCCGTGGTTCTTTTATTTATCCTGAGAAGCAACACACTATAGATTATTCTGGAACATGCTGGAAACCCATTGTTTAAAACCCCTGATTGGCATCCATGTTTCCTGTAAGTCAGCTTGAGCCAACTACTATCTCAAGTAGGTAGTTTTATGCGTAAGAGGGAAGGACATGGATTACTCCCGTGTCTGAGATCCTAGGAGAGAAAAAAAAAAGAGGAAAAGCTTATTTCTTCTGTAGTAAAAATAAATAAATAAATTCGTATTCAGCTTTTGTTCCTCAAAAAAATATATGTTTTAAAGTTCTCAGTGAAGAATTAACCTTAAATACTATACGGTATGGAGAATATCAAAATCGTTTTTTTTTGTTTTGTTTTGTTTTTTTTTTAATCCTCACAGATTCAGCGGTGTCTTCCCCAGTCTAAATATGGCGGTAAAACGTCGCGAACAAGTCCTACAAGATTACAAACGGCTGCAATCCAAGGTAGAGAAGTATGAAGAAAAGGAGAAAACAGGGCCCATCCTGACCAAGCTACACCAGGTATTAAAGAGCATTCACAGAGCTTGCAAAAATAATCCTAATAACAACTGTGAAGGGGTTTTTTGGGAGGCTGAAAGGAAACATTTGGGTGCCAGTTCTAGAACTTTGTACAGATGAAGATGTGTGTCAGAAGAGAACACAAAGTTGAGGTGATACCCTCTCACAACTAACACTACGAGAGTTTCAGTGAGGGGTAGACTGAGAAGTGTCTAAATGTCTATTGTTGTGGTGGTTAGTTGCGTGTCCGACCCATCGCGATCATATGGACAACGTTCCTCCAGGCCTTCCTGTTCTCTACCATCCTCTGGAGTCCATTTAAGCTCACACCGACTCCTTCAGTGACCTTGGGGGTTGGACTAGATGACCTCCAAGGTCCCTTCCAACTCTGTTATTCTATTCTATTCTATTCCATTCCATTCCATTTTCTATTCTATTTTCTATTCTAAATTCTTATTCTATTTTCTATTCTATTCTATTCTATTCTATTCTATTCTATTCTATTCTATTCCATTCCATTCCATTCCATTCCATTCCATTCCATTCCATTCCATTCCTATTCTATTCTATTCTATTCTATTCTATTCTATTCTATTCTATTCTATTCTATTCTATTCTATTCTATTTTCCATTCCATTCCATTCCATTTCTATTCCATTCCATTCCATTCCATTCCATTCCATTCCATTCCATTCCATTCCATTCCATTCTATTCTATTCTATTCCATTCTATTCTATTCTATTCCATTCCATTCCATTCCATTCCATTCCATTCCATTCCATTCCATTCCATTCCATTCCATTCCATTCTATTCTATTCTATTCTATTCTATTCTATTCCATTCCATTCCATTCCATTCCATTCCATTCCATTCTATTCTATTCTATTCTATTCACTATCTATGCCCAGCGCAGGAGGAACTAACCAAGGAGGACAACTTTTCAAGGGGAGATGGAAGGACAACATTTTGAGATCTTCTTCTCCTCTTCACACCTTCTTTTCGGTTTCTTCCAGGCCCGAGAAGAACTGAGGCCAGTGAAAGACGACTTTGAGGCCAAGAACAAGCAACTTCTGGAAGAGATGCCCAAGTTTTACAGCAGCCGCATCGATTATTTCAAGCCCAGTTTTGAATCTCTGATCCGAGCGCAGGTAAGGTGGAGGGGCTTATCACCTGTTTTCTCATCTTCGCCTTTTGTTTTCCTAACTGTATCCTAAAAAAAACTATTCAGGTTGTGTGTTTTTTTTTTAACTTTTCTACAGGTAGTCCTCCACTTAAATAGTTCATTTAGTTCAAAGTTACAACAGCGTCACGAAAAGTGACTTATGACCGTTTTTCACCCTTTAGACCAGGA
The DNA here is from genome assembly GCA_030761175.1 of Masticophis lateralis. NCBI lineage: Eukaryota > Metazoa > Chordata > Lepidosauria > Squamata > Colubridae > Masticophis > Masticophis lateralis. The sequence goes on from JAUDYJ010000008.1 coordinate 23,592,015, forward strand.
GTCCTCAAACCTGGCAGCTTTAAAACTTGCGGACTTCAACTCCCAGAATCCTCCAGCCAGCTATGCTGGCTGGAGGATTCTGGGAGTTGAAGTCCGCAAGTCTTAAAGCTGCCAAGTTTGAAGGCCTCTGCTTTAGACCATTGCAACGTCCTCACATGACCAAAATTCGGATGCTTGGCAACTGGTTCATACTTATGACCGTTCCAGTGTATCCCAAAGTCATGTGATCCCCTTTTGCGACCGTCTGACAAGCAAAAGTCTACGGAGGAAACCAGACTCACTTAGGGTTATTAACCTAAGCACTGCGGTGATTCCCTTAACTGTGGCAAGAAATGTAAAATGGGGCAAAACTCACTTAATAACTGTCTCGCTTAGCAACAGAAACTGCTCATTCAGTCGAGGACTACTTGTATTGAACTGTTCGTCATGTTGCCTCATGACACGAGGTCAGGGATAGGCTGCTTGGGGTTCGGGAGAACCTCTAAGATTCGGAGATTCGGAGAACCCCAAAATCCCACTCCTGGCTGGCCCCGCCCCACCCACCCCACCCCTCCCAGGAGTCCCCACGCAGCCCGATTTGGATGCAAGTAAGCGCAGAGCGTGTAGGGAGGTTCGGGAAGGGCGAAAAACAGGCCTACCGGAAGTTCAGGAAGGCCAGAAATAGGGCCATTTCCAGCCTCTGGATGGCCCTTGGAGCCTGGGGAGGCCGTTTTTGCCCTCTCGGAGGCGCAAGGAAAAACTCCGGAGCCCGGGGAAGGCAAAAAGGCCCCCTCCACCTCCCCACCATGATGCAGGAGGCCGACTAGCCTACCCAGCAACTGGGCAGAGGACCCCTTGCTAAAATGTTTTAAGCCCACCCCTGCACGGGGTGACAGAAACACACAGATCGATGGAAGCTTGGAGATGTCCAGTGCGTAATTTTAATGCTTATTTGAAAAGGCTAACGTTTTATATGTTGATTGCTTTTCAACACCTGGAATGATTTATTTTATTTATTTATTTATTTATTTCAATTTATATACCGCCCTTCTCCCCGGGAGGGGAACTCAGGGTGGTGACCAGCCAAATTAAAACACATATAATACAAATATTAAAAAATTTAAAAATTTAAAATTGTTGGCGTTCCAAAATAAAAGTCTCAAACCCCGTTAAAATACCCAATTTAAAACCCCAGAAATTAATACTACCAAAAATTTTAAAACCCCATTAAAATCAATCAAGCAAGGCCGGCTTGTTGGAATAAATAAGTCTTAAGGGCCTTTCGGAAAGCGCGGAGGTCCGGGATCAAACGAATTTCAGGAGGCAGCTCGTTCCATAGGGCGGGTGCCCCCACAGAGAAGGCTCTCCCCCTGGGGGCCACCAGCCGGCATTGCTTGGCTGATGGCACCCTGAGAAGGCCCTCTCTGTGTGAGCGTACTGACCGGTGGGAGGTTATCGGTAGCAGCAGGTGGTCCCGCAAATACCCCGGTCCTATGCCATGGAGCGCTTTAAAGGTCAAAACTAACACCTTGAAGCGCACCCGGAAGACCACCGGAAGCCAGTGCAGCTCGCGCAGGAGAGGTGTCATGTGGGAGCGCCCCGTGGCTCCTATAATCACCCGCGCGGCCGCATTCTGGACCAGTTGGAGCCTCCGGGTGCACCCCAAGGGGAGCCCCATGTAGAGAGCGTTACAATTGATACAATTGCTAGAAAGCATGCCATATTCTTTATTTATTTTTTATTGTGGCAATAGTTCTTCTCTTCCTCGCACGTGATCTCAGGGTTCTTTCCTCGCACACCGATACACGTGGCTGTTTCTTCAGGGTTGTTTTGTCCTTGTTTCAACATGCTCTGTGTCAACTTTTTTTCCGCCCAAATAACATTTGGGTGACTATCACAAAATAATCAACATCATCATTAATATTTTGCAAAGAGCAATTTTGCAAGAGTCAAAGAGGATACCGTACTTTTCGGAGTATAAGATGCACTTTTTCCCCCTAAATGAGGGTGGAAATGTTGGTGCGTCTTATACACCGAATAAAGCCATTTTTGGCCTCCCAACCCCCCCCCAACACATCACATTATTGGTTTCCCTGGCCCCCAGGAGCACTCTGCAGGCTTCCCAAACCCTCTGCGCGCCCCATTTTTGTGAAAAACGGGGCGCACAGAGGATTTGGGAGGCCTACAGAGTCCTCCTAGCGGCCAGGGAGGACAAAAACTATTTTCTCTTGTTTTCCTCTTCAAAATTTTGCTGCATCTTACACTCCGGTGTGTTTCATAGTCTGAAAAATACGGAATGTTATAATAGCAATAATATAAATCCAAATGGAATATTAAAAGCATCTAAAAGCATTAAAAGAGTTGCTGGCTGGGGAATTCTAGGAGTTGACATCCACAGGTCTGAAAATCACCAAGGTTGGACACTCCTGAAACCCAGCTCTGTAAACCATTCAGACCCAAAAAAACATGCAACCAAAAATTGAAGTATGATGATTTTAGGAAAAGTCTGAATAAATAAGAAATCTTCCTTCCTTCCTTCCTTCCTTCCTTCCTTTCCTTCCCTTCCCTTCCCTTCCCTTCCCTTCCCTTCCCTTCCCTTCCCTTTCTTCCTTCCTTCCTTCTCTTCTTTTTCCTTCCATCTTCATTCTCCTTTTTTCTTCCTTCCCCTCTTTCCTTATTTTTTCCTTCCTTGCTCTCTTCCCATCTTCTTTTTCTTGATTTTTCTCTTTCCCTTTCCATTGCAAAAGGGAGAAACATTTCCCTTTTTGTTCTGTTTTTAGTCTGTTTTGCTAGCCTTCTGTCTGCAAAAAAACGGACACCGCAGACCAATTTTTTGCTGTTTCCAGGCCAGCCCCACTGGCCAGATCTAAGCAAACCCACCCACCCCATGGGTGGGATCCATCCCACGGGCCTTGAGTTTGACACCCCTGATTTAAGCTAAACCCCCCCCACCACCACCACCACCACCAAAGAATTGTGCTCCCGTTTCTAACCCTGTGTTAAAACTATCTGGGTTAGGTCCTTCTTGAAGTAAGAAGCAGAGTGTTAAAAGGGAATTAGGCGAGCCAAGATTTAGCCTTTCTCCAGCAGGGAGAGGCACAATTGGTCTTCCAAATTACTGAACTACCATTCGCATAAGTTCCAGACAGCATGGACGGAATCAAGGTTTACAATCAGGGGACTCATCAAACTCAGGCTGACCCTACCCAGATCGTTTTAACACAGGGTTAGAAACAGGAGCACAATTCCATGGGGGGGGAGGGTGTTGGGGGTGGGTGGGTTTTATCTTAAATAAAGAAGTGTGTTTAATCCTGCCGGAAGCTACCAAATCGGATCCTTCCAAAGGCTTTGAGATCAGAGCAAGGAGAGAAGGTCAGGTCCAAAAATGCCGCCCGCGCCCTGCATTCTTTTTCCGGGTCTCTCTTTTTTTTTTTTTTCAAGCCTCATTAAGTTTTAGATTTTGTTCTGCACGGGATCGTGTTACAGAGCAGGAATTTCTACATCTGCTCTCTTCCTCTTTGGTATTTTCTACGACAGTGATGGCTAACCGTCTCCGGACCGAGTGCCCAAAGCGTGCCCGAACCCCCAAAATGCAATCTGCACGCAGCCCCCACGCATGCACCCCGCCTCTGTGCATGCATGTGTGGGCCCCCCGCACACACGCCCCCCCCCCCCCCGCATGCACGGCAGAGACCCAAAGACCAGCTGCATGCACATCAGAGCCATTGGTGCGAAGTTTCTAAAATATGCCCTACCGTATTTTTCAGAGTATAAGACGCCCCGGAGTATAAAACGCACCTTAGTTTTTGGGGAAGAAAATAAGAATAAAGCTGATTGGTGAGTGGATCGGCCTCCCGGACTACCTCCAGTAGTTCCCAGAGGTGAATTTTAGCAACAGGTTCGTTGGTTGTGAGCTCTGTGCCTTGCTTTTTTTTTTTTTTTTTTTTTTTTTGACTCTGAAATGTCTGAAGCTCTGTTTCAGAAAAAAACTTTTTTTTCTGCCTCTGAAAGCCTCCGAAACAGCTTCAGAAAAAAAGTCTCTGAAGCTCTGTTTGGAGGCTTTTTTTCTGAAGCTCTGTTTGGAGGCTTTTTTTCTGAAGCTCTGTTTGGGGGATTTTTTTATGAAGCTCTATTTGGAGGCTTTTTTTCTGAAGCTCTGTTTGGAGGCTTTTTTTCTGAAGCTCTGTTTGGAGGCTTTTCTGAAGCTCTATTTGGAGGCTTTTTTTCTGAAGCTCTGTTTGGAGGCTTTTTTTCTGAAGCTCTGTTTGGAGGCTTTTTTTCTGAAGCTCTGTTCGGGGGCTTTTTTTCTGAAGCTCTATTTGGAGGCTTTTTTTCTGAAGCTCCATTTGGGGGCTTTTTTTCTGAAGCTTCCTTTCTAATGCCTTTTTCAGCCTCTGAAACCTCCGTTTGAGAAGCTGGGCAGGGCTACATTCGGAGTATAAGACACACCCACATTTTCACCCTCTTTTTGGGGGGAGGTAAAGGTGCATCTTATACTCCAAAAAATATGGTAATTAATTCATGAGCCTCGAATCAATGTTGACTTGACAATAGGTTCACCATCAGAGTTCTAAGAGGTGAGATGGTTTGCCTGCTCTGCAGCCCATAAGGGAGGGCCATGCCTTGGTTTTCTGGATCAAAATGCAAAGAAGGGACACCTTTAAGGGCCTTAATTCCATTCCCGAACAATGGAATTGACTCCCTGGGTTTGCCTCTCTCTTGGATTGGAGTCCTCGGCCATAGGCAAGTCTGGAGATGCCTAGGGGAGAAACATTTCTTAGGAAAATGCCTACGGAGATTCTCAGCCATCCAGGTCACGGTTATCCCACATGTGCTTTTCTTCCAGAAGGCAAACAGACTTTCTTGTTCGGCTAGAAAAAGTTTCGCTTCTCATCCAAGAAGCTTCTTCGGTTCTGACAGAACGGTGGAGAACGGAAGGATGTATGTTGATGGGATTTATGGAAGGATGACTGCAAGGCAGGGGTGAAATGCTCCCGGTTTGGACCGGATCGCCCGATTTGGTAGCGATGGAGGCGGGTGGTTCAGAGAACCAGTAGCAAAAATCCCTGCCCTCCCCCCTTCACGCCCAGCTGAGCCGCACAATCATCAGAGGCTTTTTCTTTACTTTTAAAAGCATTTTTTCTACAACCTCTTCCGCCAAAAAAATGCTTTTAAAAGTAAAAAAAAAAAAACCTCTGATGATTGCACAGCTCAGCTGCGATCGTCAAAGGCTTTTAAAAGAAAAAAAACCTTTTTTTTGTTTTAAATGCCTATGATGATCCAAGCTGAGTTGCCTGATCGTCAGAGGCATTTAAAAGAAAAAAAAAGTCTCTGCCGATCAGGCAACTCAGCTGGGATCGTCAGAGCCTTTTGAAAGCATTTTTTTTACAACCTCTTTGCCGAAGAGATTGTAGAAAAAATGGTTTTAAAAGTTAAAAAAAAAATGGCCACGCCCACCCCGTCACATTACCCCCACCACCAAGCCACGCCGACAGAACCTGTAGTAACAAATTTTAGATTTCACCACTGCTGTAAGGAATGTTCTCCACCATTCATAGCCTTGGTGGCGCAGCAGATTAAAATGCTGTTAAATAGCACCAGCTGCTTGCAATTACTGCATGTTTGAATCTCACCAGGCTCAAGGTTGACTCAGCCTTCCATCCTTCCGAGGTAGGTAAAATGAGGACCCGGATTGTGGGGGCAATAAGATGACTTTGTATAAAAAAGAACACCGCTGGGGGGGGGGGGAACGAAAGCCCTACTAAGCAGGTATATACAAAAGCATGAAGGCTATTGCTTAACGCATTGTAAGCCGCCCTGAGTCTCCGGAGAAGGGCGGCATATAAATTGAAGGAAGGAAGGAAGGAAGGAAGGAAGGAAGGAAGGAAGGAAGGAAGGAAGGAAGGAAGGAAGGAAGGAAGGAAAGAAAGAAAGAAAGAAAGAAAGAAAGAAAGAAAGAAAGAAAGATCTTCAAGGAAAAACCCAAAAAAGCAACTTTGGGACATTTAATAGGAATACGACTCTGATCTCAGGAGCCACCGAGGGTGACTTTAAGAAAGGCAGATTTTTGGCCAAAGCTGTTTTCTTTGCGATAAGACAGATCTCTCTAGGGATGCTTTTAAACTATTCTAACAATTGTACCATTAGTGCATTTGAATTGTTCCTTTTGTATGCTGTGAGCTACCTTGAGTGTTCAACAGGTAGAAAGGCCAGATATAAATTAAGGTGGGGGGGGGGGGATTGGAGAGAACTTCCATGAGCAGATAAGATACTGAAGAAGAGATTTAGTCTGGGGTATATTTTACCTCTGAGGTGGGTTTTTTTTTTCTCCTCCCAACTAGATAGGATATTCTCTAGAAATACCCTTCTAGATTCCTCTTTTCTAAGGAAAGGAAAGGAAGGGAAGGGAAGGGAAGGAAAGGAAAGGAAAGGAAAGGAAAGGAAAGGAAAGGAAAGGAAAGGAAAGGAAAGGAAAGAAGGAAAGGAAAGGAAAGGAAAGGAAAGGAAAGGAAAGGAAAGGAAAGGAAAGGAAAGGAAAGGAGGAAAGAAAAGGAAGAAAGAAAAGGAGGAGAGGAAAGGAGGGGGAAGGAAGGAAAGGAAAGGAGGAAAGAAAAGGGGGAGAGGAAAGGAAAGGAAAAAGGAAAGGAGGAAAGAAAAGGAGGAGAGGAAAGGAAAAGGAAGGAAAAGAAAGAAGGGAAAGGAAAGGAAAGGAAAGGAAAGGAAAGGAAAGGAAAGGAAAGGAAAGGAAAGGAAAGGAAAAAAGGCCCACCCATGATTTCTGCTACCCATTCGGGTGAATACCACCTCTGTCCAACACTCTCTCACTTTGAAGGTACCTCTTACTATAAGTTTTGGGCTCAGTTGCAAACAAATAGTCCATTACAGTGGTGAAATGTAAAATTTATTACTACCGGTTCTGTGAGTGTGGCTTGGGGGGTGCGGAGGGGGGGGGAGTAATATGGCTCAGTGAGCATGGCCAACTTTTTTTTTTTTACCTTTTAAAACCATTTGCTTTTAAAGCCTCTGCTGATCCCAGCTGACTTGCCTGATCGGCAGAGACTTTTTTTTCCCTTTTAAAAACATTTTTTCTATAACCTCTTTCGGCCGAAGAGGTAGTATAAAAAAAATTGCTTTTAAAAGCCTCTGATGATCCCAGCTGAGCCATGCAATCATCAGAGGCTTTTTTTTTAACTTTAACTTTTTCTATTTTTTCAGCCGAAGAGGTTGTAGAAAAAATGCTTTTAAAAATTAAAAAAAAAAAAAGCCTCTGATGATTATATGGCTCAGCTGGGCAATGGGGGCCGCAGGGATTTTTGCTACTGGTTCTCCGAACCACCTGCCTCCATCGCTACTGGATAGGGCTATCCGGTCCGAACTGGGAGCACTTCACCCCTGGTCCATTATGAAGGAAATGCAGAGTCCCGATTATCATACCGAGCGTCCGGTTTGAAAGGCCTTTTTTGAAATTGGAATCGACTCAGGAGATGCGTCGATTTTATTTTTAACCCGCCCCCAAATCCCTCTTGGCCTCTCCATGAAAGCCTTCAAGCCCTTACCAAATATGTTACAACTACGCTTGTTAAAAGAGCTTGTGGGATGACCTTCGCTTCTGAATCATTCTCCGTAGCTGGATTGTAGAAAAATAAATAAATAACTCTTGAGGTTCCTCAGGGTTTCCCCACCTGTTGGAGCTTCTCCTAGGCCACCCCAGGAGTTTCCTGCTTTTCATTTATTTGCAATTAAATGTGAGCAAGAAGAGAATTGTGGTCACTCACCAAGTTTCTTAAAAACGTCTCTTCATCAGCAATCTTCACATTTTTTTGGTTTGGTTGGTTTCTAAACGGAGTTGCGATTCGCATTTGTTGCGCAACATTTAATTTACTAGGTAGGGTGTTCTCCCAGGACTTGATTCAGGCCTTGGCAGCTGTGGGAAAAAAAAACGGCACGAACTCTTTAAAAGCAAACATAAATCCAGCCAGGAGTAAGAAAACAATTTAGGTAGTTAGTGGCCTCTGCACAACAGTTTGGTCAGCGCGAAAACAGAGTGTAACTTCTTTATTTCTCAAGATTTCTGGGGTTTGTTTAGTAGTAAGGATAGACCCTGCTCCATGAGTTAGTATCACTATAGAAAGTTTTCTTAGAGAGAACATATTAACAGAGTTGGAAGGAAGTCCAACTCCCCACCCAAGCAGGAGACCCTACACCATTTCTGACAGATGGCAGTCCAGTCTCTTCTTGAAAGCTTTCAGTGATGAAGCTCCCATAACTTCTAAAGGCAACTTCTGTTCCATGGGTTGATTGTTCTCACTGTCAGAAAATTCCTCCTCATTTCTAGGTTGAATCTCTCCTTGGTCAATTTGCATCCATTATTCCTTATCTGGCCTTCGGGTGCTTTGGAAAATAGCTTGACCCCCTCCTCTCTGTGGCAGCCCCTCAAATATTGGAAGACTGCTATGATGTCTCCCCTGGTCCTTCTCTTCACTAGACTAGCCATGCCCGGTTCCTGCAGCCGTTCATCGTATGTTTTAGCCTCTGTTGTTACCTAGGCTTACTGAGTCATTACAATACACAATTAGTCCCAAAAAAACCTATTTTATTGTAACATCTGAGAATTATGTTCATTCCCAGCTGCAATTAGTTGCAAAAAATGAAATCCAGATGGTGACGTTTGAGGTCAGTCCATAGAACAGCAAAAATTAACTGTGTGACCAAGTTGGTTGGGTTTTTTTTTCCTGCCTTCTTTTCAAGGGACCTGAACGAATGGCAGGGACTTCTGATTTCTAAGCAGCTTGGAGCAGTGGTGAAATCCAAATTTTTTTTACTACCGGTTCTGTGGGTGTGGCTTGGTGGGCGTGGTGAGGCTTGGTGGGCATGGCTGGGGAAGGATACTGCGAAATCTCCATTTCCACCCTACTCCAGAGGAAGGATACTGCAAAATCCCCATTTCCTCCCCACTCTGGGGCCAGCCAGAGGTGGCATTTGCTGGTTCTCTGAACTGCTCAAAATTTCTGCTACTAGTTCTCCAGAACCTGTCAGAACCTGCTGGATTTCACCCCTGGCCTGGAGACATCTAGCTGTTTAAGACTGTTAAGTCTTCCTAGCTCCAGCATGATTAGAGCAGGAGACGGAGGAAGTTTTTTAAAATTTTCTTTTAATACAAATATTCCATCTTTCATTAAACAGTGTGCCGTCTGAGTATAAAATTCTTTATGTCTTAACACTTCAGCTTACCACTGTATTCATTACTTACATTCATTCTTATATTAATACGAGATAATAATAAGAATAGAATAGAATAGAATAGAATAGAATAGAATAGAATAGAATAGAATAGAATAGAATAGAATAGAATAGAATAGAATAGAATAGAATAGAATAGAATAGAATAGAATTCTTTATTGGCCAAGTGTGATTGGACACACAAGGAATTTGTCTTTGGTGCATACGCTATCTGTGTACATAAAAGAAACGATACGTTCATCAAGAATCATAAGGTACAACACTTAATGATAGTCATAGGGAACAAATAAGCAGTCAGGAAACAATATCAATATAAATCGTAAGGATACAAGCAACAAAGTTACAGTCATATAATCATTAGTGGGAGGAGATGGATGATGGGAACGATGAGAAGACTAATAGTAGTGCAGACTTAGTAAATAGTTGGACAGTGTTGAGGGAATTATTTGTTTAGCAGAGTGATGGCATTCGGGGAAAAAACTGTCCTTGTGTCTAGTTGTTCTGGTGTGCAGTGCTCTATAGCCTCGTTTTGAGGGTAGGGGTTGAAACAGTTTATGTCCAGGATGCGAGGGGTCTGTAAATATTTTCACAGCCCTCTTTTATAATAATGATAAAATAACATAACCCTAACGTTTCCTTTCTTAACCTATCTGGTTTTGCAATACCTTACTCTCATATTTATTTTCTAACCATTGATAAAATAACTCCCACATATTATAATAATTTGATTCTTCCTTTCCTTGAATTGCAAGTGTTAATCTATTCATTTCTGCACATTCTAATATTTTCTTAATCACGTTTTCGTCCATAGGGATCTCTTCACTTTTTCTAGTTTTGTGCAAATACAATTCGAGCTGCAGTTATTACATGAATTAATCAGATATACAGTTTCTTTACTATATAAGTTCCCAAGGAGACAGAGGAAGTCGTGGGCCAACCCATCATGAACGTTAACAGATTTCACCCCACCGTCCAAAGATTGCAATAATTTTAGCAGTGAGATTGCTGGATTTTGATTTGGGGTTGAGTTCTCCAACTTGCCTCGGGCCAATACTTGAAGCAATATCCCTCTTCGTCCTATAAATATGGAGTACGTGTTCTAATGTAAAAATACTTCTGCCCACCTGTAAGCTCCATCTAAATTTTTGGAACTTAATGTTTTCTCCCAGCCACAGACTTTGACGTTCTCACACTAAGATGAAAGAGGTAGAGTCCATGCTTCCTTGTTGAAGGGGGCCTCTTAAGAACGCTCCCTTCTCTACTTGTCCTTATCGTTCTCTAGAAAAAAATATTAATTTTTTTCCTGAACTTTTAAGTTGTCCACGATGCTGTGTCTGCTGTGCATCAAGGCTTAAAACTCTTTAGGATCATTTTTCTTGTCGCTGTTATTCTTATGCACCTTACTTCCCTGATCTCATCGCACTCTAGATCAGGGTCTCCAACAAAGTTGCCAAGGTTGGAGACCCCTGCTCTAAATTGTTCATTGACATCCTGGGTAGGATATCCTGGGTAGGATATCAAAAGTAGAGAAATGTTTCTAGTTATGAAATGATGATTACTCTAAATCAGGGGGTCTCCAACCTTGGCAACATTTAAGACTTGTGGACTTCAACTCTCTGGGAGTTGAAGTCCACAAGTCTTAACAGTTGCCAAGGTTGGAGACCCCTGCTCTAGATCAGGGGTGAAATCCAGCAGGTTCTGACAGATTCTGGAGAACTGGTAGCAGAAATTTTGAGCAGTTCGGAGAACTGGTAAATACCACCTCTGGCTGGCCCCAGAGTGGGGAGGGAATGGAGATTTTGCAATATCCTTCCCCCAGCAGTGGGGAGGGAATGGGGATTTTGCAGTATCTGTCAGCACTTCAAGCTGCATTTACTCTAGTGCTGACATAAGGAGAAGCGGAGGCGTCTGGAAAGGGACGTTTGACTTTTCACCTACTTATTTTCCCTGGAGATAATATCCCCTAGGAGATGGGATGGGAGGGGGAAATTCCTTTGAGCTGGAGCACTAGATTAGGGGTAGAGTGACTTGGAAGATGGCCAATGAGTGCAGAGGAGTGGGGAAAGGAAAGGGAGGGCTTTGGGTCAGTGTTGGCTACGATGGAGTCGGAGTTAGAATGTCGTGCTTAATAAATGAGAGATTTTCATCAAAGACTTCGTTTGAAATGCAATTTATTTGAGACAACCTCGAAACCTGACAGTATCCTTCTCCTGCCAAACCCACCAAGCCACGCCCACAGAACCAGTAGTAAAAAAAATTGGATTTCACCATTGCTCTAGATGGATGAATATTAGCTCCTAGCATTCTCCAACCATCAGGGGTGCTGCCGGGAATTCTGGGAACCGAACCCCACATTCCTCAGCTCTAGAAGCTGCCAGGTTGACAAAGATTGTTGAGTCCTTCTCCTATCAAGTATGCCTTGTTTTAGTCACATGTGATGGTTTTCTGCTAAGTTCTATAAAAAAACGTGACCCTTAATCATGGATCATCTCTATCTTAAATCCATAGCAGGTCTTGGAGGGATGAGATTGAACAAAATAGGGATATTTTGTTAGCTGATGAATATAGAAGCTACCTGCTACAAGAGAACATATCTAAAGTAGAGGTCACCAACCGGGTGGTCCGTGGACCACTTGGTGATCCGTGAGAAAATTTTGGCGGTCCGCAGAAAAATTATTTGCATTTTTATATGGCACTAAATACTATTTATCTTTTTTTAAAAAATTCATATTAGTAGTCCGCGGGATTTTAAATTATTAATTTCGTGGTCCCTGAGGTCCGAAAGGGTGATGAATCCTGCTCTAAAGCTCATCTGATGAAATTGAAAACAAGCACATTGATGAAAGCACATCTGAGGAAATTGAAAACAAGGGGTTTTTTTCCCAGCTGGTGTCTTAATTATTATTATTATTATTATTGTTTAGCTATTTGTAGCTTGCCCTCTGTCCTTCGATCCTCTGGGAGAAGGAATCTGTTGGAGATTTACCCAGGAGCGCGTGGCATGTATATTTTCAAACCTACATATTAGGTTAAATTATGTGGCCAAATGCAGCCTGCCATGTTTGCCGAGGGGACGGAAGTCTGGTTAGAAGTGGGTGGTGTGAATTGTTTTATGACCATTTTAGTTTCTATGTTTGGGGGGGGGGAGGGGCAGTTTATCATAGATTTCTCTGCGGTACCGAAAGTCGACACTGAAATTCCTACGAAGAAGTATGGAAATTTAGGTGAAATGTGTTTTCTTTGAGGGGGAATCAATAGCAATCAAATAATGCAAACGGGGGCTTATTTAACAGATTAGCAGAGTTGGAAGGGACCTTTTAGGTCATCTAGTCCAACCCGCCACCGAAGCTGGATCTGGATTAGTGATGGCTAACCTTTTTGCTGTCACGTGCCAAAAGCGGGGGGAGAGTGGGGGGATCATGCGCGTGTGTGCTCACACCCATAATTCAATGCCCACCCGTGCTCCGCCCTCTCGCGCACGTGATGGCACAGTGGGCCCATTTTTCACTCTCCCCAGCCTCCGGAGGCTTCCTAGGAACCTGGGGAGGGCAAAAACGGTCTTTCTCAAACCCACCTGGAGGCCCTCAAGAGCCCAGAAACAGCCCATTTCCAAACTTCCAGCAGGCCCAGAAGGCCCGAAAATCACCTGGCCAGTGGGCACATGTGTGCTGGAGCTGAGCTGGGCAACACTCATGTGCCCTCAGATATGGCTCCATGTGCCACCTGTGGCATCCATGCCATAGGTTCGCCATCACAGATCTAGATGTATCATTCTACATGCAGAATCCTTTTGTTCTTTCTTTACCCCCCCCCCCCAAAATTAAAAAATTAACAGTTTAGAAAACAAATGAAGGTAGCATCTGTAAAAGCTCCGGAATTTAGAAAGAAGAATTTGTTGTTGTTATATAACTGCGCCTTCCCTTATGTCCTTAGTTTATTTCTATTTCACCTCTTGTTTGCTCACAGTTTGTAACAATAAAAAATAGGTTTTACAACTAATTCTTCGGTTGTAACTAAAGTTTTTAATTTTTAACTAATTTTGGCCTTAAATGTAGTACTTTTAATAATTTTTAAATTTAAACTCTGATATTTGTATAGTGTTTTTACCTGGCTGTACACCGCCCCAAGTCCTTCAGGAAAGGAAATTATCCTTAATTATCCTTACAAAAGTCTATAAACAATCAATTTGGAATAAAACCTGCAAATTGGGGACATCAGCAAAATGTGCAAATGTACTTTTTTTTCCTGAATTTTTTCAGGATTTTTTTCCCCTGCAAAATAACCAAACTCCAGAGTTTATTTTTGGAGACTATTCTTTTCATATGAATGGCCTATACATGGTTTTGCTATGATAGTTGGGTCTCCACGATTTCCCATATTTTCTTAGCCTTTAAGTTTTATCATTATTCAAAATGTACAAAAATATTAGAAAGATATGGTTTTTGACTAATTTAATAATAATAAAGTGCATGTTTTCATTTTATTAATACAAGTGTAGAATAGAATAGAATGGAATTTTTTATTGGCCAAGTGTGATTGGACACACAAGGAATTTGTCTTGGCGCATAGGCTCTCAGTGTACATAAAAGAAAAGATGCGTTCATCGAGAATCATAAGGTAATCTAAAGAAGTGGAGGAGGGACATGCACAGAATTAACCATTTCTTATTGAAATTAATAATATCTGCACTTGTGCATTTCGGTGTATGAATGAGAATTCTATTTATAAATTGGATTACATGGGACTCATGCCATGAATTTGAAGACTGCTCTTCAAATGTAATTGTGTTTTATTTGCTTTTACTTTTACTTGAAAATAAAAAAAAAAATAATGGACAATTATTTTAGCACAGTTTGGGGGGGTGGGGAACCCAGGTTGAGATTAGCTTTTATGTTACTTGTAGGATATGAACATTGGAAAAAAAAATATGAGCGAAGTTTCTAAAAAGAGTTCAGGAAGGAAGTTTACTGAATTAAGCCAAAAGTTGAAGAATCGTTTTTTTTAGAGAAGAGTAAATTGATAAATTGATAACTTTCAGTACAGTCTCTAATTGTTTTCTTTCATATCTATTAACAGCATAATGTCTTTATCTGTAGAATAAAGATAAAATACTGTAGAATTGTTAAAATACAGCAGTTATGTTGCACCCTAGTTTTGCTTCCAAAGACTCAGACTAACAGGAACATTGTGCCCCCACGTGGATGAACTCCGTTCCTACTACTGCTCTTGATAGCCCCTCCTCCTCCTTCTCTTGATGATGGATGGATGTTGTAGGATCTTTCTTGACCGCATTTTCAGACCCTTCTTTTGAGGGAGTGAGTTTGCTTCTCTAAGGAGAAGCCTTGGGTTTCCTTTCACACTTTTAGTTCTGTACTAATAAAAGTTTTAATTCAGGGTTCCATCTAGAATTCCATAAATTTCGTTAGCTCTTAAGAGTTGGACCTGGGAAATCCACGGCATTCATATATATTTCGATTTAAGTGAATTCCTCTGGATCTCCTCTGAATATGTATTCAAACCGTAATGCTGTAGTAAGCTTGTATTTTCTTCCGGGACAGAACAAACATTAATTTTAAGAAATCACAATAAGAGGGTATGAAAATACCACCTTTAAATCTATTTCCCAACTGAAATTCTTTGGTTTTCCAGAGTGGAAATCCAAATAGGTTTTTGTGTGATTTTAATTATGTGTTACCAAGCTTTAATATTCAACCATCCAGACATCATAACATCAGCAAAACCATTATGGCAAACGTTTAAAAAAGATGGGGATACAATGGAATAGCTCTAAAGTTGCTCTTTGCCCTTTTCATCTAGGACTCATGAAATTTCTCAGAGCCTTCCAGGGGGAGAAGGCATGTTGTTAAAAGAAATGGAACAGCCAAGTTCCATCTCAAATTTCCTTCCTCGGTTCTGATCCACATTGTCCTATTTTCTTTTTTATATATATAAATTTTATTTATATATTTTTCTTTAACATAGGAAGTGCTTAGTAAACAGTGTGTTGTCTGGGTCAATTTACATATACATATACACGGGGTGGGTTCTTCTTACCTTTACTACCAGTTCGCAATGGGATCGCACGCGCAGATAGCCAATGATGACATCCAGGATGGTGGGTGGGGCCTCCCGCCGTTTTACTACCGGGTCTTGCAAACCGGTCCGAACCCACCACTGCATATACATCATAATAATGAGAATGAGAGGAGGAGGAGGAAAAAATCACAACCTGGCCATCGAAACTACACAGCTATGGATGAAACATATAACAGTGATACCCATTGTCATCAGGACACTTGGTACCATGTCCAAGAATTTTACAAGAATTTGCAGCTTCCTGCAATAACACCAGTGGAACTGCAAAAAACTGTGCTATACTTGGAACATCGTATATTTTAAGAGGATACTTGGTTGATACCTAGGACGCTGGCAGCAACCCGGATCAACCATTAGCACCAGTCAGTGGTATTTGTGACACGTTTTTAAATGTTCAGTTGACTGAGTTTCATGTTTAATGAATAAAAGAGATAATAACGATACAGTACGTTAAGAAATGGCAGCTTCCTGCAATAACACCAGCAGAACTGCAAAAAACTGTGCTACTTGGAACAACATATATTTTAAGAAGATACTTGGTTGATACCTAGGATGCTGGCAGCACTCCGTATCAACCATCAGTGCCAGTTAATAATATTTGTGATACATTTTAAAATCTTCAGTTGACTGAATTTCATGTTTAATGAATAAAGTATATAATAATGATAATAATATTTACTTGTACATAATAGTATTCTTCCAGCTTTTAATTTCTACCTCTAATATCTAACCATTGGTAGAACAAATCCCATGTTAAAAAAATATTATGTGTCTTCTTTATCCTTTATCTTTAATAGAATAGAATTTTTATTGGCCAAGTGTGATTGGACACACAAGTCCAATCACACTTGGCCAATAAACACAAATCTTGGTGCATACGCTCTCAGTGTACATAAAATAAAAGATACATTCGTCAAGAATCATAAGGTACCACACTTAATGATAGTCATAGGGTACAAATAAGCAATCAGGAAACAATATCAATATAAATCGTAAGGATACCAGCAACAAGGTTACAGTCATACAGTCATAAGTGGGAGGAGATGAGTGATGGGATCAATGAGAAGATTAATAGTAGTGCAGACTTAGTAAATAGTTTGACAGTGTTGAGGGAATTATTTGTTTAGCAGAGTGATGACGTTTGGGAAAAAACTGTTCTTGTGTCTAGTTGTTCTGGTGTGCAGAATGTTAACCTATCCATTTCTGCGCAATCTAATATTTTTTTAATTATATTCTCGCACTGTCCTTTTTAACAGCATTCCAAATCTTAAAGAGTTGAGGGGCACCATGGAAAGTCTACCTAACCCTAGCCCTAACCCTTCATTCAGGGTGCATCATGCAAGGTTAACCTGCTTTTGGCCAAGGCTGTCTCCTGTGGGCAATCCCAACCTTTTTCATGGCCAAATGCCCATCATCTCAGGGAGGAAACCTGCCTGCTTTGGCCCTTCTTCCTCGAAGAGCATTGGCATCTCTGTTGGGATTTAGTTTTGTTTTGTTTTTTTGTAGTCATTCTTGTTTGGAGAACGGGCACACGCTGTCTGTCTCCAGTTGTTTTCCTTCTGCAGCATGAGAATGGTGCTCAAAGCACGGCACGCTGGTACAAACCGTTCAATGGAAACGATTCCGTCGATTGTACGATGCCCCCATTCAAATGGATTCCCCTCTGGAGCCGGTAATTCCTATAATTATTTTCTTCAAGCTGTAAACCCTACGGGTCGTCTGTATGCAAACTCCTTAGTCACAGTACAAGTGGGCCTTGATTAATGCCGTTAATGAATCCCACAAAGTGGTTGCATCGATCGAATTTGCATTATTCAAAGTGATACTTCTATTTCAAAAATAGAATACAGCGATGGGTTGCCGCACGATGAAAATGGGCAAGGAAAATGTTCAGGCGTACATTTTTGTATGTATATTAATGAAATATTATCATAAATATAAAGAGAGTATGCTTTAAATGTACGGTTAATAGCAATAGCACTTAGACTTATAAACCGCTTCACAGTGCTTTCCAATCCTCTCTAAGCAGTTTACAGAGTCAGCCTCTTGCCCCCAACAATCTGGGTCCTCATTTTACCGACCTCAGAAGGATGGAAGGCTGAGTCAACCTTGAGCCAGTCAGGATCGAACTCCTGGGTGTGGGCAGTGTTAGCCTGCAATGTTGCATTCTAAGCACTGGGAAGGGAGGGAAGGAGGGAAATAGCAATAGCTCTTAGACTTATCGTATTTTTCAGAGTATAAGACGCACCTTTTTCCCCCCTAAAAGGGGGTGAAAAATTAGGTGCATCTTATACATTGAATGTAGCCCACCCACTGGCCTCCTTTGGCCTCTGCCTTGCAGCAGTTACCTCCTGGCAAGCAAACAGCAAGAAAAAAACAGTCCCTTTCAGCTTCAGCACAGCCTAATTAGCACAAGTTGATTGGATCGGCCTCCCGACTCTCAGCTGTTTTGCACAGGGCTCTGCTGCTTGCTGCAAGGAGGTAAATTGCTGGAGCAGATTTTTTTTTTCCCCCTTGTGCTAATCAAGCTATGCTGAAAACGAAACTGAAAGTAAAGCAGGCTGTTGGCTGTTTGCTGCGACGAGGCAAAATTGCTCAGAGGCAGAGGCAGATTTCTTTTTCTTCTTTTCCTCACCAAAAACGGTAGGCGCATCTTATACTCCGAAAAATACGGTACATGCCACTTCACAGTGCTTTTACAGCCCTCTCTAAGCGGTTTACAGAGCCAGCCTATTGCCCCCCAACAGTCTGGGTCCTCATTTTACCCACCTCGAAAGGATGGAAAACTGAGTCAACCTTGAGCCTGGTGAGATTCGAACTGCCAAACTGCAGGCAGCCGGCAGGCAGCAGAAGGAGCAGTTCTCACTTCTGTGGTAGATGAGGCCACAGTGGAAAAGGCTCTTCTCCTTGACCTCCATGGTGCACAAACTAGCTGCCCCCACTGAATTTTGGGTCCCATTAAACAGAACTTGATATTAATTTACAATCCACACTAAAGCAAATATTATTCGAAGTTACCCTAATTGTGACCTACTTCGGTTCCTTTAAGAATTATTGCTGACGTCTGTTTATCATCTACCTATCTATCTCTAAATCTATCTAATCTATATCTATCTCTCTCATCATCTATCTAAATCTGTCTAAATCTATCGTCTATATCTATAATCTATCATCTATAAATCTATCTCTAAATCTGTCTATATTGTTCTATAATGTCTCTATCTACCTAGCTAGCTAGCTAGCTATAATCTATCATCTATATATCTCTATCTAAATCTATCTACTGTCTCTATCTATCTATCTATCATCTATATCTAACTAGCTATCATCTATCAATCTATCAATATATCATTCTGTATCTATAATCTATTATCTCTAAATCTATCTAATCTGTCTCTATCACCTATATCTATCATCTATCTATCATCTATATTGTTCTATAATGTCTCTATCTACCTAGTTAGCTAGCTAGCTATAATCTATTATCTATATCTCTAAATCGAATACATCTCTATCATCTATCTGTTTATAAATCCATCTATATCATTCTATGTCTCTATCTACCTATCTGCCTACCTAGCTAGCTGTAATCTATTATCTATATATCTCTATCTAAGTCTATCTAATCTGTCTCTATTATCTTTAACTATCATCTATAAATCTATCTCTAAATCTGTCTATATCATTCTATAATTCTCTTATCTACCTAGCTAGCTAGCTATAATCTATTATCTATATATCTCTATCTAAATCTATCTAATCTGTCTCTATCTATCATCTATATCTAACTATCATCTATCATCTATCTGTCTATAAATCCATCTGTCTATATCATTCTATCATGTTTGTGTGTGTGTGTGTGTCTGTCTATCTAGCTATCTAATATCTATGTATCTATATATCTGTTTAGTATCCATTTTCTCATTAGCCCGGTAAGATGCCCAACATGACATGCAACCAAATAAAAATGGAAGAACTTCTTCCCTCTGGTTGTGTGTTCCCTTTAGATGAAGAGCTTAAATAAGATGACCAAATGAGCCAACTGTTAGCCAACACTTTTGATTGTGGATGCTCCCTCTTTTTTCACACCATTGTAGAAAGGGTGAAATACAAGTTGTTATTTGTGGCTTCTACAGCAGCAGAACTCCAAGCTAAAATGGTAACAGACGTCTTCTCCAGCAGGAAAAGTGGACAGTCGTAGGACAGCCCTCTTGTCAGCCCTCTTGGTGTGCTTCTTGTGTAGAGATTGCGTTTGTCTATACTGGGCAGAAGGGCCCCCTGGAATTTGGGGGATCGCCAAATATATATTAAGTTTCAGTTCAGAATATTTATTACTCAAGCCTAGATCCAAGAATCTAGTCAACTAAAAATAAAGGTAAAGGTTCCCCTCGCACATAGGTGCTAGTCGTTCCCGACTCTAGGGGGCGGTGCTCATCTCCGTTTCAAAGCTGAAGAGCCAGTGCTGTCCGAAGACGTCTCTGTGGTCATGTGGCCGGCATGACTCAATGCCAAAAGTGCACGGAACCCTGTTCCCTTCCCACCAAAGGTGGTCCCTATTTTTCCTACTTGCATTTTTTTACATGCTTTCGAACTGCTAGGTTGGCAGAAACTGGGACAAGGAACGGGAGCTCACCCCGTTACGCCGCAGTAGGGACTCGAACCGCTGAACAGCCAACCTTTCGATCGACAAGCTCACTGAGCCACCCCCGTCCATTGAGCCAACTAAAGTTGAGCACTAAATGGGCACCAGGTAAGGGTCTGTGCAGTTCCAGGTGGCTTAGACTTAAAACCATTTGTGGTAACGTAACGAGCCTAGGCTGATGACTCATTTTTAATTCCGCCACCCAGCTCTGCCTGATCTTCTCCTAACGGGTATAGTTCTTCCAATTTTGGTTATTCTGCTGTTGTCGATCTGATTTCATTAGTCATTGGATAAGGCACCAGTCTTGCTGAATCACCACAGAGCCAGCTTCATCACCTGCTGATTGGAAGAGATAGCAACACACCGGAACCGATGTCTGAATGAGATCCAGGGCTCTACATTCCTGCTTCTAATCAACCTGACCAAAGGACAGGGACCAAGGCACTTGTAGGGTTCTTGAAACATAAAGAAATTCCCAGAAGCTGCCTTCTTCCACTTAAAATAAAAAGCCAGTGCACTGTGATAATGAGCAGGAGAGGCTGGTCTCCATGGAAATGATTTATATATCGGTACCCAAACTACTTGCTCTTAAAGAACCATTTGGATGGAGGGTGATAGTAGTGTTGTTGAACACTGTAGACAAGGATAACAACTACTCTTTTGACATTTCAACATGTGATATTTGAGGCACTGCAATAAAGAAGAGGGAGGCGGGGGGTCAACTTATTTTCCAAAGCACCTGAAGACAACGGATGGAAACTGAACAAAGAGAGAAGCAACCAAGAACTAAGGAGAAACTTCGTGACAGTAAGAACAATTAACATGTGGAACAGCTTGCCTTCAGATGTTGTGGTACTTGGAGGCTTTTAAGAAGGGACTGGACAGTTCTTCTGAAATCGTCTAGGGCAGGGCAACCTTAAAACATTCAAAGAGCCCTTTGGACCTGTTTCCCAAACAAAAGAAAACACCGGGAGCCACAAAACCCTGACTCTTTCCTGAGCGGCCACAAAACTAGCATAGGTAGTTGAATTAAACATTCTGTTTTCTTCTGAAAGTTTTCTTTTCTTGGGTTTATCCATGCTTGGCATACCGGAAGTCGAAAAGCTCAATAAATCGTGTGCCGGCAGGTGTCGCGCACTGGCGGTTATGACTCCTATTTTGAGCGACAGGGAGCCACAGCAGAGGGATGAAAGAGCCACGTGCGGCTCCAGAGCTCCGGGTTGCTGACCCCTGATCTAGGGTCTCATGCTTGAGCAGGGGGCTGGACTAGAAGACCTCCAAGGACCCTTCCAACTGCTGTTCTGTTCTGATCTATTCTATTCTTCTAATTTCTTTTTCTATTCTGAAAGTGAAATTTAGGTTGACATTCTTTCTGTAAGACCCAAGTTCTCCCTTGATCAGAGTATGATGAGTTTCTTGGGAGTGTAAGAACAGGAGCACTCGGTACCTATAGAAGCTCTGGGATTGGCATAAGGCAGGGGTCAGCAACCTGCCGCTCTGGAGCCGCACGTGGCTCTTTCATCCCTCTGCTGCAGCTCTCTGTCGCTCAAAATATGAGTCACAACCGCCAGTGTGCGATAGCCGCCGGCATACGATTTATTGAGCTTTTCGACTTCCGGTATGCCAAGCATGGATAAATGCCAAGAAAAGAAAAGTTTCAGAAGAAAACAGAATGTTTAATTCAACTACGCTACTCAGAGAGCCTGAGTAGCATATGGGGCTAATGCCTCCTACTAAAGGCAGCAATTAACATCCAGCTGCCTCCAATTTCCGCGAGTTCAATCCTAGCCAGGCCTAATGTCGACTCAGCCTTCCATCCTTTCTAAGGTGGGTAAATTGAGGACCCAGTTTGTGGGGGCAATAAACTGACTTTGTATAAATATACAAAAGTATGAAGGCTATTGCTTAATGCATTGTAAGCCGCCCTGAGTCTCCGCAGAAGGGCGGTATATAAATCAAATTTAAAAAAAAAAAAACTACATATGCTAGTTTTGTGGCCACTCAGTCAGGGTTTTGTGGCTCCCAGTGTGTGTGTTTTTTGTTTGTTTGGGAAATAGGTCCAAATGGCTCTTTTGAGTGTTTAAGGTTGCCGACCGCTGGCATAAGCAGCAAAACCAGAATTGGTTGTTTAAAACGTGGCGTTAGATCTGCCTTGGTGCGATTCTCCTCCACGCAAGGTCTCTCTCCCCACGAGATAACTTTCCTAAGTTTGGCAAGGCCAACGACTCGGGATGATCCGGAACCGAAGAAGGAAAAGGTCATCTGGAATGATCTCGGAAGGAGACCAGCTAGGTCCTGCGATCGAAGTGGGAATTCAACCAAGGAGGGAAAGTGGCGTGTATTGTGCTCGGGTGCCCACTTGGAAGGCATGGAGTTTACAGATGGGCATATTCATCCCCTGTGCCGGCTGTTGGGAGAGACTGGGGGGCTTCAAGCATCGCAGCGATGGAAATGCTGGGATTCTGAGCATATGCTGTCATTTTTGGTTGCCATGGTGATCGTGCACAAAAGGGAGAGTCGTAGCAAGGCAGTGTGATCTAGTGAGTTAAGCGCCAAGGCAAATGAGGCTAAGTACCCTCAGCTTTAAATCCCTGCTCTTCGCTCGCTTATGGTGACCTTGGGGAGGGGGGGGATCCTTGCCCCTTTGGCTATCCATTTAGAATGCAAGTTCTAAGAATAGCTTTGTTGTGGGGGTGTTTGACGGGATTAGCCAGCATTCGTGAAAATCCTATCATTGGCTGCCAGTGAAATCTTTCCGGAGAAACTCCCCAGTTAGTTTCTCCCGGGGGAATCTGCCCCTTCTCCCGTAGCTTTAAAGGTAGCTTGGTGTGCGTGGGGAGGGAAACACCCTTCTTCCCCCAATGATGCACTAAAACGGTCAGAGTCCAAGACTCACCTGTCGCCTCCCTCCACCGCTGCAGACAGCTGTGCAGGAAGAGGAGCTTCTACTTCTGCCTAAACCCAGCCAAGCAAACAGGTGCTTTCAGATGAAATTTGGCAGGTGGGAGTGAGCCAGGGGTCTTCCTTCCTCAGTTTTCAGGAAAGGAGGCAGGGATGGAAATTTAGCAGCTGTCAACCCTGATGCTGACCTGGCCGAGGCCATCTAGGAGGCTTCAAGTGTTGCTGAGGGAGGGGGGAACAGAGATAGTTGGGGTGTTAGAGCCAAAACAAAATATTTTCTCCTGGGAACCAAGGCCATCCCCACAGGCGAGAGAGGAGGAGTGAAGTTACCAGGCAAATGGATGAGACCTCAGTTGGCCCATGTGACTAGTTGGTTGGGGAAGGAGGAAAACTTTTACTTTTAAATAGGTGAAACGTTCAGAGTTGGTTTTCACCAGCCTGTGCCAATATGATATATCCAATAAAGCTCTTCTTTGAGGAATTTACCTGCCTCGAAATTCTGCTTGTTATGGGCGTATTACTTGGGACCCTGACACTAACACTTTCAATTTGTCTAGTAAATTATTTTCTGGCCATGATGTTGAAAACGTAAAAAAAAAAAAAAAAAAAAATCTGCCTTTGCTTCCAGTCGTTGCAGTTTGGCTAGGAAAATGGGCCAGTATAATTGCAAGGAGTCATGTCCCAGTTCACAACTTTTGCGTGGGGTTTTCATAACAGTAGCTATAGAGAAGGCTGGACGTTTGTCTTGTCTTCCAGCAATTTCAATGAGAAACTTCAGGCAAGACTCAACTGGTGTCGTAACAAATCATTTTGAATTTTTTTTTTTTTTAAAAAAACCCCTGATCCCAAATATTAAAATTCCACATGAGTGTTTTCTCAGGGTGAGGTAGGATGGCTAAAAGAGATGCGCTGTGTTTCTAAAGGATTCCTATTCTGTCCCTCCAGGTTGTGTATTACACCGAAATGTACAAAATATTTGGCGAACTAACCGAACAGATTGACGAGCCCGACTTAACCGACGAGCAGAGAGAAAAAGAGAGCGAAGCCAAGCTCAACGAATTGAGGGCTCTCTCCATTGTGGCTGATGACTGACTTCCGGCTTCTACGAATCCTTTGTGGTGACAGCTGACGACGAAGTGGATGAAGACAGGAAGTTGAACATTACTTTGGAAGGCTTGAACCCTTTAAAGCAGGGGTCTCGAACCTTGACAACTTGAAGACTTGTGGACTTCAAGTCCACAAGTCTTCAAGTTGCCAAGGTTCGAGACCGCTGCTTTAAAGCCGTGTTGGTACCCGTTTCAATGTGGAACGTTGTTATTTGCTGCAGCTCTTTAATTCCTGAACGTCTTTTATCTCTATTAATGACAACATGGTAAGATTCTCATACTGAGTCCTGCGTTAAGAGGTGTGTGGAGTTTGAAAAATCGGAAGAACTTACCCTTAAAAATGATAAGCGGACAAGCTTTTTCATTCAGTCTTTCCGAAATCAGGGTCCATCTGACAGCTGAATTGTGAGTGGTATCCTCAGTCAGTGGTTACCCCACCAAAAAAATATTATTACCGGTAACCTAAATTGGCTAACTTTTTTTTACTTCCAATGTTTAAAGAATGTCATCGTTGCACTGAAGCCTCGTTCGGTGAGAGGCCCCTTGTCTGGTTTGTGTCTTTGTGGCATTGAAAGCTGTCTTAAAAATAGTGGCATCCTATAAAAACGGATTGGTATAGTAGCTTAATCCTACTGAATGTAATATACCGTATTTTTCAGCGTATAAGACAAACCTTTTACCCCCCCCCCCCAAAAGAGGGTGAAAATCTGGGTGCGTCTTATACACTGAATATAGCCCTGCTCAGCCTCTGAAATGGAGATTTCAGAGGCTGATAAAAGCCTTGGAAACCTCCATTTGAGAGGCTGGAAACAAAGCCTCTGAAACAGGGTTTTCAGAGGCAGAAAAAAGCCTTGGAAACCTCCGTTTGAGAGGCTGAAAAAAAGCCTCTGAAACAGGGTTTTCAGAGGCTGAAAAAAAGCCTCGGAAACCTCCGTTTGAGAGGCTGGGAAAAAAGCCTCTGAAACAGGGTTTTCAGAGGCAGAAAAAAGCCTTGGAAACCTCCGTTTGAGAGGCTGAAAAAAAGCCTCTGAAACAGGGTTTTCAGAGGCTGAAAAAAAGCCTCGGAAACCTCCGTTTGAGAGGCTGGGAAAAAAGCCTCTGAAACAGGGTTTTCAGAGGCAGAAAAAAGCCTTGGAAACCTCCGTTTGAGAGGCTGGAAAAAGCCTCTGAAATGGAGGTTTCCGTGACTGGCAAAAGCCTCTGAAACCTCCATTTCCAGAGACCGGAAAAAGAAACTTCCGTTTGAGAGGCTGAAAAAAAAGCAAGGCACAGAGCTCACAACCAACGAAACTGTTACTAAAGTTCACCTCTGGGAACAGCTGATTGGGGGTATTCCGGGATCCATTCCGCCAATCAGCTTTTTTCTTATTTTCCTCCCCAAAAACTAAGGTGCGACTTATACTCTGGTGCGTCTTATAGTCTGAAAAATACGGTAATTCTTATGAGCAAAAATCATGATTTTCAAAGAACAGGAAAGGGCACAGATTATACTTTCCCTTGATGCAATCTACATGAATATTATATCTTGCACTGTGCAGGTTTCTATGGAAGGGCACCATAGTGAAATGTTATTTACAGAGAAAACCGTCTGCTTCCACGGCATGTTTGGTGAAATCCTTTGGCCATCATATGCAGGTGGCTGCGATTTAAACTAATCAATATTCTTC